>JARHVA010001353.1:2132500-2732500 GCA_037957365.1 Torreya grandis | reverse complement strand
ATTCAAAGGCCAACCCAGTAGCACCATCGTTGGATAGAGATGCTCTTAATGATCTATGCAAGAAGAAACTTTGTTTTTATTGCAAAGGTCCATATGATGCTAATCATGATTGTCCGTTGAGGCCTAAGGGCAAAGCAAATCGGGTGATGTGGGCCTATTATGAGGATGAGGAATCAGAAGATTCTGAACATCACGATTGTTTCGAGGAGCTAGATGCTGAGGCTTTAGAGCCTAAGGTAGAAGCAGAGTCAGAGCTCCAGATTTAGGAGGCCCGTCTATCTAGCATCCAGCACGAGGGATCATTCAGACTCTGGGGAGTTTTGGTAGGACAGAGGGTCATTACCCTTCTTGACACGGGTGCCACACATAATTTTATTGATACTAGATTTGTGGAGAAGCGTGGACTCACCACAGAAGAGTTCGAGGGCATTAGAGTTAAGGTAGCTGACGGTTACACCCTCAGATGTGAGCGGATGATCAGAGAGCTCCCATTATGCTTGAACAACTATGAGTTCAAGGCGAATTATTATGTGGTCAACATGGGAGATATAGACTTGGTTTTGGGCATGAAGTTGCTTCATTCCCTTGAGGTAGTCACTCTTAGTCTTAAGGATATGGAGATCCGTTTTGATGTAGATGGGAAGACTCACATTCTCAAAGCAATACGGGACGGCAACATCAAGACTATTTCTTTACATCGGATGGAGAGGCTCATGCGACATGATATGGTAGAGTGGGCTGCCGAGTGCACATTGGAACCAATACAAGAGGGACAATAGAAGACTGAGTATCATCCTGACATTCAGTAGTTGAGAGTCAAGCATGATAAAGTATTTAGTGACATTCCACCAGGGAGACCTCCAGACAGGGGGATTGAGCACATTATTGAGCTTGAGGAGGGCGCTAAGCCCATTATGATTACTCCATATAGGCATCCTAAGCGGTTGAAGGATGAGATTGAGAAAACAATTAAGGAGTTACTAGCTATGGGTCATATTCGGCCTAGCAAATCACCGTTTGCTTCTTCAGTTGTTCTAGTGAAGAAGAAGGATGGCACCCTACGCATGTGCATTGACTACAGAGCCCTAAATAAGAGAACCATTAAGAATAGGTATCCTATTCCTCATATTGATGAGCTTATTGATGAGCTTCATGGTTCACATTACTTCACAAAGATAGACTTGAGGTCAGGGTATCATCAGATCAGGGTTCGCGAGCAGGACGTGGAGAAGACAGCTTTTCGTTGCCATTGTGGACACTATGAGTTTATAGTGATGCCATTCGGGCTCACTAATGCACCAGCAACATTTCAGTCCACCATGAATAGAGTCTTCCATTCACTGCTGAGGATGTTCGTACTTGTCTTCTTTGATGACATTCTGATATATAGTAGGACTTGGCAGGAGCATTTGGCTCATCTGGAGACTGTACTCAGCATCTTGGAGAGGGAATCCTTGTACGCCAAGGAGTCCAAATGTGATTTGGGGATGATCGAATTGTTATACTTGGGTCATATTATCAGTGCAGGGGGAGTGCGGATGGATCCTGAGAAGATCCGCATGATAGTAGATTGGCCTATTCCGGCAAACCTAACACAGCTAAGGGGATTTCTAGGTTTGTGTGGATTCTATCGGAGGTTCGTGAATGGTTATTCATGACATGCAGCTCCTATGACAGATTTGACTAAAAAGGGGGCTTTTTGTTGGACACCTGAAGCACAAGAGTGTTTCGAAAGGTTTAAGGGGTTGATGACTACGTGCCCAGTTCTAGCACTACCTGATTTTTCGAAGCCATTCGAGCTTCAGTGCGATGCTTCAGGCGAGGGCATCAGGGCGGTACTTATGCAGGACAAGCACCCCATAGTATATGAGAGCCACAAGCTCAGGGGACCAGAGAGACTATACAGCATATATGATAAGGAGATGCTCGCTATCATGCATGCCTTAGCAAAATTTAGGCAGTATCTCGTGGGTAGCAAATTTTGTATCAAAATGGACCACAACAGTTTGAGACATTTCTTGGGGCAGCGAGACCTCAATGATTGTCAGCAGAAGTGGGTGAGTAAAATACAAGCATATGATTTTGACATCTCTTTTATTAAGGGCACCCAGAATGTTGTGGCCGATGCTCTTTCACGCAGGCTGTATTTGAGTACCATGGTCCACATTACCGAGGATTGGTGACATATGATTGTGGTAGAGTATGCCAAGGATACATGGGCGTCTAGCATTATTGAGGGATCGACGATTGACACCAGATATACTCTTGTGAATGACTTGATCATTTACAAGAATAGGGTTTATTTGATCCCAGGATCATCGATGAAGAACATTATCATGCGAGCTTTTCATGATATACCTACTGCAAGACATCTCGGATATTTTAAGACTTACAGACAGGTTAGGGAGAGATTTACATGGAAAGGCCTCAAAGCAGATGTTCTTCAGTATATACGTGAGTGCCCTGTTTGCCAGCAGAACAAGCAGGAGAACACGTACCCATCAGGATTGTTGCGGCCACTTCCAATTCTTGACAGGAAGTGGGAGTGTTTGTCGATGGATTTCATTATGGGCTTACCTAAAGCCCAAGGATGAGATTGCATATATGTAGTTGTGGATCGGTTAACGAAGTATGCCCACTTCTTTTCGATTACGACCACACATACAGCTACACAAGTAGCAGAGGTTTTCTTCCGAGAGGTATTTCGACTGCATGGATTACCTCGGAGCATAGTGAGCGACAGGGATAGTCGGTTCCTGAGTCACTTCTGGCAGGAAGTGTTTCGACTCTGTGGGACCGAGCTTACACCTAGTACCAGCTACCACCTGCAGACTGATGGACAGATGGAGATAGTGAACAAATGGGTGGAGGGCTACCTCAGGAACTACATTGCAGGGCAGCAAAAAGCTTGGGTCAAGTGGATTCATTTGTGCGAATATTGCTATAACATGACTTTCCACATGACCATTCAGATGTCTCCTTTCATGGCATTATACGGGTATGAGGCACCGAGTTTTCTAGATTTGCTACTGAGTGACAGTAGAGTGCCGAGTGCTGGAGACTTACTGCAGGAGAGTTAGGATACTATGAGGACTCTCAAGGAGAATATTGCTAAGACACAGAATCAACAGAAGCAGTATGCAGATCAGCGGAGGACCGAGAGATCTTTTGAGGTAGGGGATATGGTCTATCTTATGCTATAGCCTTACCGACAGTCTACTCTTAGGAAGATTGGGGTAGAGAAGCTCAAGCCACGTTACTATGGTCGTTTCAGGATCCTGAGACGCATTGGAGAGATGGCTTATGAGCTAGAGCTTCCTACAGAGAGCAAGGTACACAATGTCTTTCATGTATCACGCCTCAAAAAGGTGTTAGGACACCATGTGATACCTTCTACAGTTTTACCTCCCTTAGATGATGAGGGAAAATTGATCTTAGTACCTGAGTCCATCTTGGAATCTAGAGAGAGACAGTTGCGTCGATGAACTATCAGGGAATATTTGGTAAAGTGGAAAGATTTGCCAGTTGAGGATGCGACATGGGAAAGCGAAGATATTCTACAGCATCCAGAGTTGAGATTGCTTGAGGGCAAGCAATTTTAGGAGGGGCAGACTGTCATGTCCCCTTCTAATTGACATCTTTTCGAGCGAATGATTAGCCTATTATGCGACCCTCGTAGGCTGATATGATGGATAGAGGGTCTTGATAGAGATGGGTTGGAATTCGTTCGGGCTCTTTCGGGCATGAATTAAGGGAGATATTAATATTTGATTGATTTAATCAAATATTAATTATTTGATCTAATTTTAATTAATTATTAATTATTAATTAATTATTAATGATTTGGTCTAATTTGAGGATGTAAATTCTAAATTAAGACTTGGTCTAATTTTAAGACCCTAGTTCTAATTTAAGGGAGTCTAATTTAAGGGAGTCTAATTTTAGCAAGCACACCTTTGGAGGTGTATAAGAATCTCTCATGAGAGAGAGTTTGTATTCATGATTATTGATATTGATTCTTGTTAAGAAATTCTTCTGTGAAGACTGAGCCAAGGGTTCCAGTATTCCATCTGCAGTGGAGAACGTCAACTCTTCATTGTGCGTGATTCAGAGGCTGTGAAAGATCAGCTGATCTATTGCCAAACTGCATTGAAGAACGTCAACTCTTCAGTGTGAGCGATTCAGAGGTTGTGAAAGATCAACCGATCTATTGCCGAATTGGGAGATAACTTCATCCAGAAGCTATCACATGTACTTACAAGTTTGAGAGATAACTTCACACAGAAGCTATCACGAGGGTTTACAGGTATTTTCATTATTTGGGTTTTGATTCCAGAATTATACAGATATAGATCTTTTGTATTAGCCCATAATTCTACAGATCAAGATCAAGCATATAGGTTGAGCAATATCAGCGGCCGTACGACTTCCGTATAGATCTGTGAAAATCCGTACGCATCTACAGAAAGTTCAGGTACCGACATCGGTGAACAGAGACTTACAGAGACCAACATCGGTCGACTCATCACCGACGTCGGCAAGGGGACCACTACAGGTAGACCGATGACGGCAGTATAACCGATGTCGGTGACTGTGTTTTTACACAGCAGGCCGAGACGTGCCAGATTCAGCCCAGTTTGCAGAATATTCAGGCTATAAGGCCAAACTTTCGATATTCTTTGTATTCTTGACAAAGGATCTCTATTGTAAGCTTATGAGCAAATAAATAAGAAATTATACTGTGATTTATTCATCTATTTGAAGATATTTTGTAGAAATTCGGATAAGCAATTTGGAGCTTTTGTTTTGATATTCGAAGGGATATTACAAATAGTCACCTAAAGTTAGGTGAAACTAAAGCCTTGACCAATCATGTTGAATAAAAGAGGAGGTTTCAAAGTTTTGAGAAGTCCTCCAAGGTGAAGGTAATAATATTGGGCCATTTAAAAGGTTAAGATACTAGTTATGACAACCAATTCAATATATAAATAGTTAGAAACATGGCACAGTCAAGAAGTCCTACAACATTCACCTATAGGATAGTGTGAGAACGTTTGGACAAAGGTGTAATTGATGTTTGTAACCTTTGAACATCCACATGATCTCATGTTTCCTTAGTAACCTAGTTAAACTACCAAGAGACCTATGTTCACAAGATTATGATTTGGCACATAGATCTAAATCTTATATTCACCTATAGGTGCTCCACTAGAGACATGAAGATGAAGGTATTAAAGCTTCTTGAGACCTCCATTAAGGTCTAAGAACATTGATAGGTCATTATGAGAACTGTGAGTTCATTTCATGTATTCAAGTCTGAGTTCAAGGTTTGAAATTTTATAAAGTTACTTTACAGACATATTACCTTAATTTATATGAATTAGGATTTTGTCCATGTTTAATGCTATCTTATGATGAGAAATTGGAGGTATGTGCTAGTCTGAGTGTTTTTATCATATAACCCAAGCATAAGGGTAATGTCTTAACCTAATAAAGGATTTTTTTATCATGAAAAATATTTTTTAGATCATTTCTCAACCCAATCCAATTCACATTGTAGACATTTAGTGAAATCTACAACTCTTGAAGCCTAAATGACCTTACAATTCAATAATGACATAATGGTGGCATATCTCAAGGCATAGTGACTATTTTGGTTTGGAATGGTTTAAGTAATCTCAAGAAGGGTAAAAAATAAATGGAATATTTTGTCAAGGAGAAATCATCACCTATAGGTTTTGTAGTCCTTAAATTGTCATCTACAGCCTAACTTTAGGCCTATAAGTTGATGATAAGAGGCAAGGAGTTGGAAGATTGGAAGGCATAAACATTTTCTTAAGTATAAATGACTAAATGATCTTATAAGGACCAATGGATAGTAGTAAATTTATCAAGGATAATGAACATCCAAATAGGCCTTTGAACTCTCCTTGATTGTCACCTATAGGTGACCTAATCAACACCATCTACTACAGTAAACAGATTAAGCGTAGTCAAGTGGAGAGGTGGATTGAGAAGGTAATCATGAGTGATTATGAATTTATCATTATAGTACCACCTTCACAATGTTTCCATAATTTGAGTGAGGTCCTCATACCAAATAAATAGAGCAAGGGCAACTTTCACACCTCAGCCTACAGTCAACATAGTCCATGGACTAGTGCAGGCTATTTAAAGGTGTGAGCTTTGAGAAGTTGGAAAAGGTATAAGTGGTTGAAAATTTTGGATAATACCTTCATAATGGTGATATACACATCATGTTATTATTATATCAAGTAAACAAGATAAATATTGGGTTTAAAACTTTAATAGATAGTCAGTTCAAAAGTCCCAACATAGTCAATGTTACACAGATGAGTCTTGAGGGATTTGAGGTATAGAAGGTGTTAGATACATAAATAAACATTGGAACATTGATCAGAGGGTATTCATGACCTATTAAAACTCTCCACATCCTCAATTGAGTCATAAGAATAGGGGATATGCCCTTTATTCTATCTCAAATAAAGGGCACTTCGTGAGTGAGAAGACTACAGACATGATAGGTAAAAGGTAAGGTCATGAAATGGAAAGTCTTGGAGTGTTTTAGAAGAGCATGGAAATTTTTATTGAGCATGAAAAAATGTTTTTAAGACCTCACAGTCATTATAAATCACATAGGGTGGTCATGAGCAACTAGAACATAGTTAGGCCTATTAGGCCTATATTAGACCTAAAGCCTTACAAGGGTCTAGATTCCATTTATATAACCACAATAACATTAAAATAAATTTTAGGACATTAAATTTAAGGTAAAAATATGAATTAGAGCTATAATTTTGTAGAGGGAATTGTAGAGGGGTCATTTTTGGCCTATTTCCTTCTTAGGCATACTCAAAATGCATGAATTAAACTTGAGGGGCACTTTCTTTTTCTGACACTAGTACAAACTCCTTGCATGATGACTCAAAGAGTTGGTAAATATTGAGTAGGATCCCTAACTTGTTCTTAGTGAGATTTTTTTAGAGTATCAATGTTAAGATTTTATGAACAATCCTTAATAGTCTAAACCCTCTAAAACCCTCCTAAACCCTTGTTTAGGACCCAATAGAGAAGATAAGAAATAATATGCATCTATATGGGGTAGTTTGGCTTGTAAATGGTTTTGGAATTATAGAAGACTCTCTCAATCTCCTTCCCATCTAATTAGTTTGTATCCTACTTGTAAAAATAAGGCCTAACATAGGGTTTTTATAGGAATTTGACTTATTTTGTAGGTGTAGAGGTCTATATAGACTTATTATAACCCTATATGCTTAAATCCCATATAATTTAAGTTAAAAAGGTCTTCTCCTACACAATTAACTTCAGACAATCTATGGTAGATAGTGAAAATGGAGAGTGATTGCCAAGTGAGAAGATGAGAAGTCTAATTTTGAGGCTTTTCAAGGTCTAAATGATGGATTTGAAGGTAGAGTGGTCCTATACATGTGTCCTAACACCTCTTCCATGGATTATTTTTAAAAACCTAAGGCCACTTGGGTGACAAATGTGAAGAATGAGGCCAAGAGGGAAAATGAATGACTACAAATGGTGAGAACAAGTGTGCATAAGAAGGCTATGAGTTAGAGATGCATCTGATGACTTTTATGGCATGTTTATAACCCCTTAAGACATTTCACATGTGTCAAATATCCATAGTTTAGTTTTGAGAATTCAAGAGATGCCTCATAATGAAGGTAATTTCAGGAAGGCAATTGAAGACCCCTACTACAGTTTTGGAGAGTTTTATGCTTCAGATGGACACTTGTCCAAGATGACATTCTAAATCTATGTTATCCACTTTATTCTCCTATAATATAACTATTTTTCAAGCCTTGACATTTGTAATTATGACCCTTAAGCTTTTATTCTCTCTCTCTTCACACACATTCTATAAATGCAAGCCATTTTGGCTTTTGTATTTTAATTCCACACCTGGTATGGTGAAGCCCTGCTAGTTTGATACTTTGCCTTTGAAATTAAATTTTAATCTATTTTTGATCTCATAAAAATATTTTTTGTGTGTGAACTAGTGTGTAGTGAAAGTTCAAGTGATTAGTATCTATCCTTGATTTCTCTTTGCTCTTCCATGTTTGATGCGAGTTGTTATCACTCTAATAGGCCACATGGAGTGTTTTCAAGTGTATTAGTCTATCTTCAAGTGTAAGGAGTAGCCTTAGTGTTTTAAAATGACCTTTGGTTCAATCACCTTTATTAATTCTATGTATATCACCTCCATGTTTGAAATACTAATGTTAGAGCAATTCAGGATTTGAGACTAGTGTTGTGAGTCATGTCTCTTAGTAAACTTATGTGTTAAGTTTATGGAGATATTTATAGCATATCACCTTATTAGATTATTTATTTTTCATGTCATTTATATCCCTTTTCATCCAAGTAAATAGTTAGTGTATGTGATAAGCATTCAGGGATCAACCTAAGGAGTTATCCCTTAAACCTGGAGGTCTACCTCTACTAATATGCAACCCACAGGCCTAGAGGTATTCCAATGTTGCCCAAATATTAGAGTAAGCTTGAAAACCCAACTCTAGGGTTCAATATTTGGTGACATCAATACATTCATAGTTTATATGGTTATCATATCCTTTTGAGGTAAGGTAACTACTAATTAATACTTCTCCTTGCTTTAAAAGGGGGTGCATATTAGTGAGGGCATGCCATGCAGGCATGAATTCCACATTACTTCATAAATGTAGATATTCAGTGGGGGCATATTTATATTCTCCACACTTATTCATTATTTAAAATACCTAGATTATAATGGTGGCATGCTTTGGAAATATGTCCTTCATATTGGCACTTATATCATTATTCAAAATTCTCCATATATAGTGGAGAAATGTTATCCACACTTGCATAGTTTCAAATTAGTTAAAATACATAGTTATGATTTAGATACAGAGTTGTGACAAAGTTCTATACATTGGTACCATTATTATACACAATTTTAGAATGATACATATCTAAGGTGCATATGTTATGCAAAGTGCACCTAAATATTACAATATCAAATCAGTGTCATATTTCAAACATTTTTAGGGATTGTCATCACCAATTAGGTTTGAATTTATGGACTATATTGAGCTAATATACTAAAATAATTGGTTCACTTTTTGGTATGGTTGAGGTGATTAAATCAATCAATATTTCCAAGTTGATAGGTTGGAATTGAGTACATCATCCAACCTCACCAATTTTATAGTGTGAGTTGACTTGGTTCACTAACTCTCACTAGATTATAAGGATGATTGGATTACACAGTTGAGATAATCTCAATTCTACTCATATTGTCTCCAAGTTTGGGGACATGTGTCCTCCAATATCTCTCTATATCTCTAGATATATGCACTATTTAGATTTATATTTGTCCTAATCTCGGTTATAATGACTCATAATGATATATCTTTTCAAATAAAATTTCCAAAAGATAAGATGGTTACATCGATACACAGGTGTACTCCCAAATTGTACTCTTTAAATTTAAATTATTTTAATTCTTTCAATTTAGATTATCTGCATTGATTATGTATTGTAACATGCTCTTGGTTTTAGGTTTATAACCAATAAAGCACTCAAGTTGGACTCAAGCAAAGATAAGGTGTGTTATACACACCCATATATGCATTCATTTTCCTTTAAAATAGCAATTTCATTACTATATTAAATGGGAAAAAATGTAGACAATATTTATAAATTATATATAACCTCAGTCTTGTACACTTAAAAAATACATATCATAAATGTACATTTTGCTTCTATAACTTTAACACTACCAAAAGGTTTGTTTTTACTATCTCTCTATGCCTAATTGTTTATCTATTAGTTTAACCAATGTTATTCTACTGACTCAGACCTTATATCTTACATATAATGTTATAAACCTACTTATCTTCCATCTCTACAAGTTCTAGACTTATACATATTTTCTAAACTTCCTAGACACTTGCGTCCCAAACAGATGCATACGTTATAAGTGTCCTACCCTAATGCAAGTGTATGTTGACATAAAGCCATAAATTTTTAAATTAAATGTATTCTTATGGTTGGAGTAAGTGTTTTAATGTGATATATACTCAAAATAATTGATATAAATACAAGATCAACTCTCATTCTTTCTTCACCTAGAAAATACTTGAAAAAGAGATAGTATAAACCTAGAAAATCACAAGGAAACTTACCAAAAGCCTTAAATCAATAATTAAAGTGATAAAATATTCCATAATTTTTCCTATTTCATATAAATCATAGGTAAAAAATATCTAAAGGTTTGAAGTACTGAAGGAGTGGTCTAAGAGCCATGTTTGATAAGTTACAAGCTAGGTCACTGTTGTACTCGCTTATCACACATTACATGATTCACACACAAGCAAAAATATAAGAAATAACTACATAAGTCTGAGGTCCTCTTAAAAATACTAGATATGTAGGTATTTCTTATTAACATAAGGGTATTTGAGGTAGATCAACATCGTGTGCCCACCAGCCCATTTTTCCCACAACCAATATGAAGATGAAGAACTAGGGTTTTGCTATTTAACAAAGAACAATAGTCCATGACCCAAATATGAATGCACTAGATAAAATGTGATATATATAACCCAAAAACATCCAAGTGGTCACTTTTAGTTTTAATAATTATTATGTACTAGACATCTGCATCCAAGTTAGATAGTAGCATCGACGTAAATATTGTTGTAGACTTCAAGTTTTATCTACATGGTCTAGTCAAATTGTTTATGTTTAATAAAGGTCCTTAGTGGAAATTAATACCACATGCATGAGGATTTTTGGGCATGCCTATATTAAACTTATATAATCAACCTTCCTATGTACTTTTTGGTTAACATTTGAATACTTTAATGAGAGAATAATGATCTTTTTCACAACTTTCATTATGTGAGACTTTTTTATTCCAAGTTATGACATTTCACTCTATAGGTTCTTAATACATGCTTCACTATTCAGTTGATCATGGTGTAATTTGATAGTAACATCCTAGTTTAACACAAGTGTGTGAGGTTATAGAGGCATAATAAATAGAATTAGGTGATTGTTCCAGAATCCAAACTCAATCCAAACCCAATTCATTTTTTGCATGTCCTAGATTCAGATTTGTATTAACATCATAAATAGCTAGGTATATTATTTTCATTCTCATTGTAATATTTAGCATTGTTTTACTTTATATCTTTATAATCTCAACATAATAAATTTAGTATATGTTCTAAGTTCTACAAATAATTGGCATGCTTTAGAGATAGTCTACCATCCTTGTAACCTAGACTATATCTACCCATTTAACCCTATATTCCTCATATATATATTTTAGGGTTTCAAAATTAATCCAATCATGATTTTTGAAATTTGAGGTGTATTCAAAATTTATCTTAGGGCTACTAGGGCTATATGTATTCAAAATAGGGAGAAATAGTGAACTTAATCTCAATGTGTAATTAAAATTCTGGTGTTTTTAATGTCAAATCCTCTTATGTGAAAAATGAATTTAAAATGTGATTTTATAGTGATCAATAAGGAATTAATTTAGATAAATCTTGATGAATGTGTGAGATGACTCATAAAATGAATTTAAAATTGAGAAACTAGCCTTTGGTGGGAGGATGTTGCTAATAGAACTGGATAAGACTGATGAGTTGGGTAGTGAAAATAACATGTTGTTGTCCTAGGATAAAATATAAATGATTTGGGAATATGTATCTATTAGGGGATAGATTTGAGCTATTTTGAATGAGGAATACTAAAAATTTGAGATCATTATTTACTTTTAGGAATGGGCCATCCATATATAAAGTGAAGGAAAAGTGGGTCATAGGGTATTCTAGGCACATGCAATTATTCATTATTTTATTATTCATCTTGTTCTATTACATGATTTAAATAATAATGCAAGGAAGAAGCAAGATAAGGAGGTTCTTCTATTTCTTCATTAGTAGATTCATTCTCTTCTTCACTATAGTCTTCAGTATCATATGAAACCTCATGTTTTTCATCATTATAATCATAATCATGACAAGCATATTCTTCATCTACATAGATAACAACATTAATCACACATCTTTGGTTATTTTTCCGTTCATTATCATATGCATAAGGAATGGATCTTATAAAAATAATAAGTCCATGGGATGATGGTCACTAGGAATTTTCAATTGATTGTCCATTTTTATTTATTAGGCCTTAAACAAGATATTGAAATATAAATAGGGTCTAATCCAAATAAGTATACAGACATTTCTGTGATAAAGAAATGACCATTTAAATGAATCTGTGAATAATTTTTATAATCCTAAAGAGTTTTTTTATTAAAATCAATAGATAGATGAAACTAGAAATTAAATTAAAAATTGGTACACCAATCATCCTCAAGTTAAATTTACTAAAAATAGTAAATTAAAAATTATTTAAAACATGTATAATATTTTGGCAAACAAAAAATGGTTTTTTATCCAATCAATATGACTATAAAAAAAACTTAGGGAATTTGAAAGATAGATTTGTTTTAATCAAAATATCATCCAATAAATGACACATTATAAGAAGAGGAGTCTAAAACCCTAGGGAAAAATATGATTTTTCTAAATTTGTGGAGAGGGTAAGGAAAATAAAAACTCAAATCTAAAAATACAAACCTAAGCCTAAAAGGATGTAACCTTAAGGGAAACCTAGGGGTTGATACAATTTGATATGTATAAAAGTTCACCAATATGTTTTACCCTAATTTGGATTAATGTGTGAGATTAATATAATTAAAATATAAATTTGAAATATAGTTAAAATGAATAGATATGGTATTCAATCATACATTTGAATTTAAAATACTGAGATTGATTCTTTTGATTTTATAAGTGCATATGATAAATAGAAATATTATTAAAGAGATCATGGTGCTTGCATTTTTTGGATTACTAACTGGCCATAAGTGTATTCTAGAAGTAATAATAAAAGATAATAAGGCGTATGGATTTTTTTAGTTTTAAAACTGATTTACAATCTACGATGGGTTAACTCTTTACGGTCAAGTTAGTATTGTCAGTCGATGATGACCTACATGAAAGTAGGGCACAACGATTGTATGGTTGCACCATTAAATCATGATATTAAATAACAAATTACTTCTCTTCCTAATGTTCAACTAATAGCCCATGATTATTATTTAGTTCATCATGACATGCAAGACCTAAAAATGATGCACATATTTAAAAGCAACACAATTATCAAAAAATAACTTCATTATATGGTGTAGTTATTTTCTCATACACAAATACAAAATATTATCAAAATGAAATATCAAATTTCAATCACAACCCAATAATTTAATTATCTCCTATAATGATTATTAAATTTATAATTATGATCCTAATAATACATAATATTAATATGACCTCGATGGTATAAGGCCCATACATAAGCATCCTTATGATAATATCCTAGATTTTATTAGCATCATTTTCTTGAATCACTGAATTATGCTCATGAATATATAGAGCATACATTTTGCATCATCGATATTTCTTCTATCCCTTGTATTTTGTTTCAATTTGGACACTTTCCATCTTAATTTTTGAACTAATTTAAAAAATCCAAAGCAAATATTTTACAATGCTTTCAATTTTCATTCTTTATGGCAATTGACTTGCTCACTATTAAATATCTCTCTTGCTATGTATTTCATTGCACATACATGATCACACATAACTAATTATACATTATATATGATCACACATAGATTATTTATCACTGGTGACATAAAAATTCTTATCTCCATGATTTTCATTAAAATCCACATACATTGGGGGCATATTGTTTGCCTTCCTTCTTGCCACACTATTGTTTAGCACCTTGTTGTGGATTGTTCAAATCCCTCTCATTTCCTCTATTTTAAAAGCCTTGTTTATTTATACTTTTTATATAATTTAAGGTCAAATATTTATAAAAATGAACAAATAATCAAATATGGAAAAAAATAAAAAATCCTATAAAGTCAAATTTCCAAGAATCAAAATATTTTTACAAAATTCAAAATTAGGATCTCAAAAATATTTTCAAATTTTGTTAGCTTACTTATTTAAATATGTTATATATTTAATGTTTATTACATTGCATATTTAATTTATATTCTAATACACACTAATTTTTATAAGGTATGTGACTATGATACATGACATATTATTATATGGTTTTTTGATGTTAGTTTTCCTTTTTTACCCAACACCCTTGCTAACCTAGGGGCATATCTTCATTCTCTATTAACACTTCAACATGGTATATCTATCTATAATATTTATACCATGTTAAGTTATATATCATACAAGTGTTTTTATAATCACTCATACTTTACATTGCATTACATGGATATGTTATTTAATAACAATGACATTGATACATAAGGTTGATGTAGACTAGTCTCATTTGCTCTATGTTTCTTTTCAAAATTCTTATTTTACTACATGATAAGTTATGAATTTATTGTTTATTGTGTGTGTCCCTTTGAATTATATGTGAAACATATACATGTTATTTCTTGGACGGCATATTTATGCCTTTTTTGTGTGGCCCTTGGCCTTGTTTGTTTGTGACACATTTACATGTCCCTTGTATGTGGCCTTTGGGCCTTATGTGTGGAATCTAATGAAAATTTCATGACATTGAGTGACATTAATTGTATGTACATTAATTTTTAAATGGTGTCATGATACATATCATACATTATTGTTATTTTCTACACTTACTCTTTTGCCAAGATACATATCATGTACATGTTACATATGTGTTTCAATGTTATATTTATCTAACACATCTTTCATATGAAATTAAATGCTATATTCAATAATATGATGAAAAACAATTCAAGTGTTCATATGATACTACATGATTACATATTTCACATATTATGTAGATCTCTTTTGAGATTAGTAACTTGTAGGTTACATATCTTATCTCAAAAGGGGGCTATCATAATGGGCTTGTCTTGAGGATTTAAGTCCTTATGAGAAATAAATTTCATATTTAGGAAAATATATAGTATGGTTTATATTGTTTAGACTATTGGGGCATGTGACATGCATGTGCACTCATTCCTGTAGTTACTTTAATACAAATTCACATATACTTGATACATATATATGGGCATGTAAAAAAATGTTATAATTATAGGTTTCAAATAGTTATAAGTTCAATTGGAATTATATATCAATAAAATACAAATGCAAGTGGATATGATATTCATTCATATTCATGATTACACATGAATTTTTTTAGTTTCACTTTTTTTAAGTTCAAAATTTTCAAAGGTATAAAAGTCTCAAATAGGATATAGATCTGTCTGTAGCTTTGTGATTCATCTCATTTTGAAAATGGGCCATGATAGAATTTACTGACACTCAATATCTATGGTTTCACTTTAGCAATCCAAATTTGGTGGTACCATCTCTTATCCCACCATATTTTAGTCTAGTGACACTCAACGTCTATGGTTTCATTATAAAGAACCACATTTTGTGGCTTCATCCCTTCAATTATTATACAAGATTACTTTACATATTTAAATTATTTTTGTAGTATATAATATTTCAAATTCAAAGGATTTCAATAATTTTAAAATTTGTACTTAATCACTCTCAATTAACCATGGGTTCAACATTTATCCAAATTCCTCAACAATAGAGCACACACACTTTTCCACTTTCAAGTTATACGGTTATTAGATTGTATACTCTTTTAGGTGTATTCTTTCCCTGATATCTTTTCAAATTTTAAATTATAAGTTTTAGATTTTTAAATTTTAAATATGGATAATAACTACTTTCAATGGCATTGTTGAAGGTTTTGCATTGAGGCACCTTAAAAAATTGTCTTAATATCAAAATAAAAAAGTTTGTATGCACACTTAGGTTTGCATCTCCTTTACTCTATTAGTTTCACCTCATTACAACACTGGAATAAGGGGGGAAGGGGAGGGAGGGGAACCTAGGTATTTATATTACCCCAATTGGATAAACTCCTATGTAAAACTAGGAATAATAATATTGTAATAAATTAAGAATTTACTAATTTGAAACTTAATAAATCTTGAAATGATATAAATATGTAAAGTGCAAGAGGAAATATAAACTTAGTGTTTAACCCTAAATTTTATAGGTGTGGGGGGTTACTTAGGGTACAACAGGGTTAAAAATATAAAAATGAATGATTAAAAGGGTGATAAACAGATATATATCATGCCAAGTAATTTACAAACTCAGATAAATTAATATTCTAAATTTATATTACTAAGATATGCCAAGAATAGAAAGTATGGCTATTGATTGATATTGAAATAAATTAAAAACAAGAGTACTTATTTTATTGTGCACATGTAGATCTAGGATAAAACATGATAGAAGTAGATTGGATCAATATTATAGAATAATTAGCAGATTCTATAATTTTGCATTATGTGGCCTCAAACTATTGTACTGAATTTGGATGGTTACTTCAATGTTGGTGTTTATGTTGGACATAGGCATCTAGTACAGACCGGTGAATGGATCTAGATGTGACCACCTGGAGCCTTATAATTTTTCTATCACCTTTATTTTGGTGTGTTCATATTACATGTAATAGCTATCACTCTTTTTCAAATGATCAAACCCTAGCTTCCTCACCCTTGGAGTGACTGTGAGAAAAATGGGTTAGTAAGCACATGGTGTTGAGATATCCCAAGGACCAATTTGTCAATGGGTACTCTTACATAGAAAATACTCTAAATAGGGCCTTATACTTATGTAGTTCTCCTCTACATTTTGACTGGTGTGTGCATAAGGATCCAATGTGTGATAAATAATTACATGGAGTCATTATAACTTAGATAAAATAGTTCATGGGATGCTCCTTTCGTAATTCATACATGTGGGGATATTACTCTTATGTTTGATATATAAATAGGGATGAATAGGGTATATTTTCTCACTTGAATGATTTATTGAGTGCTCTTGGTAAGTTTCCTTTTGAGTTCTTGATATTTGATATGTCTTTTCTAGGTGTCAAATGAATGAGGGTTGATCTTGTATGTATACCAATCCCTTTTGAAAATATCTATCACTAAATCACTTAGTTCAAAAGTAATAATATGTTTCATTTATAAATTATATGACTTTTTTCCATTGGAAACTTAGTTTTAAAAGGGACACTAACTCGACGCAGGCATTCGACTGGGATGCAAGTGTTTAGGAAGACATAAAATAGGTATAGGTCCAAAACTAGTAGAGAAGGATAATGATCAAGTTTATATAATTTTTCATAATATATAAATCTTGGTAATTATAATATTATTATTTCGACTAGGAGATATATAATTTGGCACAAAGAGATAGTGAAAATGGGCATTTTGGTAGTAGGAAGATCTTAGAATTAGAGGGTAAAACCATGATAGATATTTTCCAAGTGTATAATACTAAGGTGATATATAATTAAAATTTAGTGTCTACACTTATATGGAAAAAACATATGTGATAATATTGTATGACTACATCTTGTAGGGTGACTAGGTTTTCTTAGTGTGAAACTAGATCTAGAGCCTACATGATCTTGGGACAACAATGGCCTAATGTGGAAAAGAGAGTAAGGCACTCATATTTGGTGAATGGTTAGTTTATTTCCAATAAATAGTTGATATCTAACATTCTTATGTTTTTTTTTCATTCATTTATATGTTATGTAACATGTATATGACCTTCTAATCCAATGCAGAGATCATTGTATGACAATTTTTATCTCTAAAACCATAGTTCTTTATCATGTGAAGACCAATGTAAATCAATGAAATGAAAATGGCTTAGCAGTTGAATTTGGTCGTAAACTCAATGCCTCATGTGTTTATCACTACTTACATACCAATACTTTAAAGAGGGATCAAACTTCATGTAGTTATCCCATGCTACAATGGTGTATGAATAATTGGTACACTATGCTAGATGTTGGTGCAATAATGGTGTAAGATGATTCAACTATGACTTGTGACCTTGGATATGTATTTATACTTTAGATCAGGGATACTTGGGATGTATGTAATCATAATTGGGAGACACAAGTAACTTTATCTCATTGTGAAATTTGAATTCTAGTGTTTTTCAGTGTGTAATCATGTTGTGTCCAAAATGGTTTAAAATGTGCTTTTATAGTAGTATCTTCAGAATTATTTTAGATGGGCCTTATTAGAGACATAGGTTAACCTTATATTTATTTTTTATTTAAAATATATATTATTTGGGATTTAGACAATAGTGAAGACTCAAACAAGTGAAAAGGGTGCTGCAATCCAATTAGGAACTATTTTTTATTAGGAATAAATAGCGGTGCTAAGGGTTTGATATAACTTAAGTGAGGTTTGGGTCTATTTGGATAAAAGATAGGTATATCTTGGGGTCATAAAACAACTTATAAGAGTGAGTCTTCCACACATAAGTTGGAGGAAAGTGATTAAAAGGGCCTTAAACAGGTCATGAGCTAAGTGTGTAAGAAGGGTGGTGACACGTGCATTGTTTTATCTTAAAATATTAATTTATGTGTCTACATTTTCCACACTTTTATTCTAGTAATATATAAAAGTGAAATTACTAGAGTAAGAGGAAAACTATGTTCCTGAGCTTACTTGTGAAGTGTAGTCTTGTATATAGGTGACAACATTGAACTGTGATCCACACAAACTACAATGAAACATGTATAAAATTAGTCTTTACTTAAGATGAATATATAAAGTAAAATACATAAATAATTGGTGATTAACAAGGAATAAATACACCTGATTAGGTACACAAACTATTTTATTTTCTTGGTGCAAAATATGGTGCAAAATTGGTGATTCTAGAGGGTAAGACCCTTAGATATTTCTCTTCATTTAATAGCTTCGATTGGAATGTGCATTCCCCAATCCTCATCAATAGGTGAGTGTGTTTAATAACTCAAGGTGTTCTTGACTCCATAATTTCATGCCCAAAGTAATTAATTAGTTTTAAATACATGTATTACCCATTATATTTTTTTTGGTGTAAAACTTGGTGCACAAACTAACAAAAGTAGTGCAAAACATGGTTAAAAAAGGAGAAATAACCACTATAGACAGAATAACATTGATTGATAGTGAAAAAATAGTGAAAAAACTGGTGCAAATAAATAGTATAATCTAGTTTTGGTGTATACATCATGGATAATGACATGGATTGGCATTCCATATGTAAAAGTTATGCAAAAATTGAGAAAATAAGAATCTATGTGCTATGCACATGCCCCCAATCTGAAACCTAGTGTGTATAGATTCTAATAGTAGTTAATAAAAACTATGATTTTGAGTAAAAAATTGTGTATTAAAACTATATACAATCATGTCATGCATGATGCCCCAAAATTGAGTAAATTTAAATATTTTTGTAAATATATATTGTGAAATTATTATAAACTATTATGGGTATTTGGGCAACAACAGGGGAATAGACAACAAATAAATGTGCCCCTATCCAATAGGTCACTCATGTCCAAAACTATTTTATGGGTACTTTCTAAGTTTCAAATTTTACCACTATGAAATACTTTCAAAATATTATATATATTCTATACTATAGGGTTTAGTCTCTAAGACAAAACCCTATGAATTCCCCTTCTTTTAAAGTGATTTGTTGAGCCCAATAATTTAACTCAAAATAAAAATCTATGTGAAATATTGTTATGATATAAATATGTAAACCTAAGTAGTAGTGATAACATAGATAAACATGAAATCATCATATAGATAAACTAATCATAATATTAATGTGAGATACATGTGATAACTATCATACATAGTGAAGATGTCTAGATATATGTTAGAATTTAGGCACACATATAAGTGATTCAAATTGAGTATTAATAGATAAATATAACTACTTATAGAGGGATTCATGATGTCCATCATGGTATTAAAATTATTAGGTCGATACATGATGTCCATTATGGAATCTAAAATTGAGCAAATGATTAATCAAGTGTAATAGCCATGGTGTACATAAACAAAAACTACACGCAAAGCAAAAAAACATGCAAGAGAATTCCAATGGGCCACATACAAGAGACATGTTCAAATTTCACTCATTTGAATAGAAACACACACAAAGGACATGTTAAAATATCCTCACATGCATATAATTAGATAATTAAGGCTTAGATCCACACACAAGGAAATGTTAAAATGTCCTCACACACATAAAATAAGAGAATAAAGGCTTAGATCCAAACATTAAATATTAAAATGTCCTCAATACAAATAGAGAGTACATAAAATACACAAAGAAATAATAAACATGAAAGACATGCATGGTAATAGGTAATTTTATCAACATAGTCAAGTTTGTGACATGAGTAAATTAAATAAGATAACCAATAAGATACCAAGGGGATAGTGAGTGAGAAATATCGATAGATGTAATGCTATAGAAATAACAGAGTGGTGAATAAGAAAATATAGCCAAATAAGGATAAACCCTATGTATAGGATGCACTTAATGAGATAAATGGTGTATGTACTTGTTTTTTAAAGCATGTGTGTGGTCTATAACTAATTAATGGGATGGAAAAAAGAACAAACAACTCTTGTCTAATAGGGCTCTCTTGTCTAAATGCAGTTTCTAAATATGTGATAATGATATCACTTGTAACTAGGTTTAGAAAGGGTCTAGAAATGGTATCATGTATGCTCTAAAATCACTCATGTACACTAGTGAATCATATATGATATAAAATAGCTAAACAAGTAATGAATAATTGTGTACAAAGGAACTGATGCATGTTAAATTAAACATAAGCATGCATAAGTCTTGATGTTGGTATTTTTTGGAATTTTTATTGTATAAATATATGTATGAACTATAAAATAATAGCTTGTTAGGTTATAATATGTTTAAATATAAAGCCATTGAAGATGCATAATGTTCATTAGGTTCATGAGTACTTTTATTTCGAGTGAAGCTAGATGGTAAACTTTCATATTGAGCTTTTCTGTAATCACATATGGACCTAACAAATTAGGCTTGAACTTACCTTTTGTTTATTCCTTTTCATTGGAATTCCTTAAATTATCTTATAGAAACAAGTCACCAACCTTGAATTATTTAATGTGAATTCACTTTTTGTAATATTTTGAAATGTATTTATGATATAATCTAAGATGTTCAACTTCTCGTATGAGTGTATGATCAAATTTCTATAACTCATGTAGGCATTTTTCTATGTATTTTTCATCGATAATGATCCCTTTAAGAGATACACACAAATATTGAATTTATAATTCTAATGGAAAAATTGTCTCTGTCTCAGAAACCAATGAATATGAAGTAGCCCTAATAAGTGTGTGGATGCTCATGCAGTAAGTCCATAGTGCATATATTAATTGATTGTGCCAATCATTGCCAAATTTAGTAACTTTTTTACATAAGATATTATTGATAGTTTTATTGGTAAATTCTACTTTTCCATTACCCTAGGGATAGTAAGGAGTATAAAATGTGTGTCAAATTTAAACTCATCACAAAACTTTTTAACATTTTTATTTTTGAAAGATGAGCCATTATCTATGATAATATTTGAATGGAGACCAAAGTGGGAGATGATGTGTGTCATCAAAAATTGGCATATGACCTCACTTTTAGTTGATTATATGGGATAACTTCCACCCATTTAATGAAATATTTCATAAATATAATAATAAATTTATGCCCACTTGCTAATTCTAGATTTATTTTTTCAAATAAGTCAAACCCCAAAAGTGTGAATGGCTAAGGTAAAATAATGGCTTATTTCATGTTAAGGAAAATAGTGGAGGTTACTGTGTCATTGAAAATTCTCACATAATTTGGGATATTCATGACATTCATGTTCCATGGTAGGCCAATAATACCCCTATCAAATTAGTTTGTGTGACATTAATTTTCCACTAAAATGACCACAATATTAATTATTGTGTACCTGCTAGATAACTAGTTTAGCTTCATCGATGTTATAACTTGAGTCTCATTTTTTATCATATAGTGTCAAAGTTTTTTGTGTGCTAAATATAAGAGCCAAAAATAATTTTTCTAATATAGTGTAATTTTTAACATAGTCAATGAGTGTGCAATTGATATATTATATGTCCCACTCTTTGTGATATTCATCATAGTGTGCTAATAAAGTGCCTAGCATGTGATTTATAGTATAAATGTATAAGAGAAGTGGTATGTATGGTACTAGAGGCATGAGAATCGGTGGATTTAATATATATTTCTTGAGTTCCTCAAAACTCTCTTGACATTTTTTATTTGATTCAAAATTTATATCTTTTTAAAGTAATCTCATGAAGTGTTGTGTTTTATTTGATAACTGAGCTGTAAAAATATGAATTGCCTAAAATTTACCCTATAGAGATTAGATTTGCTTCAATATTTGAGGAAGATGCATTTCAATGATATATTTTAATTTCTTTGGATCAACCTCAATGCCTTGTGATATGATAAACCCTAAAAAAATTCTTGATGTGACACCAAAGACACATTTCTTTAGATTTAGTCATATATTATACTATCATAATTGATCAAATATATGTCATAAATAAATTGCATGATCTTATATCTATTTGTATTTTTATGGTAAATAATCCACATAATCCTTGATTGTCTTGTGAATAAGATCATGGAACATATGTGTCATGGCTTGTTGATATGTACCTCTTACAATTTTCAATTCAAAAAGAATTACTATGTAATAAATTATGCCCCATGGTGTAATGAAGGATGTTTTCTCTTGGTCCTCCTCAACAATTTTGATTTGATTATAACCAACAATCCCATCCATGAATGATAACATCTCATAACTAGTGATGGAATCCAAAATCATGTCGATATTGGGTAGTGTAAATTCATATTTAGGGAAAGTATTATTTAAATATCATGAATCTAAACAAAATTATATTTTTCCATTAGGATTTATTATATTAATGATATTAGATACCTATTCTAGGTAAGTGATGGGTCAAAAGAAACCTACATTAAGCAATCTTTGAATCTCCTTTTTAACTAGAAAAAAAAATGGATGCATCTTACAGATTTTATGTTTAAGTGGTTTTGAATTTGGGTAAAGTGTTATCTAATGTATTGTCACTCCAAGATCAATTCTAGCATATCAAAATATTCCCAAGTGAATATCTCAGGAAAATCACTTAATGTTTGCCTTATTGATTGATCTTCCTCATTGTTAAGTGTTGTGGCCAAAATTACTATTCACATATTGTTATTTTTCCATAATTAAATTTAATCATTTTTTCATTGATAAGTGTGGACCTATCTTCAGTATATGGTGAAATAATAATAGTTTTAAAACCATTAGTATGGACATTATATTTTGAGATCTTAATCTCGCCAAAATATGCATGAACATTGTAGAATGAAGAAACCTAATCTTATGATAGAAGGGAGGGAGATCCTCATATGCTCCTAAATATTATAACAAAGACTCATCATTAAATAATTAATCTAATGTTAATATCTCCAATGAAATAGTTTTGTCAAATAGGTCAGGGTATACCTTTGATAATATGGTTACATGGTTAATTGAGTTGGTATGATGGATAGATTTGTGAAGCTATATGTCAATGTGTAGGAATTATTTGAATGATTGGTGTAACAAAGGAATTAACTAATTTTTTAATTAGATGAATTAATAGGGGAAAGGATACCCTATTCCTACTTGTTTAGGCCCTTCCCTTTATAACCCATTTTTTGTAAGCATCTTAATCAAAAATCATAGTGTTTATCACTTACACTATTAGATAAAATTTTACTTGATAAAATGGTAGGAATCCTATCATATAAATGAATAACAAGATGTACCACTTTCTAATTAGATAAATCCATTTTAAGATCACAATTTTGCATAGATTTAATGACTTGGTAGTACTTAAATGGTTCATGATCTATATGGGATGTTTATGTAAACACCCTAATTTGGTCGAGTGATCATAAGTACTATGTCTTTTATTGCTCATTCACACTAAGGGATTTCGTGATGTTTATAGACCTTGTTTGCATGGTCACCTTGAGTATTTTTATCTTTCTTATGCATTTTTCTCACTATTTTGACACCTCCAATAGTCATTGGTCAACTTGTCCCAATCCTAGGGGTCTTTAGCCTATCATCCTTGATTTTTGCTCAGTTATGAGCCCTTAGAAATTAGCACCATTTTTAGGAGATTAGCACCAATATCACTACTATCTGTTGACCCAATTTTTCCCCTCAGGCAAAATCCTGATCATCTCCTACACCTGCATTGCACACCCAGTCATTTCAGGTTGCGAGGCCCACCTTCAGGTTTCGATAGCTCCATTTCAGAGCATTGGTTCATTGGCCTCATTCGTTGACATTCACGGTAGTGAAAGGCAGAGTCTTCAGATGTTCACAAGAGAAGAGAAGAAAAAATGGAGCATTTGACACTTAGGCAAAAAAGAGCACAAACAAAATGCAGACGACAGCAAAATCACTGCCCAAAACATGGTCAGGTAAAAGGAGACCACCTACACAAATGTAGAGGGCGGCAAAATTGCCGCCCACTGCACAAAATGAAAAAGGAAAGGCCGTCGATATCGGTTGATGTCGAAAAAATTGCCACAGTCAGCAGCTTATCGGCCGACATCGGCATAATTCCTACATGCAGTCCATGCAGAGGGTGGCAAATTCACTGCCCATAATAGATGGTAGCAGAAATCACCTGCAGTGCATAAGAAAAAACTCGCCCAGCCATCGGAGGAGAAGACCAGCATGCAAAATGAGGCAAGCATGGCCTTGGCAGAATTGTGACATCAGCTACAGTGTTTTTTCACTCTTCCCACTTGACTTCTCTTGGCTCTTCTGATATAAATACATAGACTTAGTCATTTATTAAGATCTTCCCTAATTTTGTAAAGAGCATAGCTCTGCATTTTCCCCACTTGAATCAATAAATATAGTTTTTTACCTCTCTCTTGGATGGATACTCTGTGTATGTTCTGTGTGTTTAATTTGTGCTCAGTCATTTCCTTTTAAATGATCTCACAGGTTTTAAATACCAATGCACCAGCTATCTACAGAATATCAGTTTCTAGCTTACAGGTGAAGAGTTCTTTCTGGGGTGCAAAAACAGAGGAGGTCACTTACAGTATGCATTCCACAGCATCTTGGTGAGTCCCTATTTCTTGTATCTTTCACTAGAACCTCCCTGTCATCCCAACAACCTGGTCTTTTTTGCCAAGTTTCAGTGTATGTATGTTGCATTTTCTTGGTTCTGAGAGTGGATGTGGAAGGTCAACCTGTTTTTGGTGTATCGCCTCTTTTAGAGTAGGTTGTTTGTTCATGCTTTTTCTCTCTCTCTTTTCATCCCCCCTAGTGTATACCTATATACCTATATTTTTTGCGCTACCTGAAACAAACAAGATACATCAGAGGGAACTAGCCCATACCTAGAGACTCTCCTCTCCTACTTCACCATCCCACAGGCGAGAGAGGGGTTTCCATGTTGCAGGGTGCACTTTCCAGCGTCAATAGTTTTGGCACACCCGATGGGACCATAATTTTATCAGTTTTTAACGTAGTAATATTTTAGGATTGATGCTGGTCTGGCTACAGTGATTTCAAAGATTTTTAGCATCTGGCGAATCCATTGGTAAGAGCTCAGTGCTTTATTTTAAGACCAGTCACTTAAACTTCTATGCCAAAGGTTACCACAAGGTCAGCTTCAAGAGGGGTCCCTTTTGTTTTCATTGAGATGCCTTTAAACTCTACTAAAACGCTCAGGTTTGGAAGAACTCCTCCTTATCCACTAATAAATCCTCCTAGACTTGTTGCTAGGAACATCAACCTAGCTCAGCCACAAATACAACTTGTTCCAGCCATGGCTTTGCCTTTTGCAGCTTTTTGTGGTGAGAGCCCTTTAAACCTCCCACGCTACGACCCAATCCCTGGAACAGCTTTAAAAAATGTGCCTTCTTTTGATGGAGTGGGACCTATTACAGTTGTTGAGCATATCAAGAATATTGCCAACCTTTGCAATATTCACAACATAACAGAAGAAAATATTGCCATCAGACTGTTAGCCTTGTCTCTGAAAGGGACGGCTCTCGACTGGTACGGCACCTTGCCTATGAATTCCATACATTCTTGGAATGAATTGGGCACCCATTTGACTGATCATTTTGGGGAAAATAGTGATGGCCTCTCTCTTGCTGAGCAGCTGACAACTATAAAAAGAGCTCTGCACGAGTACATGTAGGACTTCAACACACGATTTCAAAAGACTTGGGATAGAATTCCCATCCTAGTAAGGCCAACCCCCAGCTACGCTTTCTTATACTATCTAAAAGCATTAAATAGTGACATTGCTATGATGATCCAATCTATGGGGGGACACATACTGCCAGCTGCATATGATATATCCATTGCGACCGAAAATTGCTTGATTCAAGCTGGGAAAATTGCCCCTAGGCCACATATGCCACTTTTCCTAGAACCGCTGCCCCCAATTCAGGCTGTCGCTCCCACAATTGCTCCCCTACCTGTCATTGAAAAGCCAGCTGCTTTTCCATCCAATGAATTAAATGAAGTTAAGGGCCTATTGCAGAGCATGTCAAACAAACTTGTTGCCCTTAAAAGGTAGCAAGCCTAAGGCAACAAGCCAAACTAGGGTTATCAAAATTATGGCCATGCCCCTAGACCCCCCTTTCAAAATTATAACCATGGTCAAGGGCAGCTCACTACAACCAGGCCTTATAAAAATTATAACTCAGGCCCCTCTTCGTCATCCAAAGCCATGGTGCCTACTCAGAACAATCTAGTGCAGGAGCAGCCAGGTTGTCCAACCCTGGGACAAGGTCAAGAGCAAGCTATCCACACGAATGATATGATGAATTTTTTTTAGAGTTCAGAAAATCAGGCTGCTGATTTTTCTCAATTTTTTGAGTTTTCGGCCCAACCCAACACGAGTAACAATCAAACACAGTCGGATTCTACCTTGATAAATCATGAAGAAGGTGAGCTCTGTGTAATTAATCATGGAGGTGCTACAGACAATCAGGCTGATTACATTGCAGCCAACACAAGATTTAAAAGAAGAGCAGTTGGAGAAGCGTAGACTTCCCCTCAAGTAGTAACGAATCCTCCACCACTCCCATTTCAAAAGGCCTCAATTTCCAGACAACCGTTTGCACCTCTAGCTCCTCAGTACATAGCTCCAGCTGGGATCAGCCCAAAGGAAAGCACGAAGGGAATCAGCCCCCAAATTAATATAGTTGACCAAATGAAGAAATTGCATGTGAACATTTATCTATGGGATTCATTGTCTCTTCCAGGACAAAAAGAAGTATTGAAGAATGAATTGCATGAGCTAGATCGCCAGGCCATCCCGCCAGACACTAATAATGTCCTAATGACGAATGGGCAGCTTTCTGCTTCAAGTCAGGTAAAGAAAGAAGAAAAAACTCCCCCTTTTATGTATCTTTGATCATAGGGGATTTCTTAGTACATAATTGCATAATTGATAGTGGGGCCAGCACTTCAGTAATGCCCAAATGCATTGCTGATAAGATGGGATTAAAATATGAAGCAATGAACAAGGGAGTCTTGCAACTAGATGGGACACCTGCAAAGACAGTCAAAATCCTGAAAGGATTGAGTTTAACACTACATGCCTACCCGACATTCTCGATCCCCCAAGATATAGTGGTAGCGGATGTTCCTCCATATTTTACAATCTATTTGTCTAGGGACTTTACGTCCACGATAGGTGGTTATCTAGCAGCGAATTGATCATATCTGGTTTTCAGAACCAAATATGGGACCAAAGTGAAAATCAAATCTGAGCCACTCTACAAGGACCACCTAGAGCCCTATTCACCCAAGGTAGCAAATGTCAGTTACACTATCATTGATCCAGAAGACTCTCAGATGGACAAATCTTCATCTTCTGCTCTTGAAGGAGTTGCAAATCTACTCTTGGATGAGTGGGGAAGCGATAACTTCGAGCACGATCCTTATAAGTTTATTGAAGAGGCAGACCTTGGCATCTATTACTTGCATGAAGAAAGTGCCGTCATGCCCAATATAATGAGGGAGAACAAAGAAGACCATGGTCTGTGGCAGCTATACTTCGATGGTTCTAGAAGCAAACTAGGTGCTGGTGGTGGGGCAATGTTAATCTCCCCTTCTAAAGAAAGGTACTTTTCAGCTTTTCGTTCCCAGTTCTCTTGCACATGTAATGTTGTAGAATATGAGTCTTTGATTCATGGACTTGAGTGGGCAAGAAAGAGAGGGATCAAGAAATTGCAAATCCTGGGGGACAGTGAACTCATAGCAAACCAAATAAGAGGCCTGAACCTAACCAAGAACTCCTTACTGAAGTCTTACAAGCATAGAGTCTAGGACTTGATGGAGGATTTCCTTGCTCTTAACATTACCTCGATCCCCAAAGAACATAATAAGCAGGCTGACAGGCTAGCAGCTGTTGGTGCCCAATTTGATGTTTCAAAAGAGATAAACAGAGATTGTGGTTTGTGCCATTTAAAAGTGGTGGTTCGGCCTTCAATTCCAGACAATGTTACAAATTGGCAGGTCTTCAAAAGCGACCAGCAGATAGCTCTTTTTCTGCAAGAAGAGGCTGAGTTTGCGGTCCATAATCAAGCGAAATTGCAGCAGTAATATGGAGATCAGATTGTTCAATTGAAGAATAATAAACTTCCTAAGGGTCTGGTCACACTTGAAAGTATTTTCAATGGAGAGGACCAACTAAGAGATGACAAAGCATGTATCACTACCAAAGAGGAGAATTATGAAAAAGTTGAAATCTTCAAGGACAAGTTGCTAGCGCTCGGTAAGGTCTACACGTTTCAAGAAAGACAAGCTTTCATTCTCTTGTGTCAGGAGTTCGCTAACGTCTTTGCCTGGAACTATAGTTACTTGAAAGGCTTCGATCCAAGACTCACCCAGCACACTATTGAATTAGATGAAGGCACAAAACCAGTCACACAAAAGCAGAGGCTTGTTAATCTGATGATCGAACTTCTTATGCAGAAAGAATTGGTCAAGTTGATTGAGTCCGGCATTATATTTTCGATCAAACATTCCTCATGGTTGGCCAATTTGGTTCCAGTTAGAAAGAAAAATGGGGAGACCAGACTATGCGTCGACTTCAGAGACCTTAATAAAGTCTCTTTAAAGGATCATTATCCCCTTTTGAACATGGAGCAGATCCTTCAAAAGGTAACTAGTTCTGAACGCTTCTCCCTCCTGGATGGTTATTCAAGATATAATCAGATTCTGGTGCGGGGCTCTGACCAATACAAAACAGCCTTCACCACTAAATGGGGAATGTTCGCCTATCAGAAGATGCCTTTTGGGCTATCCAATGCTGGTGTTACTTTCCAGCGAGCCATGGACATGGCTTTCAGTGGTTTGATAACTAAGAACGTGCTAGTGTACCTTGATGATATAATGGTTTTCTCCAAGGAGGTGGGACAGCATATGAAGCACCTCAGGCAGATTTTTGAGAGGTGCAGGGAATTTGGCATCTCCCTAAATCCAAAGAAATGTGTATTTGTGGTTTATGAGGGGAAACTTCTTGGCCACATTGTGTCCAAGGAAGGTTTGTCTATTGACCCAGAGAGAGTCCGCTCCATTCTGGAGATGTCCTTACCAAAGCACAAGAAAGGCCTGCAGAGTTTCTTTGGCCGTATAAATTTCATTCAGAGGTTCATTCCAAATTTTGCTGAAATAGTTAAACCCTTAACCTCCTTGCTAAGGAAGGGTGAAGAATTCAAGTGGACAATGCCAAGAAAGGACAGCTTTGAAGCTATCAAATAGGCTTTGACCCAGGCTCCCGCTCTAATCAGCCCCGACTTCAACAAAGACCTCAATCTCTATACCTTCAGCAATGGAGAAGTAATATCTGTTATGCTTACCCAAGCAAACAATAATGACCTCGAGCAACCACTCACCTTCTTCAGCCAAGGGTTAGAGGACTTTCAAATCAGGTACACCTACATGGAGAAGCAAGTCCTGGCAGTAGTGCGCAGCCTGAAGAAATTCATATACATGTTGTCAAATAGCATGATCCATCTCATGGTTCCACATCCTAGCATCAAGGATTTCTTGACCAATCGAGACTTAAATGAAAAAAGAGCAGGATGGATCACCAAAGTGATGGAGTACGACATAGACATCAAAATCACCAGGTTGGTGAGAGGAAGGGGCCTATGTGAACAGCTAGCTATAGATTTGAGACAAAAGGATGAAGACAGCTTGCTGATCCATGACACAGTCACTACAGAAGAACCAACAGTCATAAGAGATTGGACGTTGGACATGAGGCATTTCTTTCTTATGGGCGAGTGTCCACAGGGTCTCGGTAGGTCCAAAAGAAGGTATTTTAAACTTCAGTCCCTTCCCTATGTTTTGATTGATGGAGTATTATTTAGGAAGGATCTCTCTGGGGTTCTCCTGAGAAGCATTGACTCCAGTTAGGCTGACAAGGTATTAGCTGAGTTTCACGATGGGTCAGCAGGAGGCCATTTCGCCCCTAAGACCACAGCAGCAAAAATAATGAGAGCTGGCTATTTCTGGCCCACTCTCTTCAAGGATACCCATGCTTGGGTAAGAAAGTGTCAGAAGTGTGCACTCTTTGACAGAAAGCAACGATTGGCTGTCATGCCCCTACAGCCCATTCAGGTTGAACAACCATTCATGCAATGGGGCCTGGATTTCATAGGGATGATCAATCCTCCCTCCAGCACCGAACACAAGTGGGTCCTGAATGCTATGGATTATTTCACCAGGTGGGTGGAAGCCATTGCTTTGAAGGAAGTGAATGAAAGCGCAGTCCTGGATTTCTATGAGGACTTAGTGACACATTTTGGGGTCCCAGCCACTATAATTTCAGACAATGCCTTGGCTTTTTTGGGAACCAAAACTAGTGAATGGGCGCTAAGGTATGGTATATACCTCAGCACTTCATCAAATTACTACCTGCAGGGGAATGGACTGGCTGAGTCCACTAACAAAAATCTGATCAGGATTATAAAGAGGACCATGGAAGAAAATCAGAAAACTTGGCATGCCAAGTTGAAAACAGCTCTATGGGCCGATCGAATCACTCTGAAAAGATCAATCAAAAATTCTCCATATACGCTTGTGTATGGAAGGGAAGCAAGGCTTCCTATCTCACTCGAGTTGCCAGCATTAGACCTCGCTCATCAGCTGCAGCTAGAAGAAGCAAGCAGCATGGAAGTCAAATTGTGTGAACTAATGGAGCTCCAGGAGGTAAGGAATCAGGCCATGGTCTCTATGATCAGTCGCCAACATCAGGTGAAAAGACATTTTGACAAGAATTCTTTGTCAAAAAATTTTGCCGAATGAGATATTGTCCTAAAATGGGATGAAGATAGAGCTAAGCCCAGAAAACATGCAAAATTTGATGCCCTCTAGAGCGGTCCTTACATGATTACTCAGTGCAAGCAGCATAACGCATTCCAGCTCTCCAGGTTGGATGGCAAAGAATTGTGTATCCCAGTCAACGGGATACATCTGAAGCATTGTCACTGAATTTTGGTTCGGATGTACATAGTTTCCCTTGTTGTTTTCCCTAAGTGCAGTTTGCACAGTTAGTTATTTTTAGTCTTGTGTGTTTCCCTTTGCATGTGGGGGTAAATTCTGTATATTTTGATTCTAAAATCTTTTGAGTTGTTGTGAACTATCTTCAAAGTTACCATCCAACTCCGTACCCAATGGATATGCAAGGCAACTGGGTTTTAAGCATAACAGGCACGCTTCCCCCGTGAGTCGCCAATTTGTTGACCCAATTTTGCCCCTCAGGAAAAATCTCGGTCATCTCCTACACCTACGTTACACACCCAGTCATTTCAGGTTGCGAGGTCCACCTTCAAGTTTTGACAACTCTATTTCAGAGCATTGGTTCATTGGCCTCATTTGTTGACGTTCACAGTAGCAAAAGGCAGAGTCTTCAGACGTTCACAAGAGAAGAGAAGAAAAAATGGAGCGTTTAACACTTAGGCAAAAAAGAGTGCAAAAAAAATGCAGAGGGCGGCAAAATCGCTGCCCAAAACATGGGCGGGTAAAAGGAGACCACCTACACAAATGTAGAGGGCGGCAAAATTGCCGCCCACTGCACAAAATGAAAAAGGAAAGGCCATCGATATCGGCCGACATTGGCAAAATTGCCGTCGTCGGCAGCTTACATAGGCCGACGTCGGTGAAACTACCGCCATTGGTAGCTTATCGGCCGACGTCGACATAATTCCTACATGCAGTCCATGCAGAGGGCGGCAAATTCACCACCCACAACAGTTTGCAGCAAAAATCACCTACAGTGCACAAGAAAAAACCCGCCCAGCCGTCGGAGGAGAAGACCAGCACGCAAAATGAGGCAACAAGCATGGCCTTGGTAGAATTGTGACATCATCTACAGTGTTTTTTCACTCTTCCCACTTGACTTCTCTTGGCTCTTCTGATATAAATACACAGACTTAGTCATTTATCAGGATCTTCCCCAATTTTGTAAAGAGCACAACTTTGCATTTTCCCCACCTGAATCAATAAATACAATTTTTTACCTCTCTCTTAGATGGATACTCTGTGTATGTTCTATGTGTTTAATTTGTGCTCAGTCATTTCCTTTTAAATGATCTCACAGGTTTTAAATACCAATGCACCAGCTATCTATAGAATATCAGTTTGCAGCTTATAGGTGAAGAGTTCTTTCTGGGGTGCAAAAACAGAGGAGGTCACTTATAGTATGCATTCCACAGCATCTTGGTGAGTCCCTATTTCCTGTATCTTTCACTAGAACCTCCCTGTCATCCCAGCAACCTGGTCTTTTCTGCCAAGTTTCAGTGAATGTATGTTGCATTTTCTTGGTTCTGAGAGTGGATGTGGAAGGCCAACCTGTTTTTGGTGTATCACCTCTTTTAGAGTAGGTTGTTTGTTCATGCTTTTTCTCTCTCTTTTCATCCCCCTAGTGTATACCTATATTTTTTGCGCTACCTAAAACAAACAAGATACATCAGAGGGAACTAGCCCATACCTAGAGACTTTCCTCTCCTACTTCACCGTCCCACAGGCGAGAGAGGGGTTTCCATGTTGTGGGGAGAGGGCAGAAATCTGTTTTCCTATCGTAGGGTGCACTTTCTAGCGTCAACACTATCCACTTTTACCTTCAATGTCTGACAAGACTTTTCACCCATGTTTGAGTCTCGACCCCTCTGTGACCCTTCTCTTATATTTTTTATATATTTTTCATGACATATCAACTAGTAAACAAGGTATTATATTCATAAAAAATATCATCTTATATAAAGAGCCTCACAAGGCATCTTACATCTAGCACTTACTATTTTGTCACTTATTACATAAACTCAATCAATTGCAAATCTCAAATACTTTGCATACTACTCAACATTCACACCTAGACATTTTCATGCTTTATCAAATAAAGGCCTAAGTGAAATTCATCCTAGCATATTATGTAAATTGATGGTAAACATTCCCTAAGGGAGAGATACATAAAATCTAAGAACCCTATCATTGGGGTTAATGTAGGTAGCAGTCAGGATAGTAGGGGTTCTATTCCATACCCAAAACCCTATTTTTCCTTTCCTTTTACGTTTGATTATTTGATTATTTCATGTGTATAGGTAGCCATTAGGTTTTCAGAAAGGAATCATCTTAAAAATTGACACAAACGAACCTCTACATGATAATAAATCACCCATAGAACCTTTAGGAACTCCTACAACTCCTCCAAAAGTTGTAGACAGTCACTACAAAAGGGACATTTGTGCCAGGTTTGGACATTAACATGACATGACACTACTGTCTTAAGGGGGGTGCTATTGTCTTAAGCTAAATCATAAAAAATAGTCTACAAATGAAAGATTCCTCTCTATCTACTCAGTTGTCTCTAATATTCAAACATGTGAAAAACTATATTCATATCTAGATAAGTCCATTCTCTCCTAGTATTTAATATTTTTAGAATGATATATAGAATCTATTAATTCCAATTTTATTCCAGATATACTACAGACCCAACCCTTTAATATAGCTTAGGATTTACATAGTAAAACCTTAAATGGTTAGAACATTTTTTGAACTCATCTTACTTCAAACATAGCTTCAAAACCCCTAATTTTTCTTAAGGTTTATCTTCTAAAATTTGCACATTAAATTAAGGTCACAAAAATCTGATTTCTTGATTTTTTGGGATTAACCTAGCTAATTTAATTCATTCAATAGTAGGGTTTTATTTATTTAATTTAATTTAAATGCTTACAATATAAATTTCACTTCAAACCATAGATCCACATATTAGGTCCCTATACACACAAATATTAGTAACTAGGGTTTCTAAAACAACCTTATTTTCTATTACAATCTTTGTTCAACAAATTCACACATTGCACACATACTTATGTTAGATTATTTTCTACCTCTTGCATGTTTATTATTTATTATTTACATTATATTATTCTTTGGAAAGTTTCAAATGGCATCTACAAAGTCTTATACCCCTCATCCACTTAATGCAATCTTGAATTTTTATCATGATTATAACAATGAATGGATGAATTTTCAAGATTGTACATTATAGCACGATAATGATTTCAATTACAATGATGATGATGATGACTATTGTTACAATGATGGCTATGGGTATTATTATGCACATGGTAATATAAATGAACATGAGAATCTATTAGATAAATTATCTTCTCTTTCCTCTTCCTCTTCTCTTAATCCTAAAACTCAAATTAAAAAAATAATGCCAAAAGAACCTCTTATTGGTAGTGTTTTATTACAATGTGATTCTAGTTTTTCAACTAAATTTGCTACTTCATTGTTCAAACTAAATCAATATAAGTGCACTACATGAAAATCACGTTTACATGCTTCAAATAAAGTAGATCAAAATAATGCATCTTCTTTACTCTTCTCGATTACATTTCAAAATGTAAATAAAAAGAAAGTTACACCTTTTCACAATGCACAAACTAAGGTAAATGAAATTCCTTTATCACCCTCATTCACATTTTAAGCTAGATTCAATTATTCTTTACAATAAATAGGTAATGCACGTGTTTCTAACTCTTCCCTTATATGTCATAATGTACAAAAATAAAACATGATTATTACCTCTTCTTCCCTTAATATTTATATAAAAAATGATAATCATGCTTGCATTTAAAAAATGACTAGTACACAAATACCTTGTATTACACTTACACAAGATGATACATTTCATAGTAGTGAAAAGTTAAAATCTTCTCCTTCTCTTTCTCTTAATGAACATGTGAATGATACTTCTTCTACACTTACCTCTTCAAATGAATTAAATTCTAATTTTAAGGAACAATGGGATAATGATTATTATTATGATTATGATGATGATGACATAAAATCTACAACTTCTAAATATTATTTTACTTCACATATTTCTCTTATTCAACCAAACATTAGATCACATGTTAAAATACCCACATACCCTTATTATAATGTGCATAAATTTCATTCACTAGAAAATAAAATACCTTCTATTCAAACTAAAAATACAAAAGAGACCAGTGAATTCCCCTCAACCCCCCTTACTACAGTAGGATCTAGTTATCAAACAAACCCAAATGAGGGTGATAGCTTATTTCCCTCTAATTAGGTCCAAGATATCACACATCCAAAGGTTATTGAGAGTACATCGACCCTTCCTAAACAATATTTCCAATACTATATACCAATGGCTAAAATAAATAATGAAATTCAAATATTAAATGAACCTCTTGATAATAATAATAATAATATACCTTCACAAGTGTTAATTTATTTAATGCATGTTGTGGGTAATTTTTAAAACCAAGTACACCATCTCACTTTGGATAAAAAATCATATGAAGCTCGGGCCGATGACAATGTAATACATAGCAACCCTTTTCCATGTAGAATCTCAACTATAAGGTTGCCACACAATTTTTAGATACTAGTATTACCTATATTTGATGGGAATGGAGACCCATACTTGCACCTTTAGGATTATGATAAATCCATGGCCCATATTACAAATAAGTTGACTCTACTACAATTTTTCCCAAATCCTTACATGGGGAAGCACTAAATTAGTTCTAGCATACAATCCCTAGTGGGTCTCTACACACATATGACGAGCTAGAGATAGTCTGTCTTAGGCATTACATATAGAATAAGGGACCTCTAGTCACATATGAGAGGTTAACTTCACTACACTAAGGAGAAATGAATCCTACCTCATATTACATTCTATGGTTCAAGGCTTATTTTCATCAATTAATTTATCAACCAATGGATTTAGAAGTGAAATACATATTCACTAGAGGTTTAATTTCTCCTCTCAAGAACATATTTCTATATCAAACATCTAAATCATTCAGACATCTATGAAATGCATCTATTTCATTATAGGCATAGTTGGGATTAGTTATTACATAGTCAAAGGCTGATTTAGCTTTAGATCCTTCAGAAACTTAATCATTAAATTTGGTGCAAGATCCTACTACACTTCCAATTCATAAACTAATGGAAATCAAACAACCAAAATAATACTCAGTAAGGAAAAATAGCCACCCTATAAAACACAACCTATAATAAGTAGCACACAAGATATACATAGAGGGTTTACAAAGTTTTTAGATAATTCTAGGCCTCATGACATTTTTATTACATTACTAGATAAGGAGATGATTATGCTTCCTTCAACTACTCATCATCCACCTCACTGTTTACACCAGGTACCACATAAGCAAAATTATCATTTTCACTAGATTAATGGACATTCAAATAATCATTGTTATGGACTCAAATACCACATCGATTAGTATGTTAGAAGAGGCATCATAGATTTCACACAAGGGCCATCAAGCCCTCATTCAGCATATTCCCCTAGATCACATTCCTCTACAACCAATTTATCTCAGGGTGTTCCTTTTAAGGAACCATTGGTTACTCATCGTATGAGCCTTATGACTTATTGGATAGTTATTTATTAGAAATATCCTACATCATAGCCTCAATAGAAATGGAAACCAATTTGTAGAGTTCAAAATACACCTCCAGTGCATAAATTGATTAATATATTTGGGAACAATTACAGGCCCAAAGGCACAGTTTTAGTATAGACACCAATAAAAATATCTAGAAATAATTACTGAGATCAGAATGCACCTCATGTATGTTGGATGGTGGATCCTAATCTTATTTTAATGCCTATTTCTTGATAGGGGAGTGTGGGGGGTATGGGGCGGGGGTGGGGTGGGGGGGGGGGGAATACCCCCCACTATGGTCATCACCTGCTTCAAGGGCAGCACCCCCGAAGAAAAATTTAGTTAAAAATGTACTATAAATATTGTAATTTCATAGTAAATTTGGATAGTTCACTATTAGGTTGTATATATAATGGTATAAATTATGTCTATGCATTTTTTCTCTATATATAACCCTACTTTTGATATGAGGCTATTGTAATTACGGTAACACATTGTATGTGAGTGAAGAGGATATTGCAATGGTTGTATTACAAATTTTTCCCTTTATTTATTAGATTGAATAATAAGAAGGAATGGTTGTTTCTATGTGGACATAGCCCATATTGGGTAAACCACATTAAATTTATGTCTCTATTATGTTACATTTTTTGCATTTTATTTACATCTTTAATTCATTAATATTGCTCTGTGTTTTGTATTCCTAGCATTGTATGTTAATTGATTAATATATTTGGGAATAAATATTAACCTAAGGCTATAGTTTCAGTTCAAAAACTGCTAAATATTTATGATAATCAGTAAAGAGATCATAATCCCACTTTAGTTTGAATACCAACTAAGATATTTGCATGAAATTAGGCAAGACATAGTGCAGTTTTAGAATAAAAACCAATCAAAATCTTTGCATCAAAGTCTACATAGTTTTATACTAGTAGTTCATCAAAGGCATCCACTTTCACAATCTCAATCTACACTAACACAACATGAGAATTATGGTTATTGGTTCCCCATGCCATCAGGGTTCAAATTGGGCATCTCGCCATCATACGGTATACACATAGACATCTTGTGAGATATAAATAATTAAGAAACAAACACCATATAACAATACAAAAACTTAAATCTGATGTACATATGCCCAAAACATTCATAAAACATATACAAATCAATTAACATTACTCTAATGGAAACCAAAATTTCAAACATCAAACATTTTAAACAAATAACCATATTTAAACACAACAAATTAAACAATTAAACCAAATCTAGATACCAATAAACAATGCCAAATTACATAAAAACTATATCCATATATATAACTCATAACATCATTTCAAATAAAAATGTGATGCATCACTCAATGATGAGAACACGGCTACTGGGACCAGCTCCCTCGCTCTCACTCTTAGACACATCAACACTAAAAATAGAGGCCCCACTATCTCCATGATACCTCGATATATGACTACGCCTAATATCTCTATCTTGTTACATAGCTAACTTATCCCTACACTTAGAATACTCTTGTTGATCTCATAAATAGTCATCTACTATATGACAACTCAACTAACCTGGAGCATCAAGAGAGGGCATAGTTCACCTCTATAGCTCTACATGTAGCTCATATCTATCTACTATTTTTCACATGTATATTTCAATTGATATCACTGCACAATCAAATAAATGAGCATGTACTCCAGCTACATTAGTGGCATGCTCCACTAATCCATCATCCATGGCATCATCTAGAATATGTTGTGTCAAATCACAGAGTGGTGACTCGATGGTAACATCTCAATAATCATCCTCTCTTGGACCTTTAAGTTTCCATATAATTAATAATAATCCTTTTAACTCAGAACACATTATTAAACATTACACATAATGTATAAATAGACTATCTAACTTACCATCCATATCCATCAGGGGCTCTACATCTAATACCTCCTCTATGACTATCCCATCTCTTGAGAATAGAGTTACCCATATATGCTCACTCCACTAAGATAAATAGGCCTCACTCACCCTAGCATCATCCACATATGGTACCTTGATCTTTTTATCCTGCTCTATCACTGGCGTAGGAACTAGCTCCATAATTGATGGCCTAGGTCTACTCCCCAGCCTCATAAGAGCTAGAGAACTCCTCAACCACACTACCAGTGTCGGGGTCATATCTTATACAATGTCAAACTGGTAGGTAACCCTCTCATACTAGAACCACTCATATACATTATCCCACCAGTCATGTAACTAACATCTCACTTGATATGCCTTAATTGAATGTTATCCTTAAGTCATCCCTGATATCCCTTGTAAGGTCTTTAGATAATATTATCTACTCTCAAATTATCTAATAACCACTGACTATAGGTATTACTCCTCCTCAAAGCATGCCCTATCCTTATCCATCTAGATACAAATACCTGTGCATGAGACCATCCATCCTGTGGATGTGGCACTAGCCTACTCATAATTATATAGTCATATGCCTAATGTTATAATAATTCTAATGCATTGATACCTCCACCTCTCATCTCATGAGTAAAATAATATAGGTCCCTGTATAGATGAGCTAACATAGTCCAACCCCAAGAATATATTGTGCCAAGATGCTCAATGTCATACACTTTCTCATGCATCCTATATAAAATAGAGACACCACTCCCATCCACTATAATAAATGATGACAATAGTGCCACTAGAAACTTCTAAAACTATTAAAAATTGACCATAATATCAGGGTCAATATTATGTCACTCTGACTACCTATACAATGAGTACCCACAACCATAGTATAAAAGTACCTAAATACTCTATGTATATCCTGTGCACCAGTCACCTCTTATAACACAACTTATTGCCTATAAATTGACAACTGTAAGATCCTGCATACATCCTCCAATGTCACAATCATCTCACTCATGGGAAACTAGAATGTACATGTATCTATATTACATCTATCACATAGTGTAGTGATCATATGATTATCCCAGAGCATAAGATCTAGGAAAGCCACATGTTATTACCCTTCCCTATCAATAAAATCTATCTCTACCTCAAACAAGGGAAACCCTTGAATAGTATCCATCATCTAACCAACATGGAACTCCATCATATGGGCATTATCTTGCAAAACATTTCAACCATATCTGAAATCAGTCAAATAAAAATGAATACTAATAAATAACAACAAAATTTAAAAACTAGTTAGCAATGCCCAACACCATATATAAGGACTACAAGACATTAGCATTACCCAGAGGATAATGGTGGTAGAAAGTAATGCCACACTCTAGAAAGTAGTGCCAGAAGTTGGACACTAGTGCTCAGATCAAGACAATAGTGCCACCTTTTGTAAAATTGACTGAAAATACACTTCCTCTAGTAAAATCACTAATACATATAACTAAAATGATAAAAAAAATAGAAAAAATTAGGGTCCCATACTAGGTGTACCTCTTCCTCATCCTAAATAAGTGCCTCAACCTCCTCATAGTGTGAGAACCTAGCATCCCATCTCCTCGACATGTTTCTCTCTCTCAGACTCAAGATTCCTATCACTCTAATGATGCAAATAAATTGACAATGATTCAAAATGACCTATTTAATTCATCACTTACTCAATGCCACCCTATTAAGGTTGCCCCTATGCACCAATTTTTCCAATTAATAAGACTATCTTGTTATTTCCATATCTCAAGAACCATAGCTTTGATTCATGAACCATTTCTTGCATATGGGACTTGATACTGATATACCCTATCACATATTGGTAAAACCAATCCTCTCATTATTTTCAAACCTAGAAAACAACAAAAATAATTACATTCTATTAACCATATAATAAATCAAGTACCTATATAACTACACGCTAAGTTATAAAACTCCAATACAATCAATACATTGTCCAAACCTAATACAACATCAAAATTACCAAGTAAACACCACCACAATTGATATTTACCACTTTTGGTAACATATCCTCATCACAGTATCGGCTCTCTCACCAAAATGGGGGGAAAATATGCATAGATTAATTTAGACACATAGAGTTATATTCAAAAAATTTAGACATATGGGTATCTAGAGTTACAGATTATTTAGAGATACAGACATATAGGTCTACACAAGTTTACAAAGGCATTTAGTTGCATATATTTTTATATATATAGACATACATATCTACATAGGTTTACACAAGTATTCAATTACACATCTTATTCAGAGATATAGATGAACAAACCTACATAGGTTTACATAGGCATTCAAACTTACAAATTTTTAGATATACATACATGCAAGTCTACACAGTTTTACACATGTATTCATAGTTACAAATATTTAGATATATAGACATATAGGTATTCATATATACACTCCACGTAGATATACAACATTGACACATGTATAGAAGTTCATTCAGATATTTATATACACAACTAGATCACTTAGATATTAGGATTAGGGGGCATGATGCATAGCATATGTTCTTGGTTCCCATTTTTAGATTCATCATTATCATCACTAGTATCGTTACTAGGCTTTCACTAGTTTAGATCATAGGGCCATATGCAGTGGTTGATCCATAGAAACACACCAGACTTAGTTCACATTACTCATATTCAGATTGGGGGAAAGTAAGCCTTATTTCTCCACACTATTAGCTTGCAGTACTTAGATTCAGAGTGGGGGCAAGCAGGCCTTGTTTCTACACACCTTTAGTTCAAATTACTCATATTCAGAGTGGGGGAAGTGAGCTTTATTTCTCCATGCATTCATATTACACACTCAGTGTTAATACAACAAGCATTTACAACATATGCTTCCTTTCATATATCTCACTCTAGTTCTCATCCACTTCTCTGGCTAATAAGTGGGCATAATCTAGATTACATCCAAATAGGTAAGTACAAGTATGCATTTTTATTTTATTTTACTCTAGTACTTCCATTTCACTACATTACTAGAATAAAATAGGGGCAAATGTAAGTACCCTAATTTAGTCAAGCAACCACAAGTACTATGTCTTTTATTTATCTTTCACACAAAGTATCTTAGTGATGTTTATAGTCCTTATTTGCATGGTCATATTGAGTCTTTTATTCTTTCTTATACCTTTTTATCATTATTTTGACACCCCCAATAGTCACTAGTCATTTTTTATAAATCCCAAGGCCCCTAACTTGTCATCATTAACTTTTACTTAGTTTTGAGCCCTTGGAAATTGGCATCATTGAGGACAGTAGTGCCACATAGCACTAGTCCACTTTTGCCTTCAGTTTCTAATGGACCCTTTCACCCATGTTTGAGTCTCGACCCCTCTGTGACCCTGCTCTTATGTTTTTATATCTTTTTCATGACATGTTGGCAAATAAACAAGGTATTATGTTCATAACAATGATCCTCCTATATAAAGAGCCTCACAAGGCCACTTACATCGAACACTTATTATTTTGGCACTTATTACATAAAATCAATCAATAGTATAGCTCAAATATTCTACATACTATTCAACATTCAAACCTAGACATTTGCATTCTTGATCAGAGAAAGACCTAGGTAAAATTCATCCTAGGATATTGTGCAAGTTGATGGTGCACATTCCCTTAGGGATAAATACATGAAATATAAGACCCCTTTCATTTGGGTTACTGTAGGCAATGATTAGGACAACAAGGGTTTTTCTCTATACGATTGTAACATCCCACAACCTAGTTTTTCATTTCCTTTTACATTTGATTATTTCATTATTTTATGTGTGTAGGTATTTATTAAGATTTTAGAGAGGAATTAGCCCAAATAGTGATATAGATGAACCTCCATGCGATAATAAATCACCCGTAGGACCTTCAGGAACTCCCATAGCTCCTCTAAAAGTTGCAAATAATCACTACAAGAGGAAACACCATGGAATCTCATAATATCCTTAAAAAATAATTTTGCAACTCTAGTGGCATCATTGGTTTTCTTACATGCAATGAAATGAACCATTTTAAAAAAATTGTCTACAACAACAAAAATTGAATCATTACCTCTTTGTGCATTTGGAAATCCCAACACAAAATCCATACTCAAATCTATCCATGGTCCTCTTAAAACCGATAATGGCATGTATAATCCAATATTTTGTGCATGTCCTTTATCCACCTGACATATCCTACACTTTGAAACATACCTTGTCACATTTCTCTTCATCTTTAGTCAAAAATACTTTTCCTCCACTAAATCTATTGTCTTCATCTTACCAAAATGTCCAACCAAACTGCCACTATGTAATTCTCTTATTATATTATCTCGTAGAGACCCAACTAGAATGCACAATTATTTATCTTTGAAGAGATAAACTTATTATATAAGATACTCATCATCAATAGCATCTATCCCACCTATTAATGGATTCATGCACTGATCAAATACCTTACCAAAATATGGATCGATATCATATAATTCTTTGATAGCTTCAAATCCAACTACTTCACTCACCATAGTAGTTAATAATCCTACTCTCTTGCTCAATACATCAGCTACCTGATTCTATTTTATTGATTTATGTTTCAACATGAAAGTATACCCCTACAAGAAAGAAAGCCACTTTACATGCCTAGTATTCAAATTTTTTTGTCTATTCACATACTTCAAAGCCTCATGATCTATAAATAGGATAAACTCCTTAGGCACCAGGTAATACCTCGAATGTCTTAATGCTTGTATAATTACATAAAGTTCAACATCATAAGTAGAATATTTTGTTCTTACCTCATTCAATTTCTCACTAAAATATGCTATTGGCTTGCACCAATTCCCACAAATAAAGCATCACAATCATCATCAAACACTTTGTTAAAATCTAGTAATGATAAAATTGGTCTTTTTATAATTTTATTCTTAAAAATTTTAAATTTTTTTGTGGCTACTCTAGCCCATGCAAATTCCTTCCCTCTCATGCAATCTGTTATTGGTACCACAATACTACTAAAATTTTTAATAATTTTTCTATTAAAAGTTGATAAACCATGGAAACTCCTTACCTCTATAATGGTTTTTGGAATAGGCCACTTAATAATTGCCTTTATCTTTTCTTCATCCATTTTCACACCATCTTCTAAAACTACAAATCCCAACAGTACCAAACTATTCTGCATAAACCTACACTTCTTCAAATTTGCATACAACTTCTCCTTTCTTAACAAATCTAGTGCCATTCTCAAATGTTGTAAGTGTTCTTTAATCATACTAAATATCAAAATATCATCAAAATAAATAACCATAAATTTACCAATATATTCTCATAGCACTTTATTCATCACCCTTATAAATGTGCTAGGTGCATTAGATAATCTGAATGGCATCACCATCCACTCATATAATCCATCCCAAGTCTTGAATGCAATTTTCCACTCATCTCCTTCACGAACTCGAATCTGATAATAGCCACTCCTTAGATTAATTTTGGTAAAATATTTTGTTGCTAAAAGCACATCCATCATATCATCTAAATGAGGTATAGGAAACCTATAGTTGATTGTAATTTTATAATTACTCTACTATCCACACACATTATCCATCCTCCATCTTTCTTTGGATTTAACAATACTGGTGTTTCACATGGACTCATAATCTCCCTTATCACCTTTTTTCTTAGTAATTTAGTAACCTATTTATTTAATTATAAAGGTTTTGTTGGACTCATCCTATAAGTTGCTTGATTGGGTAGAGCTAATCCTGAAATGAAATCAATGTGATGCTGAATATCTCTCTTTGGTAGTAAACCCTATGATAACTCATCAGGCATAATATTTGCATATTCTTTTAACACTCTTGTTGATTCTATTGGTATTTTCACCATTTTTGTGTCTTCATTATTTTATACCAATACATAATAACAACCTACCACCTTCATATCTTGAATAAATTCTTTAGTAGAAATCATGTTTTATGCCTTCTCTTCCTCTTTAAGAGGTAACAAAACTACCTTTGTACCACCTTTTCAAAAAGTGTACATGTTCTTTTCTCCATCATGAATTACTTTCCTATCAAATTTCCATGATCTTCCCAATAACACATGCCATGCATCCATCGGAATAACATCACACCATATTTTATCATTATAACTTTTTCCTATACAAAACTTGATTAAGCACATTTTATCTACTGTAACTTCATTCCCTTTCTTAAACAATGAAATTCAATAAGGATTAGGATGCTCTTCACATTGTATATTTAGTTTCTTTATCATTTCTTTAGAAACCATATTTTCACAACTACTACCATCTATAATTACTTTGCATACCTTTCCACCCAAAGTACATATTGTTCAAAAAATGTTTGATCATAGTTATGCATCACCACATTCTTTATTTTGTACTTGTTCCTTCCTTGGAATGATCATTGTTCTTCTCATCATGAGATTCTCTCCAACATCTATTGGTGCAACTTTAATATTTTGCTCTTCTATCTCAACCTCAACTAGATTCACTTTTTGACTAATTCAATATTAGTGCCAAGTTTGGACATTAACGTCATATGGTGCTACTACCCTAAGGGGGGTGCTACTATCCTAAGACATATCACAAAAAATATTTTATAGATGTAATACTCCCCTCTATCTACTTAGTCATCTCCAATATTTAGATTTGCAAAAAACTATGTTTATATCCATATAAGTCCATCCTCTCTTGGTATTTACTATTTTTAGAAAGATACATAGAATCAATTAATTCCAAATTTATTCTAGATATACTATAGACCCAAACCTTTAATCTAGATTAGGATTTACATAGTAAAACCTTGAATAGTTAAAATAATGTATATGCATTATTGGTAGCTTAATTTTTAAACATTCATGTAAAGTAGATGGGACAACTTGCATATCATGAATCCATGGCCTCCAATCAAACTATTTTAGTTAAGTTCATTAGACATGACCTGACATACGGTAGCAATAGTTATAGATCCCAATGTAAAATTCAATGTTATTTGACCCAAAACTTTGGGAGTGATATTATCAAAACTTCTAATGTGTATATTATAATAACCTAAATGAATAGCATGTATGTTGAGAAGTTGGAGGAAATAAATAGTACAAATATTCAACCCTTATCCATTATCCACTAAAACATGTTTAACACCCACATCATCAATTTTGAGTTGAATGTATAATGGTAGGTATTGATTGATGATGTGTTATGGTGGTAAATATTATTTTTCAAAATATATAGAATCTTTTGTCCCTGTAATATATTGATGATAGATACATCATAAATGGGCTCAACATTCCTAGGTATAGTTGTGTCAATTATACATATAACATATCTTTATACATGTTGGATTATTTTAGTAACTCTAGAATGGAATTTTTGGTTGTGTTACTATTGTCTTGATCAAGAATATTTTATCCTTGGGTTCAATTATCCTACCACATGTCCTAACCTCTTTTAATAGTAACAACATGAACCATAGGGTCTACTATAAGCCTAGGGTGAATAGTAGAGGCATAATGGTATCTAAGGTAATTTGGAGGGTGAGGAGTGGGAGGGATACACATAATAAACTATGATCATTGGCATCTAGTAATAATAAGTAGTAAATCAAAGTGAACCATATAACTATATGCATCATGGGGAGGTTCAGTATTAAGTGCTTTAATTATGATGTGTTTTTTTTGAGTTATTAGAAGATTCATCTATGGGTTTATATGAAACTTATAAATATGCCATATAAAAAGGAAAATAACATGTAAAAGGAAAAAAAAGGATTTACATTAAAAAATGATAAATATATTATGTCATTATTATCATGGTGAATATATAAATCAAAAAAATCAAAAATTTGAAACCCAAATGTAAGTTAAAAAATAGAAGTAAACCCTAATGTAAAATTAGGGTTTTTATAAATATTTAATAATAATTAGGTTCACCAATATTTTTTTATCAAAATTGGAGAAACTTGGAGATTTATATTACCCTAACTAGACAAACTTTTATGCAAAATCAAGATTAATAATATTGTAATAAATTAATCATTCATTGATTTTAAACTTCCTAAATCTAGAAATGACATAAATATCAAATGTGCAAGATAAAATATAAACTTAGATATAAAATAGAGATGAGGGAATATTTTATGACTATAATTGGTAAGGTGATTAGGTTTTTTGAGTGTGAAACCAAATCTAGAGCTCAAGAGCCTGGGACAGCAATGCCCTAATGTGGATAGGAGGACAGGGTGCTCCTATCTAGTGATTTTTTGGTCTTATCTATAAAATAGATGAGATATAAATTGTTTTGGCTTTATTATCTTTCATTTATATGTTTTATAACATGTTCACAATCTCCTAATCTAATGTGGAGATCACTGTATGACTATTTTCTATTCAAAACCCAAGTTTCTTATCAAGTGAAGACCAATGAAAATTAAAGGAAGCAAAATGGGTCAGCATTGGAAGTTGGAAGTAATCTCTGCATTCCATGTGTTAAGTGTTACCTAAATACCAATACTTCAAATAGGGATCAAACTTATGGTAGTTTTCCCATGGTATGATGGTGTATAAATAATTAGTGTAATATGATAGATGATCATAAAATACTAGTGTAATTAGATACTTCAAATGTGACTTGTGTCCTTGGAGATGTATTCATACTTTAGGTCAAGGATACTAGGGTTCTCTGTAATAATAAATGGGAGAAATAGGGAACTTGCTCTTAATGTTCAATTCAAATTCTAAGGTTTTTTAGTGTGTAAGCCTCTTGTGTGAAAAATAGTTTGAAATGTGATTTTATAGTAGTATCTTTGGAATTCATTATGATGTGGATTATTAGGGACATAATCTAACCTTTTCATAACTTTGAATTTCATAAAATAATCATTATTTGGTGGGAAAATAACAACGGGGGCTTGAACAAGAGAGCAGGGTGTTCATATCCATTAGTTTGTCTAATGGGGACAAACAACTCTAATAAGGGTTTAAGATAGCCTAAGTGAGGACAGGGTCTATTTACATAAGGGGTAGGTATATTTTGGGTTCATAAAAAAACTTATAAGAGTGAGTCTTCCACACACAAGGTGGAGGAAAGTGATCAAATGGGCCTTAAATAGGTCATGAGCTAAGTGTGTAAGAGGGGTGGTCACAAGTGCATTATTTTAGCATAAATGTTAATTTATGTGTCTAAAAAACTCAAATTTAATCATTAAATGCTTAAAAATATTTAATATTGACATCCTTACAATGCTTAGCCTTTTCACCATTTTATTAGTTTGTAATATCTATGAGAGCCTTCACTATTTTATTTGTTGCCTTGAAATTACATAAAATGTAATTCAAACATCCATACTCTACTTAGAAATTATTATCAGCCAAATTCCAATAATGTCTAGCCTTCTAGGAGAATACCACACTAGATTGGACAGGGTCACAACCTAGCCTTGTCCACTAGTGTTCCCTTATAATGAAACTCTAATGAATAATTTTCAAATTTGAGATGTTTCATATTAACTCTCCTACACTTTTAGAAAGAAAAGTTAATGGAAATATTCAATACATTCCTATATATAAGCACATCAAGGCCTCTCAAAGCATCGTCTAGTAGTCAATTGGCAATTCTATTACACATTGAGTAAAAGGGCACTAATATTTCCAATTCAACTTCTAATTTATTCTAACTTTCATATGCCATGTATGAAGATATTTTATTGCAGGGCAAGAACATTATTTTTCCAACATTCAATTCAATTTATTAGTTGCATAGATAAATAAAATATTGAGATTCACATACTAACTCTAGGAGTGATAAATACATTGACCCAAGGCCCTTTTGGGATATGTAGGAAGTAATTAGATTACACTGGGTTTTAGAGGATAACCCAGTTACTCCCCTTGTCTAATTCCCACCTTTGTATTTTGATCTCTATTTTTTTGTGCAAAAACTAGGGTTTGTTATTACAAACACTTATGTGTTTAAAATCAACACCTGTAGGATATTAAAAGACCCTCTCAGTATCCATAGGTACTCAAATAAAAAATAAATTGTGCAGTCAATAAAGGTGTGGCCACAATCACCATACAAGGCAAAAGTACATCCCTATCCACCCTAGTGAGGCTTTGTCCTAGTACATCACATAATTTTATATTTAGCAATGATGTAGTCCTTAGATCCTCAAAATCAGTTCTATATCAGTGATCCACCTGCATAATCAACATAAATCATATACAAGCTAGGTTTTCATATTTAATTGAAATTTACTATTCATAGCTCATTTTAGTTTACTATATTTTACATTTAGGCTTTATATAATCTATAATATAAATTAGTATCTTAATGGTTTAGTGTTTATTGAATTTCATTATTAAATCAAAATAAAACATTTAAAAAATAGTCACATGTGACTATGTTTGCTTGATCTATGTTTGTGTTCCCAAACCCTAATGATGTGCAAATATCCATAAATTAATATCCTTTTTCTCTAAACCATATAATTTTTTATTAGGAATAAAAATCTGAAAACATAGGGAAGTGTAATGGGCTAATTTGACCCCAATTATATATGCCTAATGATTAGCCACTTCCTATGTATCCAATAATCCAAGGAGAGACATCATGCCACATGTATTTCTCCAACCTAATGTGATTATAAAATTGTGATCCTTTTTTAAATGTATGCAACTAATGATGTGGATTTGATACTTGGCAATGATTTATCAAACTTGGATTTAGAGTTCTCTAGACTTCTCTTATGACTAATCCTACTGATAAGTTTTCATATTGCAAAGAATAGGGAAGGTTTTCTTAATGTGCAATAATGTATATATGTATATAAAATAAGTGTCAAGACCATTTTGAATGAGACCTTGATTTGTTTATATAAGGATCCAGTTGCATAATTCCTCAAGATAGTGACATGATAAACTAAGGATCTAACCCTAAGGATGGGTTCAATTTTATAAAATTGATGTTACTTAGAGTGGGCCAATACCTACCAAATTAGGTCAATATTAACTAGCGATACTAATTGTACGTAACATAGCTAATTTGTGTATAGGTGGACTAAATTGAGAGTCTGAAGATATATATGTATGATATTTAATAGGTTTGAAATAGAGTGTGAGGTTATTATAGGTATATAAAAATAATAAAAAGGGTTGACTCATAATATACCACATGCAAGTGTGAAAGGATGGAAGATTATGATAATTTCAAGTTCTCAATTCATGCATTGTAAATGTGTGTCAATATTTTCATTGTCAAGTATCGAAGACCAAAAAAAATTATCTACAATAGGATTGACATGTGGTAACATAGCCTATTTTTAACATCAAGAGCTATGATACTATTTTATTTGGCATTCTTATGTAACATTCTAACACATGTCATGTGCTTATGTAGGATGCCTTATAGTGGAGAGAGGTGCAACTCTCAAGATAGACATGAATAAAATACATAACTAGAAAAAACACACCATTATATTTTTGGCCACAACTTTAGATGATGGGAGTACTATAATATATATTACCTGCAAGTAAACAGGAGTCATATAAACATTATCCTCAACTTTCACAAGAAGATTCTTAGAATAAATAGAGGCCTTGTAGTCCCTCTTAGCATAAGGAAAGGAATCATATCCCTTCTCAACATAGACATATGTATCACAAACCTTCACAACAACAAAAGGAGATACATTTTTCACCACATGAGAGAGCAAAGATCAACATTGTCTGCTCAAAGTAGAGACATGTGTCATTATTTGTGATCTATTGAGGTTCAAACCACTTGATTTTAGAGGATCTATGGATGGTTTTGGTGTCATAGTTTGGATATTGAGTTTGGATAGTTGTTTCAATCTCTATTCATAGGAGACTAATGTTAAGGCACTGTATGTTATCCTCTTTCTTAGATAAAAGACTAGGATCTAGTGGAGGAATGAGGAGTGAAAGTTCTATTTGGCTAGAGATATGGTCACATGGAATATATTTGAGGATATCATTAGGGCTTGATACCTATTAGAACACTTCATACAAAGGATGACTCATGAATTTTATAATATTTGATAGGGTAGTGGTATTATGGCTCAATTTGAGGACCAAATTTTGGACTTACTTAAATATGTCAATCATATTAGAGATGAGAATATTTATGTGAACATGTTTATTAAAAATCTAAATGAAGATATAGTTGGGATATTTTCATTTTCCCTCTTAATCCTTAGAGGATTTTGTGTAAAAGGCATATCTAGTAGATAAACACTAATGCAAATCTCAAGAGGCTAGAGAGAGATTATGAGGCAAGTCATAGGCCCATCAAAATACTAAGTCATGAGGCATCTAGCCCTCAATTATAGGTGTTTTTTGTCATTCTTAATTTACCCATACACATGTGAAACATTTTAATTATAACTCATAGCAATAAACACAACAACATTTCCATTGTCCTATGTAGGATTCACAAAGAGATAGAGGTTCAGATGGTAGGGACCAAAAAGGAAAAATAGACTGAATAGCCAATAAAAAATCTTGACACATGCTCAAAATTCCACATGACTAGGGCCTACAAGTTCCACAAGATCATGTTTTAATAAGATTAGAGGAGCATAATCAATCCACCACTATATCCATCATTTTTACTTCATTTATGGGGATTTGGATCATAATGCACGTGAGTGCCCATAAATATATTATGTTTTTGAGAGACAAATGGAACCTATATCATATAAATATTTTGGTAACATGGGTCATGCTCATTGTATGTATGAAATAATTAAAAATCAAGTAGAGAACCATGCCACAGTCATAAAGACCACATATATGATACATATTACTTTAGTATTGGTGTTATTTGAATTTAGAGCTTCAATTTCATTTACTGCACCTTATTTAGTGGATCGTTATAGGCTAGTGGCATATAAGTAATACAACCATTTGGAAGTTGAGTTGGCCACTAGGGACACAATGGAAGTAGATTCTTTTTTCAAAGGGTGTGTCCTAGGCCTTGTTATATTCACAACTATTGTATACCTTTTCATCATACCATTAGATTTATATGAGACTATACTAGGTGTGGATTGGTTTAAAACATCGAGTTAATTTTTATTTTAGTAATAATATTATCCAGTGTTGTGACGAACTTGAGAGTGATGAATTTATTTATGAGTTTAGAGACCCATCTCCCTTCATTTGATTTACACCATGTATCTTAGATAGATTTCATTTAAGGGGTTTCATATGTTTTTCATCACCATAAATGATGGATTGGAAGTTGAGATCTTGTAAATGAAATTTTAGGATCATTCTATCCTTCAATATTTTTCCAATGTGTTTCCCACTAAGTTGATTAAATTACCCCCTCCATTAGATATATTTTTGATTGTATTGTGTTAAGGGTTGATCCTATCTCTAGGGATCATTGTAAAATGACCATGTCTAATCTATGTGAACTCAAGATGAAACTATTGGAATTAATCAAAAAGGGACTCATATGTCCGAGTGTTTCCCCTTGAGGATCACTCATTATCTTTGTGAAGAAGAAATTTGGTTCTCTTCATTTGTGCATAGATTACAAACAACTAAGTAATGTAATGATCAAGAATTCTTACCCACTTCCAAGGATCAATGATCATTTTGACAAGATGCAAGGAGCTAGAGTGTTGTTCAAAATTAAACTCAAGTCAAGATATCATTAGTTGATAATAACTAAAGTAGATCTATCCAAAACTAAACTTCAGACTCGATACATTCATTATGAGTTCATTATTGTGTCATTTAGATTGATCAATGCCCATGTAGTTATCATGACTCTCATGATTAGTGTCTTTAGGACCTTTCTTGATAGATTTTTTCTATGTTGCTCGATGAAATATTGATTTATTTATAAAATGAGGAAGAACATGAGGAATACTTGTGCTAGGTCTTGTAGGTTTTGTGTTAGAAAAAGTTGTATAGAAACCTAAGTGTGTCTTATTTTAGGTATAAGTTCAATATCTTGGTCACATACTTTTTGGTTAGGGTATTTTTTTAGATGCCTCTAATATTTGAGCTATCATAAAGTAGCAAATACATTTTAATGTAATAGAAGTGTGTAGTTTCATGTGTTTAAAAAGGTATTATTATTGATTTGTTCATCATTTTTCATAGATAGCATGTTCCATTACTTCCTTGCATTGAAAAGGGAAGAATTTTTTTAGTCAAATAAATGTGGCAAGCCTTTTAGGCACTAAACTATCATCTAAATAATGCACCAATTTTAATAATACTTAATTTAGAGGGAGATTTATTTTTATGCATATATTCTTATAAATTAGGTTTGGGAGAATTTCTCATGTAAAATAATTGAGTGATAGCTCTTTAGTCCTAAAATCTCAATGATTATGAGTAAAAATATACAACTCATGAACTTGAGTTGGTAGTATACGTTCACACACTTTTGATATGGTGACACTTCCTCTTTGGTAGATGATTTATACTAATGATAGATCACCCAAATATTTAACATGTTTTCACTTATCCTAATTTGAATGTTGGTTAGCGACATTAGATGGAGTTATTATTTAAACAACAATGTCACACCCAATATTTCAAAGGGAAAGAAAAAGTTATCATGAATGCATTAATAAAGAGATGCCATGATCTTGCAGTAATGAATATCATAGATGAACTGAGTAGGAAACACCATGAGCTTGCAATGATGAATCTTCATATAGATTTATGGGATAAGGTCCTTAAGCAACTTCTTAGGGATAGTTTTTATTATGAGGTTTAAAAAATCTTGGAGTCAGTCATGGTCCTAAAGAGAATTTTTTTGGGTACTCCTTGGAGTCAGATATTATTTTGAGTCATAGAGGGTGCATCTATTTACCTAATTTTGGTGGGTTATGAGATTTAGTGTTGACAAAGGCTCATCGAACCCACTAATTAACTCATCCTATGTAAAATGAGGCATTCAAAGTTGAAATAATTATATCATTGGATCAGTTTGTAGCATGGCATTGTAAATTTTATCACTCATTGTTGTGAGTGCCAATGAGTCAAGGCAAACCATCAACATCTAAAAAGCCTTGGTTACATACATGATATTCTAAAATGGAAGTGAAACACCTTTTTATTGATTTTATTTTTGGTCTACCCACCTCATCCTATCATCATTATGTGATCATGGTGATTGTGGAATAATTGATCAAGGTGGCCCACTTCTCACCAATGAAGAACACTTACAATGCCATAAAAGTGACATTTTTTTTCCTCAATGACATCATTCAATTACATGGGATTCCAAGAAATATAATATCTAATAGATATCTTGTGTATGGTTGTAGTTTATGGACTATAATTTATGATGTGTTGGGCAATCAACTTAACTTCATCACCATGTATCATCCATAGATTGATGAGAAGACAAACCAATTTCACCAAATGTTGGATGAGATCTAATGCATTTATGTTGTGGATAAAAATTAATCTTTAGAGGATTGCCTCTAATATATTGAGTTTTCATAAAATAAAAATAATCATAACTCCATTGACATGGCTTTGTATCATGCTCTTCACAGAAGACCATGTAAGAATTCTTTAAGTTGGGATAGGATTGAGGACATAATAGTGTTTGGTTATGCTTTGTTGTAGGACATAGAAAATAAATATTTATCATTTGACAACACATTCAGGAGGTATAGGAATGACATAGAAAGTAAACTAATGAAAAAAATATTAATTGTCACTTTTCGGTTGGTGATAAGGTCTTTTTGAGAGTGTGACCACATAAGATCCATTCACTATGGAAAACAATCTAATCTCAAAACTCATCTTATGGGGCCTTTGGAGATCTTAGATAAAATAGGTCCAATGGTGTACCATTTGGTGATAACACCACCCCTATCATGTGTCCATGATGTATTTAATGTATAAGTGTTGAAGAGGTATTTTCTTGACAATGGTTATGTTTTGGATTAGTCAACACCATATGGGGTGGCAGATAGGAGTTTGGAAATAAAACCCACATGCATATTAGAGCATCAAAGGCTAGGACTTCAAAATTGCAATTTAGACCAAGTTACGGTATAATGGGACACATATGCTGAGACAAAAACTACATGGGAGGTTGCAACTCCAATGTGGGTTCAGTATTCTGACTTATTTCGATAAATTTTAAGAAGAAGTCTATTTAATAGGAGGGGATGTGAGGGTCAATTTTTTTCCCATAAATTTTTATTTTTGTTTTGTCTTATATATCTAATTAAATGATGATGTATCTATTTTGAAACACATTTTACTTGGTTTTTATTTGGTTAACAATATTATTTTTTATTATAATGTTGTTTACTTTTGACATAGATTTAAGATGTATTAGGACTCTAGATTATATGGTTTATTTTTATACACATGATCGCACTAATATGATATATTGATATTCATGATTATGCAGTTCATTATTTCATTTAAGATCGCAATACTATGATTCATGGTTTACAAGATGTTGCTTATTGAGATATGATTTTATACATGATACATTTTCATAGCATGTTAATTACATGATTGCAATTATTGTGTTCATAATATATGTATGGATTTATTATCTTGTTGACACACTACTTAAAATTTTTTTAGTAGTAAATATAGAATTTTATATATGATGTATTTGATATTTTATAACAAGTGTACACGATACAAGTGGCCAAGGAAGAGGGAACAAATTCTCACATTTATTTTGAAGGACTACCATTTTATTTTTCATATAACCAACAAGCCACTTTAGTTGAATCCTTGTACATGTGGTATTATGATATGTTAATGTGGTAAGTCATATAATTATGATTTATATGATATTATGGATATAGATTTTAATGTTAGTTTGTATTTATTTTATCTAGTTAAAAATGGTAAGTATATGTTGAGTATGTGCCAAGTGTAGTGTGGTGTGGTGTCTTTCTGCAATGTAAATACCCCATTTGTAATGCCTAATCCATCATTTTTATTTTGAGTTTGAATTTTCATAAATCTCTTGGAAGGGTAAAGGTGTATGTGGGGTGGGTTGAGTGACCCACAAGTCTTTTCATGAGTTGAAATTCAAATTTAGACTTTGAAGCTAATTGTAGAGGGTGATTCTAAGAAGAGGAAACCTTCATAGGTGTTTTCTAGGTCATAGGGATTAAAAAAGGTGAGTTTCACCAAGGGTTACAAGGATCTTATAGATTCATAGTCTAAAAAATGAGCATTAAAAATGAGTTGTGATGGTTTTGAGAAGAGAGATGTAATAACTTTGGGAAGAGGAATGTTTAAGTGCATTGATTATATTTATAAGAGAAAATGGCAAGTATTAGACATGGAGAGGGTGTCATATGTCAAATGAATATTTATTATGGATAATCCTAGAGTTTCATATGTGTGCAAGGAGTTCTATCATAGTTAGGGATTGGTTCTTATATTTGAAGAGGTTGGAGAGAGCTTATAAGGAAAGATCTAAAAGTTTGGTTCAAGCTAGAAGTTTTTAAGAGCTTGAGGTAAGCCATCCTATTTTGAAATCCTTTTTATTTTTATATATGAATGTGTTGGAACAAATTATCCCATGTGCATGAATCAGTTTTATATGGTGTATGCTTATTAACAATGTTTGTCTTTTACCTTGGAATTCATGGGAAAAATTATGGGTTTTTTGTGTTTTCCTTTATGGATTATTTTTTTCCTTGGAAGGGAATCTCCAGATGTGATCTTGTAGTTTTTTACCGTGTTTTTCTGTTAAAATTATTTATGACAAAGCCCAAGTTGAGATCATATGTGACAAGACTAGTTTGGTGTAGAGTGGTTCCTTTATGGAAAAGCTATGCAACCACCCACCCTTTGAGTTTCATGGATCTTAGTATTGTTTCTGACATAGAAATGATGGTAAATGTGTGGTTTTGGCTGAATAAGTTTCACTGTGGTGATATTGAGGAGAAAATTTAAAAAATGGGTGTGTGTGCATGTAAAAGTGAAGAAGAGAAAGCTTTCTTTGAGAATTTTTTATTATGGTTGGTAACCCCTTTTCTCTTCCTTTATTTAGGTCTTAGGGAGAGCTCAATGGGCCCTTAAAACCTTTTTTTTTTTTGTGATGTGAGAGTCACATGGTTGGTGACTTATGTATGTGTTATATGTTGTGTAGATTTTATGAAATGTGGATACCCTTATGATCTTCTTGATTGTCCATTCTCCATGGATTTTTTTTTTAAGTTGCTTGTTGTGTATGCATTTAAGCTTTGGTGTTTATCCATTCTCCATGGATTATTTTTTTAAGTTGTTTCTTGTGTATGTATTTAAGCTTTGGTGTTGGATAACATCTCCTATGTGATGATGTCATATTGATTGGGTAATGAGCACCACTTTTTTTTGGCTTCCACCTCTTTAGATTTATTGGAGCTTCTTGTGTTATAAGAGATTCATGAAGCATTGAAGCACCTTTGAGATCGGTGGATTAATTTAATCATTTGTGTTTTTTGATGAATGATGGTACTATTATTCTTGACTCTCTAAAGTTGATTGTGATTTTTATTGCTTATTATATCTTTTGGAAGAAGATGTGATGTTGGTATGATGGATTGTTAAGCCTCTTAATGCATTTCCATTATTACTTTTGCAAGAAAGTTCTTAGAGAATTGTAACATATTTGTATCTAATTATATAGTCTCTTCTTGTATTATTTTCTTTACAATGATTAGATTCAAAAAAAAATGTGTTTATGTACAATGATTGTGTTAACATAGAAAATTTTGTGATTGAAATTATGAGAGAATATATGTTCCATTACAACGATTTTTTAAAAATAATAATAATTCTTTTAAAATATTAAAAAACATGTTATAATATATATATGAAATTTTTTATCTTACCGAAATTAGTTTATAGGTTCAATATCATTATGTTCTTGCATGGACTATAAATCTTACCCTGAAAGAAAACGTTCCTTTAGTTATGTGCCTATGATTTGAATGAATAAATGGATTAGTATTGACTTAGTGAGTTTTTAGAGTTTGTAATATTTAATTTCATTTTAAATATTTATATATATATATATATATATTATATATATTTTATGAAGGGATTTTTTTTAAAGTTATACAATTTTAATATATATATATAATGAATGTAAATATTACTTTTCACATTATCTTGATTAAAACTTTAAGTTAATTTATTTTTAAAAAATAAATAAATAAATGATAATTATAAAATGTATAAGTTCATTTAATTAAGAAAATGAATAAATAAATAATAAACTTAACATTAAATTTTAAAACTAATTGTTTTATTATATATATAAGTTTATTTATTTAAAAAAATAAAATAAATAAATGACAACTCTAAAACTTATAAATTCATTTATTTAAGAAAATTAATTAAATAAATAATAAGTCTAACGTTAAATTTTAAAATTAATTTTCTCATTTGTGTGTGTGTGTATATATATACACACACATAACTACATATATATACAAAAATGATTATATATATATATATATATATATAATATATATAAATAAATAAGTATATTTAATAATAAAGATATTGAAAACAATTATTTGAACTTCTTTATTAACATGGAATTAAATTTAAAGTCGAAAATAAAATAACATAATAAAACACTCATATAAAATAAATTGATCTAAACAAATTTTAGTGTGTAAAATTAAATTAAATTTTTATATTATCTTATTTTTTATGTTTCTTTTAAAAATATATAATATATTGTTTTGGATGCAAACCTTTGTAAAACTTTTTTAGATTTTTTAAAGATATAAATCTTAATTTATTGACTGTGTCCTCTTATTATATACGAATTTACATGTCAATAAAATTTTGAATTAAATTTTAAATATTTATAAATACTGTATTTAGAACAAACAATAAATAAACATAATCAATCAATTCAAATATTTAAAACAAACATTCAAAAATATTTATAAAAAAAATTAATATTTAGTATTAGATCATAGAAAACATAAGCGTTCATTGTAATGTAGGAAACTATAATAAATAGATTTTTTTTTATACTTAGCATGTTCGACCTTGGCGGGGGCGGGGGTCGCTTTAACCTTTTAAGTGGGCAAGATAGTGCATTCCTTCATCATCTACCGCCTGACGAGCTCCATTATAGAACGAGGAGAATGATTGTGCCGCCACTGGAAGCTCATAACTTTCGCTAATATGCGTCTAATTAAGCCTTGTATGTGAAAAATTGTAGAGCTCACCACCAGAAGATTATTCTCCAAACAATATCCCATGACTTCACTAAAACTATAAATAGGGAAGAAGGTCTCTTGTGTTGGATTCTTGACAATCAGAGATGCCTGCAAGTTGTTTGCGAACAAACCCAGCAGCTGCAACAAATCCTTCAAGTCTCCCTTATAAACACCACACTCTTCTAATTCTTGAAGATTCAAATTGCTTGCTATTTTTTTAATGTTTTTATCTGTGTTTAAGATCTTCAGCTGGAATTGTTGGGAATAGGTGTCTGGCGGGCTGAACACAGAGCTATCATTTGCTGCATTCTCTGTTATTCTACGAACTCGCTGAAGGAATGCATAGATGGATCTGATTTCAGTCTCTGGATTGCAAACAAACACTAGACGAAATACCCCATGTTTTACCCTTTCTAGTTTGAAACAACAACTGTCTGGAATGTCTTGGTATTTCAAGTATCGAGAGTATTTTAACTGATGATAAAACAAACAGTAGCTTTTAGAAGTGGAGAGAAAAAATTAAGCATATTTGAACAAATTACATTAATAGGTTAATGGGACTGTAAAAAGCCCAGCCAGTTTAGAATAGATATTAAAGTTTCCAATGAGTTATGTAAACGTACAGCTAGGGTTCACTAGTCTAGTAGAAAAACATTCACACATAACAACTTAAAGAAAATAATTTTTTTTTAGCAAGTTAACAGAATGCAGTTCAATCCTGATCTTCTGGAATGGTTCAAAAATTTCAATGACACGATCAATTTCATGAAAACTAGATAAGTTGGGGAGCTGTTAAGATTACTACTACTACTCATTTAACTTCATCTGTTATTACCACTACATTTTAATATAAAACTACAAATGAAATGCAATGTAATACAATACCTGCTCTGGTCGTCCGATGTTAAGAGTAATATCCTGAGAAAAAACATGCTCCTCATTGAAAACATGGAGACCCTCCCAAACAACCCCATGCCTGTAAGCCACCACACTTGTACCAAAAAATGCATAACCATACTCTCCTGCATCTAGTTTTTTTAGGGTCCCCTCACACATTTGATTCACTCTAAACCTTCTGTCCATGGGGAGGTGCTCTTTCCCATCTTCCACCAACTCTCTTATATATTCCCCCAGAGGCCTAAGACTCTCTTGCAACTTCTTTATATAATTTCTCTGTCCTAAAACATCCTCATCACCATGGCCATTATAATTATTGGTGGTTTTGTCAACATAAATATTGTTCTCCACTGAAAGCATTTTCTCCACAGCAAAACAAGTTTCTAGAAGCTCCTTCTCAGTTTGTATAAGACAATAACCATCATCCTCACAATACAGCCAACATAGCATGATGTCCACCACCTTATCTGACCACTGGAACTCATTTTTACAAAGCTGCTCTGCAAGGGAAAGGGCTGTTGGAGAACAATCAAGGGGTACATGATGTGATAAAATGTTGGCCCATTTTTTGTTTGCTTGTATGAGGGCCTGACCTAATCTGGTTTCTAGTCTCCATACTCTGAACTCCATATCTTCCTTCTCAAATTTTTCGATTTCATTTCGACATATTAAATGTCTCTTCCATAGAAAGTCTTTCGAAAACTTTATATGCAACTTTATAACATTATTATTATCAGATGGGCCAATAGATAGATTGGACAACCGATTCATAAGACAACTGGCGTCCCTACCACCACCACCACCCTCCTCGTCCTCCTCCTCATGGTCACAGTCATCTTCTTCACTGGAGGTGTCATCACTTTCTTCTTCGCCGTCATTATCTGAACTCTCTTCTTTCTCACTATTATCACTGTCACTGTCACTGTCACTGTCCCTGTCGTCATCTTCATCTTCCTGTTTATCTTCTTTCAAACTGGTTTCTTCATCATCATCTTTTCTGCACTGATCATCACGCACCATCTCTTCATTTTTGATTGGAATACCGGATTTTCTTTTTCTTTTCTTGTTGCTATAAGGCATTGCCATGGTTGTTCCCTTCAATCACAATGAGACCATATAATTTATAGACTCAATCGAGAACATTAGAAAAAATGTTGCTACAGTACACACGTTACTACCGTACGGCTCCTAAAATTTAAATAAAATGAAGCCACGAAGTTGATTTATATGCGATCCAAAACAATTTCATTGTGAAAAATGATTCGCAGAAAGCTGCGACGTTTGAAACATGAACTTTCCTACAATAAACTACCTTCTAATTTAATGAAAATGGCATAACTAAATATCCCTTGGCGTATCGCTCTGTAACGAAATAACTGGCCTTCAAAACGAGAATGTTTCATTTTTTTAATTGGAAAACCATTTGCATATCAATTAAAAGGTAATGCAATCGATACTCCGCAATAAAAAGTGGTCGGTAGGTATTCAGAGAATATAAAAGTAGAAGTCCCAAAACATTTGAAACAAGTAAAATTATGGATCAACAAAAAGTTCTTCGAGTATAATCAAGCACCACCAAAGGAGGACATAGATCGATCCTTAAAGAGAAGTCTTGAGTAGAGAGTGTCACAACACGGAAACAAGCACCACCTAATTATAGTTCTTGTTTTGTTTTTTAATAGTCAAAGGAATCAAGACTCCCCACTTAGAGGAGGAGCCAATTCACTACACTTCTTGTTTTGTTTTCTAATAGTCAAAGGAATCACAACTCCCCATTTAGAAGGAGGAGGAGCCAATACACTACAGACCAACACATTTGATATGAAAGAAGCCCTTCGAAAAAGCCCAACATCATAATTTATATGAGCAAGGAGATTCCAACTACTTGTAAAATGTAAGGGGTTGAAAAACTATTGTGAGATCGACACATCTAGATGTTATAGGAGGAGAACCTTATAATAAAATATCAAACTAAATTTTACTCATGATATATGAGGCACTCTCCTAATGTTTGATAAGGCTCTATGAGTGTTAAAACTAGAGAATTTATTTTTTCAAACAATATTGCAAAAACTTGGGACTTATAAAAGTTTTTGGGATTATCTATTTCCCAATTGTCTTCATTTTAAAGGAATGGGACTCATTAATTACTTCTCTAATAATTAAGAATATTTCAAATAAATTAAACTCGTAAAAATAAATGGAATTCATTAATTTTAAATTTATTTACTAAAAGTTTCTATTATGATAAATTCCTAATTCTTCTAAGAGTCCCATTCATTTGATTAAAAAAAAATTATTTTTAGAGACTTACATAAATCTCGAACCTGCATCTAGGGACACATGAAGTTGAGCACATAAACTTTTTATTAATTGAGAATCATTGAGATTTAAGATCCCTATTAAAAAGAGATAACTTATTAGATTTATAACATTAATAAAAAATAATATGTTTAAATAAATTCCAAATAAAATAAATGTAATTATGATTCGTGCCACGGGGCTTAGGACCTTGTGCATGAGGGACAACCCTACACTTAGAGATAAAATGTGATGCTTTGAAGAGTGTGCAATGTGTTAACTTTTAGAAAGTAAACCAACACACTTTCAAGTAAATTATAAGTCTAATACTTAAAAGAAATACATCTTTTGTTCAATATGAATGAATAGGAAAAAAGTACAAAGATATACAATGCTACAACAAGGCTAGGAATGTGGGTTCCTATGATCATAAGGGAGATACACTTCCTCATATTTGCCTAGACTAAAGTGTGAATACATATGTTTATGATAAATATTAGATGTTTAGGAAATGATATCTATCACTATGAATTTGTATGCCATCGACCCTAAGTTAGATGCAATTGTTACATATTTATACATAAAATTAAAAAAATAGTTATAATTATTGATGATTCATTTCATTTGCTTCTCATGTGACGGTTGAATTTATTACAAGTGTGTGGTGGTTGAATTTCTTATTCAGATGGTTACTCTGAAGGATTCCTTGACATTTTGAAAAATTGATAGCTGCCACTTGGAAAGCCATGTTTTAGGTTGTGTGAAGATAATTCCCTACACAAGGTACACAAGATGTCGTAAGTATTCTACTAAGACCTAAAGGATCTATGCAGAACTAAAGTGTTGAAAGATAATTCATTAGTGTGCAAGTGCTTAGGGAGGTGCAAGGGGATTTGTGCAAAATTAATGAAAAAATTATGTGCACATGCAAGGGATTCAACATAAAGGACTCCAAAGTAAGTTGTGTGTAAAATGTGTAGGTATTTAAAGGAGAAGTGTGGGTAAGTGCACAAAGTTGGGGGACAAAAAGGGGCCTACCCGTGGACATGTTTTTCCTGAAAATTGAGAAATTTGAACTTTGTAGATAATTTAAGATAGCTACACACAAAATTTGAGGATGGTGTAAGAACATTAATTATAGCATTTTGAGTATAGTTTCCAAAACACTATTTTTTTTTTCAAAAATGGTTAAGTATAACTTGGTCAAAATCTAAAATTTGAATATGAACTCCTATTTTTTAAGAAATCAGATTAGATAGTTGACCTTGTGTCCCCTCATTTTTTTAGCATCATTTAATATTATTTAAAACCATTTGGTGATGATTTAGATAAGATGATTTAGTTTTTAACCTATAATTTGTTGGCATAATTAATTAACTATTACATTGTTTACAGTTGTATACATTGGCATAGGCCACGTAGAGGTAGTTTTAAGTAGTTATCATCGGTTGTTTGTAACTGAATACATTGGACATTGTATATATTTTCATTTGGGATTGCATTTCAATATCATCAAAGTTTCATTGCTCATTTCACTCTGGTATCAAAGCAAAACCCTGATCACCAAGGAAAATAGTAGCATAGTAGGCTGATGGAAAGGTGAAGAAGTAGCAACATCAATCGTAAAATGATGCTGGTATAAGTGATTCTTACAGTTAGAGCATAGAAATCCCTGATCAACGTGTTGTAGAGATGAATAAACTTATATAGCCAATGTGGTAAGTTAAACCACACTTGAGAGTGCCTACTAAGATGATTGGCAGAAGCTTGTGACCTGTGCAGCAAAAGCCTTATAGAAGAAATTATGGTTGATGCCTGCCTGAAAACTTTTGAAGTGGATCACTGATTACCACGTAGTAGAAGTCTGCATTAGAAGCTTGGAAGAATCCAAAACATGCCTTTGATCGATGAATTAGTGTTTTTCATTTCAAATTACAAGCCTACAACGAAGGGTCATTTCAATAAGGTACATTTCAAATACAAAAATTTTGAAGCTTTGAAACAATAAATACTTATTCTAGCTTGTAATTACTTTGCAAAAGTAAAGTAAGGAAATTATTAGAAAATGTATGCACCCAAGTTGTTATTGTCAGATGCCTAGCTCTTGAAAGGGCCAAATTTTGCCGCTTAGAAGACAAAAATATGGATGATTCTTCAATTTGAAGAATTATGGGGCATCGTCACTTGAACAGTGACCTGTCCTACCAGACTTGATGAGCAAAAGAAAATTGATAAGTTAGATGCGAAAGCGCTCATGCTAATAACTCTTAGTATTACTGATGAAGTTCAACATGTTCATGATGCATAGACATCAAAAGAGGCATGGGACATTTTATCCACAATTTATGATGTGAAAAACTAGACCAAAATCTTGCATTTGTAATCGCTTCTTCATACACTCAATATGAAATCAGGTGAAAAGGTTGAGGAGTTCTTATGTAGGGTTGCATAACTATGAGCAAAACTTGTTTCACTTAGAGAAAAGATCAAGGATAAGATGTTGGTTCTGATCATGCTGAGAGCTCTCTCATCTCAGTTTCACACTTTCGTTACGACACTCAACATTACCAAGCAAGTAGTATCTTTCAAAGAATTGGTTAATTTGCTTCAACAAGAGGAATCAATTCAGTCTATGAATGAAGAATTTGAGGACAAAACCCTGATTTCCAAGCAAATAGGTCCAAACTTCAAGAAGAGACCTCAGAAGCAGCCACAACAACATAAACAGTAGCAGAATATTGAGAAGCTATAGCAGTGGTGTTACATTGGCAAAACTCACACACATGATACTAATCATTGTTGGTATAATGCCTTGGCTCAAGGCCAATCTAGTCAAGAGGGCTCTTCCAATAAAGAAGAATCAAAGAAATATAAAAGATGTCCTTGATAATGGAAGCAAAAAGGGCATGTAGCAGCACAAAATCAAGAGGAGAAGCATCTGATGATGAAGCAGTAGAAGAAGCAGCATATGGAGCCCATGATGAGCTTTTACTAGTCTCCCAAACTTTGACAATAGTAAGCAAAGTTTGGTTAATAGACTCTGGTGTCAGCAAGCACATGACTGGATGTAAGGAACTCTTCAATTCACTGACAACTCACCCAATTGGAGAACAAGTTGGAATTACTGATGATAAAGAGTATGTTATAGAAGGAATTGGACGTGTCACCATTCCTCTCAAGATAAGACGTGTTCTCACAAAGGTTCTTTATGTCCCTGGTTTGACAAAAAATCTATTATCTGTCAATCAAATTTTGAAGCACAAGATAAGAGTAGAGTTTCTAGTTCAACAAGGCATCAAATCTTGTCTCATTTCCTAAGAAGGTCAAGTTCTTGTTAAAGTCTTCTTGAAGGATCAGTTATTTGCCTTAGATGCAGTATCAACCAATGAAATTACACTCATTACCTCTACGACAGAATCTACTGCACTTTGGCACTATCGCTATGGGCATCTATCTACTGGTTCCCTCTTCCATCTCAGTTATAAGGCAATGGTACATGAAATTCCTTAGATTTCTCATTCTTTATTGATATGTCCTAGTTGTCTTGCTAGAAAACAACATCAAGTTTCGTTTGAGCCAAGTTCCTCTCATGCCAAGGAATGACTTGTTATGGTGTATACTGATTTGTACATACCCCTACTAGCATCCCTTCAAGGATTCAGGTACTTTCAAGTGTTTGTTGATGATTTTTCTTTCAAGATTTGGGTGTTCTTTCTCAAAAATAAAAGTGAAGCCCTTGCACATCTCAAGGCCTTCCAACAACATGTTGTTACACAGTCTAAGAAGTGACTTCAACTCCTTTGCTCAGATCAAGGGGTGAATTTACATCAAAAGAGTTCTTGGCATTCCTAAAGCAACATGGCATCAAGTAGCACCTGACTGCTCCCTATACACCTCAACAGAATGGAATTGCATAATGATGCAATCACTCAGTTATAGAGATGGCTCATTGCATGCTATCCACTATAAAGTTGATGGCATAATTCTCGATAGAAGCAATACAAATGGTTGTCTATCTTCTCAATAGAGCACCAACAAAGATCTTACTAGGTAAGACACCAAAAGAGGTATGGAGTGGTCATAAACCATCAATTTATCATCATTGAGTATTTGGTTGTACTTCTTATATGCATGTTCTAGATAAAAAGAGGAAAAAGATCAAGCCAAAGACCCTCCAGTGTATTTTCTTGGCGTATAGCACTACCTCAAAAGCATACCATCTCATGGATCCTGAGATGAAGAATATTTATGAAAGTCATGATGTGGTCTATGATGAATCATCATTTGACTCATTGGTATAGAAGGAGATAGACTAGACCACCTCTCAAAGAATTTTCCCATAGTTAGATGATGAGCATGAAGAAGGTGAGTTGTAAGAAGGAGAATTGTTTGTTGATCTTGCTAATCTATAAGCCAATTCTTCATCAAATTAGCATCTGCTTCGATGTCTTAAATGGATAGATTCCACAATCAAGGACTCACACCTGAGCTCTCCTCTAGACACTTCATCAGTAGTTCAAACAAGAAGATAAATGAGAGATGAAGTCAATCTTGAACTCATGAGTTCAGTGGTTGACAACACTGAACCAGAGATAGTTTGAGAGGCCTTAAGTCAACCTCAGTGGAATAAAGCTTTGGATGTTGAATATGATGCCCTCATCAAAAATGGGATGTGAGAACTTGTTGATATGCATATAGGGAAGAAATCCATTGGCTGTAAATGGATTTTCAACACAAAGTACAAGGTAGATGGATCCATTGACAAACACAAAGCACAACTTGTTGTAAAGGGTTATGCTCAGCAAGAGGGCATTGATTATGAGGAGACCTTTGCACCCACTATGAAGATCAAGACCATCATAATTGTTTTCACACTGGAAACACAGTATGGATGGAAACTTTAGTAGATGGACGTCAAGAGTGCTTTCCTAAATGGTGATCTAAGAGAAGAAGTATACATGACCCAACCAAAAGGTTTCATTGATGACAAACATACACAAAAGTTATGCCATCTAGTTAAATCACTTTATGGACTTAAACAAGCACCTCGAGCATGGTACATAAAAATAGATGATCACCTATTGCAACATGGTTTTATTCGTAGCCCCTATGATTCCAATTTGCATATCAAGAAGGTTGGTATAGATATTATCATTCTTGTCTTGTATGTCGATGATCTTGTGATCACTGGTAGTTTAGATTATTTTGTTGATGCAGTAAAGAATGATCTAAAGAAATCCTTCAATATGATTGATTTGGGGCTACTACATTATTGTCTTGGCTTGGAGATATGGTAGAAATAGAATCACATCTTTATCTCACAGATGAAATATGCCAAGACGCTATTAAAAAAGTATAGAATGTCAGATTGTAAACCTCTTTCAACACCAATGGAGAAAGGTTTACAACTATCTCAATTCCAGGATTCCCCTCAAGTGGATGTGACTCTCTATAGACAGCTCATTGGGAGTCTCATCTATTTGACCTACACCAGACCAGATATATGTTTTGTTGTGAGCTATCTTTCTAGATTTATGAAGGAGCCAAAGAAATGTCATTGGATTGAAAAAAAACATGTTTTGAGATATGTCTGAGGTACACTTGAGTATGGTCTAGAATAAAAGAAGAATAGTCATCTCTTCTTACAGGGATACACTGACTCAGACTATGTTGGATATGTTGATGATAAAAAATCTACTTCAGGATACATTTTTCATCTTAGATCTGGACCCATTTCATGGATCAGTAAAAATCAATCAGTAGTTACTCTCTCACCCATGGAAGTAGAGTATCACACTACACGAGGAGTGATGTGTGAAGTAATATGGATACATCACATTTTGTCTGATATGGAGATTCTTGAAGATTAGCCACCAATTCTATTATATGACAATCAAGGTGTGTTGAAGCTTGTTAAGAATCCAATTATTCATGAATGAACCAAACACATTAAGGTTCAGTGTCATTACATCAGAGAACAAGTCTTAAACCACAACATTTAGCTCCAGTACTACCTGACAGATTCATAGATAGCAGATATACTCACCAAGTCTCTTGGCAAGGTGAAATTTGATCTATTTCAGGGGTACATTTGTAAAAATAAAGTAATAAAGGGGGGAATGTTGGCATAATTAGTTAACTATTACATTGTTTGCAGTTGTATATGTTTATGGTTAAAATTGCGCTTGATTCTAATCAATCAACAATGGGAAGTTTCAAGCTATGGGATATTACGGCTTGAAACAACCTCCAGATTTTAGAGAAGTTGGTCTCTTCTTTTGTATCAAGTGTTGAGGGAAAAGGGATATGAAATTAAATACAAACGCAAATGCAAGAAATGAAACCTAACTATGTCGATGCGCCTGAGTGTAATCCTAATCCTAACCCGAGCACAATGAGACTATATGTAGGATTCATTCACATTTAAGAGCAAACAAGTGAATGATCAATGTAAAAGATTGAAACAATAGAAATAGAGGGTCACAATAGAGACTTCTTTTGCTGAGATACAAAAAATGTCAACAAAGGCATAGGGTTCAATCTTCTTAATTGAATTTTCTAATCACATAAGAGGCACAGAAACACGTACAGTTATGTAAACCTTCCAATTCAAGAAAATGAGACAAAAGCAAATGACATTCCTAATCAAAACTCCAAAATACCTATAGTATAGACTACTTTTGCAAATGACACAAATAATATCAACAAAGGCATAGAGTTCAATCTTCTTAATTCATTCAGCCACATAAAAGGCACAGAAACATGCACAGTTACATCAACTTTACAACTGAAGAAAATGATACTACTTGGTCAAAAATTCTAGCCAGTCTAAAAACTATAGAAAGTCCCCTCTCCTTTAGATACCGATCCTCCTCTTTTATAGCCTCGGATCTCTCCTTCCATCATCCCCTTTCCCACGCAATTCTACTATGTCCTTAACTCACAGGGGACAAATAGACAATGCTTTCAATGTTTGTCAGCCCCAAAAATCTACTCAATGAACTATTCCATCTACTCGAATTAACTCCAGCTGAGTTTCCCCCCATTTTGCTTTGCAGCAACATATACACGAAACACTCTGTGATGTTGAAATGAGAGAGGACACTTAGTCAGTTTCCTAAAAATCCTCTTATTACTTAGAAGGCACCAGAGTATGACACTCGGTGCTTTTCGCCTGATTCATTGAAGACACGCAGCTCTCCCCACTTCTCTTTAGCTATGTTGTAGAAACATTTGGGGCATATATTAGACTCTTACGGATGGTGACGCTTGGCAATTTTTGCAGACTTTTGAAGTAACACCTGAGGCCCACCACAATCTTTATTTGGCAATGAAACTCAAAGATGATCTCTCAGGCGCTGACACATGGAGGCTTCCACGACTTCGGGGAAGATAGGTGGCATCCTCCACTGTTTCCAAGGATGAAGTAGAAAGGTGCTCAGAGAGTGACACTTGGCAGTCTCCGCTACTCTTTGGCATTTAAATAAAATCAAATGACACTTCCCTACCTTCCAAAAGGGTACCGACCCCTTTGGTTTTTGGGACACTCCCTTGAACTGCCCGATGAACCAAAATGGTTTGATGATTCAATGGTTCAACACTACGTGCCATTTATATGTTAACTGAGGCATTGAACCAAAACATTTAAACCATTACATTATTCCTTAGATGTCGACACATGGTAACCTCTGCCATTCTCTGAAAAAGTAGCCCAGGGCCTTCTGCGGCTGCCACCTGGCACCTTTCACATGATCCTGCTGCTTAGCTTGTTGAAAACCTTTGCCGAGAAATAAAATGAATGTGAGTGCCGATATGAGATGCAGATGCCGACATGTGGTGAATTTTGATGATTTGCTATTAGATACGTGGCACGATCTGTAGCTCTCTAAAAAGTTATGAAAAGAGTCTCGGATGACGCCAGTTGGCCAACTCTGTGTTTTAGAAAGTGACACTTGGCAGCTTCCGCTTGAATCCAACATTTAGGAAAAATGAAACAAAGGAAATAGAAAAGGGGAAAAGAGAATGCACACTAAGACAGTGACACTTGGCAGCCTCTACTGCACTTCGATACCTAGACAGAAAATGAACCCGCGCTCTGCTCCAACTCTGCCGCTACAACCAAGGTATGCAGGAACCAAAACCTACAGTGCTCAACTAAAAATTTGAATGCAACGTAGAGTAAAAATTTACTCTACAATTACTGGTGACCCTCAAGACTTTTGAGCCTGCTCAAAAAGAAAACTCCACCTCTCGCTAGATCAAAATTGTGAAAATTTACAGCTTCAAAAGATTCGTCAACATGTGTTTAAGACACTTATCTAAAAAGAAAATGGGAGAACAATGAAAAACAATGCGAGAAAGGAAAATTATTTAACTATAATACATTAGAGACCCAAATTAATTGAAATGCTTCAAATAGATTATGTTTACAGGAATCTCTTCAGGTTCTCCTTCCATCGACTCTAGCTCGAATGAATTCTTCTGCTTGCATGCACAAATTTTATACGAGACAGTCCATAGCGCTTCGAATTTGGTATGCTGACCCAGCTTGGCGGCCCTTTCATCCCATTTCAAAATGATTGAGCCTACTTCAAAATTAGGATTTGAAGTCTTTTTATCAAAATAGTTCTTGACCATTCCCTGATGCTTAATCAATGAATCATGGGTTATATCCCTCTTTTCCTAAACTTCCAAAAGTTTTGCGAGTCTGACCTGCATGGGGCCATTTTCTTCAATTTCAATCTGTTTGATCAGCTGGATAGCAAGGATTTCCAAGCTTAAGGGAATCATAGTAGACTTTCCATATACCAATTCATATGGGGACATTTTGATCACCTACTTAGGCGTGATTCGATCAGCCCATAATGCTAGATTAAGCACTTTATGCCACTCTTTATGATGATCAGCCCCTACTCTTTTGATGATTCTTATCAGGTTCTTGTTGGTTGATTTTGTCAAACCATTACCTTGAGGATAATAGTTAGATGAAGTTTTTAGATATATTCCATGTCTCAAGGCAAAGTCGGATACTTTAGACCCCAAGAATGCTTTAGCATTATCTAAAATTATGGTGCGAGGAGCCCCAAAGCGAGTAGTGATACTCCCTAGAAAATCTAGGATCACATTCTCTATTGCTTCCTTAAGTGGGACTGCCTTGGTCCATCTGGTAAAATAGTATGTGGCAGTTAATATCCATTTGTGACCCATACTGGACACTGGGTTTATCATTCCAATGAAATCAAGACCCCATTGAGCAAAAGGTTCATCCACAATTATAGGACTAAGGGGCATGGTTGCATTCCTCCTCATCCCCATATAATACTGGCAGGACTGACATTTTTTAACCAATTAATAATAATCTACAAATAAAGTAGGCTAGAAATATCCTGCCTCACTTATCTTTATGGTTGTGGTCTTTGCAAAAAAATGCCCCCTAATATTCCCTGATGCATTCGTGTAGTATTCTCTTAGCTTCAGCCTGTTCTACACATCTTAACAATTTTCCATCAAAATTTCTTCTGAAAAGGACTTTTTTGATTAAAACAAAATGAACTCCCTGTATCCTATAATATCTCCTCTTGTTTCGAGGGAGTTCTCTCAGATAAATCCCATTTTTCATAAATTGAATCCTGCTTGTGACCTAGGATTCCTGATCAACCTCTTGTAATTTTAGCACCATCTTTGTCTCTCCTTTTGAATCTGCTTCCTTAGGTAACATCTTTTCAAGCTCTTGGGTTATATATTGGCACAGACCCCTACCTCTAACTAGCTTGGTGGGTCTAAACTCTACATCATATTCAAGGATCTTAGTGATCCAATTGGCTCTATTCTCAATAATTTCCCCCTCCATGATGTATTCCCTGACACTTGGGTGAGCCACAAGTATCATAATTTTGTTCCCTGATATCATATGCCTAAATTTCTTTAGGGCTTTTACCATGGCATAGGCTTGTCTTTCCACAAAATTATAACTGGTCTCATAATCTCTGAGAGTTCTTGAGAAAAAGGCTATTGGGTGTTCCCCCTCCAGCCTGTCATTCTTTTGAGTCAAGACAGCAGTAATACTTGACTCTCCTCCATAGACATACATTATGAAGGGCTTGAAAAAATTTGGGTTTTTAAGCACTAGGGCTGCTGAGATAGCCCTTTTGACCTCTTCAAAGCTTGCCTTCCTTCTGTAGTCCACTTGAAGACCAGGTCTTTTTTTAGCAAGAGTGTCATTGGTCTAACCAAGCCTGCAAAATTAGATATGAATTTATTGCCAAAATTGATCTTCCCTAAAAAGGACTGGACTACCTTTTTATTTACTGGAAGAGGTAGGTTCATTATAGTTGTGATCCTCTTAGGATCTATAGAAACTCCTTCTTTAGATACTACATGTCCCAATAGTTTGCCCTGATGTACAGCAAAGATGCATTTCTTGGGATTCAATGATATCCCAAAATCCTAACATTTCTTGAAGACAGATTCTAAATGATCAAAATAATCATCAGTATTTTTTGAAAAAATAGTGAGGTCATCCAGATAGACCAGGATAATCTTATTTATAAGCTCCCCAAAGGCTATATCCATAGCTCTTTGGAAGGTGGCTCCTGCATTTGATAAGCCGAATGGCATCTTTGCATAGGCAAATGTTTCCCATTTGGTAGTGAAAGCAATTTTGTACTGGTCTTCCTCAGCTAGCCAAATCTGATTGTATCCATAAAAACCATCAAGTAAAGAAAACCTCTTTGATCCAACCACAGTTTGTAGAATTTGTTCCATGGAGGGCAAGGGATAGTGGTCTTTCAGAGATGTTCTATTTAGATCTCTGAAATCTAAACACAGTCTTACATCTCCATTCTTTTTCCTAATTGGGACTAGATTTGATACCCAGGTTGAGTGCTTGATTAGAAATATTATTTTGGAATCTAAAAGTTTCTACAACTCATCTACCATTAGAGGCTCGATCCTTGGATTTACTGGCCTTTGTTTTTGTCTGATGGGCTTGGATCCTTCAGTCAATTCTATTGTGTGTTGGATAATGTCTCTATTGTATCCATGAAGGTCTTCATAGCTCCAAGCTATGACTCTGTCATATCTCTGACACAACTTGATTAGTCTTTCCTTCTCTTCTTTAGTTGCAAAATTCCAAACTTTTATCCTTTTCCCTTCACTCACCTCTACTTCAGAATAGTCTGCTTTATCTACCTGGAACCCTTTTTTTTTCCAAGCTTACGTCCTCTGGGTCAAACAAGTTTTCTAAGGTGATCAATCCCTTGGGGAGCTTATTAGTCCTCAATTATATAATCTGATCACCATATGCCTCTTCGATTTTGGTTTGTAATTGATCAGCAAACTCATCTGATTGCTATAAGAAAGAGACTAGCTGAGTATCATTTTCAAATACTTGCCAATTTTCATCATTGTCTGGGATGGTCGGCCTCACTATAACTTTTACTGACTCATTGTTAACCAATAGGCCAGTTTTTGGGTTAAACTGTGAGCCAATCTGAGCCATCCTATTAGCCTCAGAGTTTTGACTTCTAGGGATTATCTCAATATTGAAAGCTTCAAAATCTTCTATTAAATCCTAAATCCTATGCCTGTAGGATCTCATTCTCACATTCTTGGCTGCTGCCTTTTCTCGTATTTGCTTTACTACTAATTCTGAATCTCCTTTTACTTTTAGGTTCTTTATTCCCTTTTTCTTGGCTAACAAGAGCCCATGTACTAATGATTCATACTCAGCGTCATTATTAGTGCAAGAAAATTGGAATCAGATAGCCCTTAAAATTTTATCACCATTTGGAGCAGTAAGACAAATTCCTGCTCCAGCACCATGTTTACTTCTAGCCCCATCAAAATTCAAAGTCCAGACCTCTGAATCTTGAGCAGTAGGTGCCTCTTTTTTTATAACATTTGGGATTGCCTGGTCCTCATCAAAAATGACGTACGTGCCCAAACCAGTAGAGTCATAGTTCCCATATGGGTCGCTATGCATCATAGCTAACAACTGGTTGTTTTCTTCTTCTTGATCATGCTCAGTCTAGTTGCCTAGCTCTTCAACAAAAATATTTTCTTCTTTATTTAATATGGCATGATTTGCTTCTAATTTTGTTGTTGGTTTGTTAGTGATATGGTCTTTGGATAGTGGTTCAAATAGAATTTTCATCTTTGACCCATATCTGGTTCGCAGGATGAGGTGAGACCAGTTAAGAGACATATACCCTCCTATTTTTGCTGTAAAGTCTCTGGATAAACATAAACCAAAAAAAGGAGGTATATCTATGACAACTATATCTTGGTTGACAATTATGTTGGGACATGTGTATAACTACAAGGGGAGTTGTTTAATTCTCCCTATGGTTTGCACTATTTTGCCATCTAGCTGCATAATTCCTTTTGCAAAGGGTTCATATTTTATTTTCAAAGCATCATCTATTTGCTTGGGTATCACAATTGTACTAGCTCCTGAATCTATCAATGCATTATGCAGGAGTTTCTTTCCAACTATCAGAGTCAAATAGAAAGGCTCTGGCTTGGATTTACTTACTTGTGCTACATCGTTTACAAAGGTTGTTGTCTGATGAGGAACTGTATCTTTGAGGTTTTCCTTTCTAACAGGTCCTTCTTTGGTAATAGCACCTTTGGGCACTACTTGCCCTTGTAGAGCTTCTTGTAGTAGTGTCTTTTGTTCAAAAATAGCCAAAATATCCCATATAGATACTTGTGTTGGAGTCTTCTTTAATTAGTCCACTATATTGATCGGTCCCAAAGACTAAGTTTTTTGGTAACAAGGATACCTCATTTTTTCCTGAATCTAGGTAGGAATCCCTTGATCTTGTACTAACTGAGGCACTTCTTGTCTAACAGTAGTGTTCCTTTGCCCTTGAGATGGAGGATTATTGACTTGACCACTTACATTCTCGGGTTGTTCCACCATTCTCCTCTTTGATCTAGTGTAATAATCAGATTGCACCACTGGCCTTTGGGAGGTAGATGCTTCGTTCAAGAAAACTACTTCGTCATCCTCAACCCATGAGAACAGAGCATGTTCCAGGGCTATTTATTCTTCTTGTTGCAAGGACATTCCTTGCATCTGAGCCACTAGAACTAAATTTTGCATACCGAGAGACTGATAGGCTTGATTGTTACTAGTACTGGCAAACTGGCCATCCATCCTTCTCTGCTCAGCCACCCTTTGTTGTATATTACCCCTAGGGCAATCTCTGGGTGTATGAGCATCGTTGCAAGGGAAACACCAAGCATTAGTATCATCCACATAGTTATTCTGATTTGGAACCATCTCTCTATTTGAGTTGGGAGGAATGGTTTGTGAGGGTGTGGGAACTGCAACTAATTGATTCGCTGGCTGATGGTTAGTTTGTTTTGGAAGACCTTGATATTGGTTTGGTTGGGATGAAAACCTATTTCTTTAATATCCTTGATAAGGGGGATTAGGGAAGGTATTCTGCTGCCTCTTGATATTAATCAACTCATTAGAAAACATCCTCAATATATTCTTGATATCGTCCATCTCAAATGACTGAGTAGGGACCGGTTGCTTCGTAGATGACGGAGGGTAAGTATACATAGACACAGATGGGTTTATAGCTTTAGGAACTTCTTGAGATAAGGGCAAGGAAATTTCTGGGAACATAGGCATGGGAGGCCTTGGAGGTAACTTTACAGCATCTATTAAATGATTCTCGGCTCTGACCGCATAGTCATAAGCCACTGGCAAAGTGTGTCCTCCTAGTGACTGAATCATAACAGATATATCTGAATTTAAAGCCTTGAGATAGAATATTATGGCCATACTTAGTGGTGGTTTAGTTTTAGTAAGGATTTTGTCCCAAGTTTTCTCGAATCTGGTGTTGAAGTCAGTCATGTCCTCCTGTGGTCCCCTTTGAATGGTGATTAACTATTGTAACAAAGAAGACTTATCACCCTTCTCTGTAAATCTTTCAAAGAACAGATCTCCAAGCTGGTCTTATGTAGAGATGGTATTTGGGGTCAAAGACCGATACCATTCTAAAGCCTTCCCTTTGAATGAAGCTGCTTATAACCTTATGGCCACATTTTGTTGTGTGACAACATGTATGGCGCAGACATCCGATACTCTTGAAGATGTTCTACAGGTGTTTTAGAGTCCTATCCATTGAACTTGGGTAGAGCTTTTAGGGCATTTACTGAGATAGGATCCCAAATAGCTAGTGGTGTTGGGAGAATTAAGGGGCTACTAGTGTTCCAGCTTGCATAATTTATTGGGGGTACAGGGGCTCCCATGTTTGGTACTGTTACAAACTGGTCAGCTCTTCTTCTTGGACTAATTACCAGAGGTGGTAAAAGAATACCTAGATTTGTAGCAGATTGTGATCTGGTGACTGGTCCACAGTTCCAACTCCTCATAGCTCTCTGGTTCATATGGTCTTGAAATAATCTTCAAGACTAGTCCCACCGGGTGTGCCAAAAATTATTGATGGTTAAAATTGTGCTTGATTCTAATCAATCAACAATGGGAAGTTTCAAGCTATGGGATATTACGACTTGAAACAACCTCCATATTTTAGAGAAGCTGGTCTCTTCTTTTGTATCAAGTGTTGAGGGAAAAGGGATAGGAAATTAAACAAAAATGCAAATGCATAAAATGAAACCTAACTATGGTGATGCGCCTAAGTGTAATCCTAATCCTAACCCGAGCACAGTGAGACTATATGTAGGATTCATTCACATTTAAGAGAAAACAAGTGCATGATCAATGTAAAAGATTGAAACAATAGAAACAGAGGCTCACAATAGAGACTTCTTTTGCTGAGATATAGAAAATGTCAACAAAGGCATAGGGTTCAATCTTCTTAATTGAATTTTCTGATCACATCAGAGGTGCAAAAACACGTACAGTTATGTAAACCTTCCAACTCAAGAAAACAAGACAAAAGCAAATGACATTCCTAATCACAACTCTAGAAAACCTACATTATAGACTACTTTTGCAAATGACACAAATAATATCATCAAAGGCATAGAGTTCAATCTTCTTAATTCATTCAGCCACATAATAGGCATAGAAACATGCACAGTTACATCAACTTTACAACTCAAAAAAATGAGACAAAAGAAAATGATTCTACTTAGTCAAAAATTCTAACCAGTCTAAAAACTATAGAAAGTCCCCTCTCCTTTAGATACTGATCCTCCTCTTTTATAGCCTCATATCTCTCCTTTCATCATCCCCTTTCCTGCATAATTCTACTCCATCCTTAACTCACAGGGGACAAACAAATGGCACTTTTAATGTTTGTCGGCCCCAAAAATATACCCAGTGAATTGTTCCATCTACTCGAATTAACTCCAGCTAAGTTTCCCCCCATTTCACTTTGTAGCAACAGATACACAGAACACTCTGTTATGTTGAAATGGGAGAGGACACTTAGTCAGTTTCCTAAAAGTCCTATTATTACTTAGAAGGCACTGGAGAATGACACTCGGCGCTTTCTGTCTGATTCATCGAAGACACGCGGCTCTCCCCACTTCTCTTTAGCTATGCTATAGAAATATTTGGGGCACATATTAGACTCTTACAGATGGTGACACTTAGCAATTTCTGCAGACTTTTGAAGTAACACCTGGGGCCCACCACAATCTTTATTTGGCAATGAAACTTGAAGATGATCTCTTAGTCGCTGACAAATGGAGGCTTCCGTGGCTTTGGGGAAGATACGTGGCATCCTCCGCTATTTTTGGGGATGAAGTAAAAAGGTGCTCGGAGAGTGACACTTGGCAGCCTCCATTTCTCTTTGGCATTTAAACAAAATGGAATGACACTTCCTTTCCTTCCAAAAGGGTACCGACCCCTTTGGTTTTTGGGACACTCCCTTAAACTCCCTGATGAACCAAAATGGTTCGATGGTTCAATGGTTCAACACTATGTGCCATTTATACGTTAACCGAGGCATTAAACGAAAATGTTTGAACCATTGCATTGTTCCTTAGATGTCGACACGTGGTGACCTCCATCATTCTCTGAAAAAGTAGCCCAGGGCCTTCCGCGGCTGCCACCTAGTGCCTTTCGCATGATCCTGTTGCTTAGCTTGTTGAAAACCTTGGTCAAGAAATAGAATGAACGTGGGTGCCAATACGAGACGTGGATGTCGACACATGGTGACTTCCACTGAGTTGCTATTAGATACGTGGCATGATCCGTGGCTCTCTGAAAAGTTATGAAAAGAGTCTTGAATGACGCCCGTTGGCCAGCTCTATGTTTCAGAAAGTGACACTTAGCGGCTTCCGCTCGAATCCAACATTTAGGCAAAATGAAATGAAGGAAACAAAAAAGGGGAAAAGAAAACCCGCGCTAGGATAGTGACACTTGGCAGCCTCCACTGCACTTCGATACCTAGACAGAAATGAACCCGCGCTCTGTCCAACTCTGCCACTACGACTAAGGTATGCGAGAACCAAAACTGCAGTGCTCGACTGAAAATTTGAATGCAACGTAGAGTAAAAATTTACTCTACAGTATACATTGACATAGGCCACATAGAGGTAGTTTTAGGTAGTTATCGATTGTTTGTAACTGACTACATTGGACATTTTATATATATATATATATATATATATATATATATATATATAATCGTTTAAGCTTGCATTTCAATATCATCAAAGTTTCATTGCTCATTTCATAATTTAAGGATGGCGTAAGAACATGAATTGTAGCATTTTGAGTATAGTTTCCAAAACACTATTTTTTTTTCAAAAATGGTTAAGTATAACTTGGTCAAACATCTAAAATTTGAATAAGAACTCCTATTTTTTAGGAAATTAGAGTAGATAGTCTGCCATGCGGCCCCTCATTTTTTAAGCATCATTTAATATTGTTCAAAACCATTTGGTGGTCATTTATTTTTTAACCTATATTTTTTCAATGAACATTTTTTTTATTAATTTTACAAGTAAATAAATCCTAAAAATTGACAAAAAAATAGATATCCAATCGTGCAGCCCCTAACCACCTTAAAAAACTGAAAACTAGTTTTTTTAATGCATGTAGAATTAGGCCTAGTTTGTAACCATATAAATATTATTTTATTTGGATCAACGAATAAAATATACACAAAAATATATAGGCATGTATATTTATATCAAGTAGTGGCCTAAAAAAGCTATATTTAGAAATCAACATAGATTGAAACCTTAAAATAATCCAAAAATTATAAAAATCATATATTTGGAATGAGGAGAGCATGTTCATCATCGTGGTAATAATTTTATGAATTTTTCCATTGAAATTTGTAGTGTATTTGGTGATGGAATTTGAATTTGTTTTTCTACCAAACTCTCAAATTTGGCTATGTGTTGATAGGTCCAAGCCTTTGGCTCGGGAATCTAAGCCATTTCTGAGCCAAAAGGCTTGGTTTTTGAATTTAAACTTTCCATAATGTGCATCTTTGTTTTTACCAAAAACTCACATCTTTAGAGATGCCATATATATCTTAAATTTACATCACGTATCAACCAAAAGTTTGGCTTGTTTATGTTTAAATGAACATCATGTCTATAGCAAACTATTAATCAAATGTTTGGTTTACCCTTATATCTATTTTATAAATAAATGGATGTAAGTCAAACTAAATAACATCTATTTATAAACATTGTAAATAAACATAATCAAACTTAAAATAATAAAAATAGATTATATGCATACTTAATTTTTTTAGTTACAATAAATGATAAGGGAGGTGTTTAGAGGATTATCAAATTTCACATAAATCGATAAATACTCATTAGGATTAGACAATGTATAATAAGTCCAAACAGGAAGGTAAAGCAAACCTAAACAATCTAAGGAAAATAAATAATGTTCCAAGAACCATTTAGGGAATTTTTAAAGATTAAGACCATTCATGAAGCCATGAGTTTGAACACGACAAACAATAAATGGTGAAAAAATGATTTGACAACTCTATTAGCCTAGTCTAGGGGTCTAAAAACTTCACTAGCATTTTTTAAAAATTGTGTAGATTTATGGGAAACTAGTCTCCTTCAAACCCCTAATAAGGCAACTAAACTTGTAAATGAATAAAGAAAATGGTTGTTTTGGGGGATGTGTTTTTCAGCACTTACTACTTACCAAGTCCCTTTCCACATCACAATATTATAAGAAACGAACCAAGTATAAATAATGTCGGTAAGGCAATCCAATGATGATAGAGTGTAATTTATATATGACTTTTCACATTACAATGAATGTTTGTTTCACTAATACATGCTTCACATTTCATTAAAATCTTGAATCACTAATCTAAATGCTTGAATTGATTGATTTCACACATTCATTATATATCTATTCAATGTCCTATATGCTAATACATTTTATTGTATTTATAGACTTCTTGAATTCAAATTAGGACTTTATTAGAATTCAAGCCAACACACAACAAGAAAGAAAACTAAGAAACCAAAATCACATGACATGAGAGGCCCAAAACAAGGGTCAAAATGGCCTACCCCCAGAATCATACATGATACACTTCTAGGGCCAAAACCACATAGTGTATGTTTTTCAAGAAAATCCTATAAATCCAAGGAAACATGAGGAAAGAAGAGAGGAAAGAGAGAGGTTATTAGGGGTAAAATGACATGAAATAGCTAGAACATAGATTTAAAAATGCTCTAATAAGATCTTAATGTGGACCATTGATTGACAAACATACTAGTACCCTAGAATAATGTAATTTAATGACTAATAAATACAAATATAATAAATTAAGTGTCTACATTAACAAAAAAAATTGGTTTTAAGGTTGTCCTTCTCAATTGGACTAAGGTTTCGTGAATGTGAGAAGGATAGGCATGGGTAAGCACAAAGTGATAAAGGAATAAAGAAGATGTAGATGGGAGGGAGGAGACTAAATTCAAAGCCTCACTTGGGAAGGTGAAATATAAATGGAAGACCAATGCATAATAGTACTTGTGGTGTACTAATGAATAGATCCATGTGATTAATGAGCAAGAGGCATAAAGAGGTTTTAGATGGGAAGGGATGCCTGACTAAAGTCAAAAACCTACTTGGGAAGGTGAAGGGCACATGAAAAACTAATGGCTAATAGTGCTTGGGATATGGTGAGGAATGGGCTCACATGTGATAAATGACTAAGAAGAATAAATATGACATAGATGGGAGGTGGGTGAATATTCAGTCAAAACCATGTTTTTGAAGATGAAGGGTACATAAATGAACAACAACTAATAATGCCTGGGTATGGTGAGGAATAGGCTCATGTGTATCATGTACTCTTTTATAACCTAGGTGTACTTTTAAGGGTCTATGATAATGTCAAGAAAGAGGTAACCATGGTATGTGGTACTCTACAAACTTTACAAAGCATGTAGTGTCTAATTAATCATAATATAAGTAAAACCATATTAATTTATCCAATTCGTGCTTAGACATGTTTTAGACTGAAACATTATCACTATAAATTTTTTGTATGTAGGCAAGGGCTAATAAGCATGAATGAATGGAAACCTACACTAGTATTACCAAGGGATGAATTGGTTCAACTGTCTCACTTCACAAGTGGTCATGTGGATGATATCCGGGCAACATGTTCTCTATTAATTTTTCTTTTAGAATAAAGTGTTATATTTGTTATTATATAAGAGATTGATTCAACGATAACATCTTGGTTTTCATTCAACCCTATTAGTATATTATTATAACCCTAAACCCTAAAGCCTAATTTTATCACAAATGTAAACATGAAGGTAATTGGGGCCAATCTAAACCCACTTAACATAAATACGAGTCTAAGATGTGATTTGGGGATAAATTAGCCCATATTGAACCAATTAGTTGATTGTTAGAATTAGTGATGGAAATTAGATGAGATTAAATCCCATGAACCTGATTTTGCCTATATAAGATGTAATTTGGGGGGTTAATTAACCCAAATATCATAACAAAATAAATCAAATAGATCACCAATTCAATCACAAATGAAATTGGGGACAATTTGAGCCCATATAACCTAACTACAAGAGCAAGACATGATTTTTGGCTAAATTAGGTTTGATTATATCATGAATTGATCCAATTAGTCAATTGGTGCAAATAGGGATGTGATTTAGGCAAAATTTATCAATGTAAACCTAATTTATGGGTCAATTGATTGTATAGGATGCAACATAAGGCTTAATCAACCCTAATTTTATTACAAATGGAAACATGAAGGTAATTGGGGCTAAATTGAACCCCTTGAACCTAATTGTGATTCTAGGTGCTAAATTAACTCTTGTTTCCTAACATATTTACCTAATTAGTTTATTTTTACAATGATTAATGCAATTTCGATCAAAATGATCCCCATGAACCTAATTTTGACTATATGTAAGTAATTTGGGGGTTGATTGACCCCAATATCATAATAAAATAAAGTAGAAATTCCACTAATTCATTCAAAAAAGAAATTAGGGCCAATTTGAGCCCTTTAAACATAACTAGACTAGATCATGAGGTGATTTTGGGATAATTTAGAAATGAATTGATCTAATTAGTCTTTTGGTGTAATTAGAGACATGATTTGGGTATAATTTAGTCATGAGTTAATCTAATTAGTCAATTGGTGAAATTAAACATGTGATTTAGGCCAAATTGAGCCCTATGAACCTAAATTATGTCTTATTTGATTGTATAAGATGTAAAATATGGGTAAATCAACCCTATAATAATAATATAACATATATTTTCATCATGTCATATAATCATAGATAATAAAAATATGATATATGATCACATAGGCATCTATAAATAACATGTACACATTATATTATAATGTGTATGTGTTATTGTCATAATAGACATACTACAACTAATTTGTATCCATTATATTATAATGTGTACACATTATTATCTCAATAGACAATAAGTCATTATCCAAAGTTTATTTTTTAGGGCTATTGAGAATTCTAACCTCACAGACATTCTTTGTATCATTCTGTATTTTCCACGATGAAGACAAGATGAATCAAATTATTCTTTGGGTCCCCCACCATCCAAAGGAATCAAATTGTTCTCTGAGTCCCAACCATTAAAAGGAAATTCAAATTTTTCTTTGTTTATTCATGTGTGATAGTGTCCATTCAAAGAAGACGAAGAAGTTAAAGCACAAAACATTAAAGTAATTAGAAGAGTTGAGAGAAAAATAAAAGGTGTGAATACAAGAATTTCACTTGAGACAAGGTAAAAATACTATCCCTAATGAGCCAAATGTCATATATAATGATCAAATTGATAATAATTAATTGAATAATGATGATGAATATTTACCTAGAAGTTCAAACTATGTTACAAGTCCACATTCAAAGTATAAAGTTTTTAATTTTGTTGATGATGAATCTATGCATGATGATTTACCCCTATCAATGAAGATAATTTCATGGAAACACATAATGATGAAAGTAACAATGAATAAAATGTCATCCCATAACTAAACAATGAAACTAACAATGAAGAAACTAGTAGTGAACATAAAGATTTTCAACCACCCTCTCAAAAATTTCCACCATTAACAATTCCTCTGAGACTTGTGTGTATAAAAGGTAATTAATTAAAGTTTATTAAAATATTTTGAAACCAATACATAACAAAATATCTGACCACCGTTTAACAAGACTAGCTGAAAATTTTTGGTATTATTTCTTTGATAAATTACATTTTGATATTCAAAAATGTCAAGTGTTTGTTTCATTGATGAAATTCATTAACATGAGAACTACAATGTACACCTGAGAACTAAAAACATCTAACATCTATGATGAAAATAATGAAATTGTTGAAAATCTACGTGACACATATCATATCATAATCCTAGAATCATGCAATAAAGATTATAATGTTGTGTGACGTATAATTACAACTTGTGCAGTAAGTGGCCAAATAGGGAAAAAATGATTGATTTCAAAAATTAGCTGAGCACTGGACATAAATAGAAAAATATTAATGAAAAAAATTGGAAGACACCAAAGACTTAATGATTTCAATACCACTAAGCTCTAGGAATTATCTAGTAGAGTTATAATAAAGGACAAGGCTATAGCCGATGCTCTTAAAGAGTTGCTTGCATATTTTTAGAAAGATAATACAAGAGTTTCACCTAATATAAGAGATGTATTGAAAAGAAGAGTTGGTTCTCGTAACCATGAAACACATCCAAAACATTTATTGGATATGACCTAAACACAATTTTACTCTACGTTTTTTAGAAAATATCCACAAATTTTTATTTGCCAAAGATATTTTAAGATGGCCAAATTATTTTATGTAAACACAAATCACACATGCACCACTTGTTTTTTTAGGCAACATGTTGAATTTTCAATGAACTAAGATGTTTTTCACCATATACATTGTTCTTTGCATACTGACAACATATTCTATGAGTGTGACAAATAAGTTCCACAAAAATTAGCCAAAGAACTTATTCCAACTATTTTTTAAAAGACAAGATGGATAATTCTTGTATAACAAACCATGTTGGATGGAAATTTTAGCATTTGTGGTGGATTTTCAAAATTAAAAAAATTGTATCTATGGGGATAGTACAAGTGAAATTGGAAAAGAATTATTTGGTTTGAGAAAATACAAATCTATGACTTATCAAGTAAAATATGGCAAAAAATCTAAAATGTGTGAGCTTGTTACAAAACAGATACATTTTTTAGAATTTATGGTCAAATTTAGGGAGAAAATGTTTATGAGTATGCAAGACACATACATAAGACTATATGGTTGGATGAACATTTCAAGCTAAGTAAGGACACATTCCCACTTGGTTATATTGTTTCAATAGTTAACTTTGTTGAGAATCACACATTCAAACCTTAAATAGAAGTTGAGTCATAGTATTATAACTCAATATAGGTTTCCATATTCATGCATATATAATTCATGCATACACCTAATAATACAAATCAAGATCAAAAAATATTAAGGGAGTACCATTTCTATGTCAGTGATGACCGATCACATTATACATAATACATGCAAGGTTGTTTTGATATGTTCTATAGATAGTTGACTGAGAGTAACATTACTTTTAATCATTATTACATTTGTTCAGACAATTTCACATCATAATTGAAGAATGCACAGATGTTTTATTGGTTGAGTAGGATGCATGTTACCACTAGTGTATAACATATTTGGAGTTTCACTAAGGCTAGCCATGGAAAAAGGGAGCATGACGATGTTGGAGCATGTGTAAAAAGATCCATTGTAAGAAAAGAGGTAAAGTTTGAAGATGATGTTGTTTTTAGTAATGTAAAAACCATTGTTGAATGGTGTAATGAGAAAATGGGCCATGGTGCTCAAGAAAATTCCACTATTCATAGATATTTTTGGTTGATGGAGGAAGAAAACTTAGAAATATGAGGATTGTATGACTATAAAAGAATCAAGTGAGCTCCACTCATTTCGTATCTCAAATGCAAGTTCTTGGACTATTCATATGAGACACTTTGCATGTTTTTGTTTTGCATGCATGGATTCTATTTAGAATGAGTGTGAGGAAAAAAAGTGGGTGGATGAATGGATATGCAAACCTCTAATTCTAATCGACACACATCAGGTTCCACCAGCATTACAACTTATAGATATGACATCGTCACATGAATTTGACCATGTATTCAGTATTATATTTGGTTATAAAATTGCACATCACAATTCAAGAATGCATGTGATGTTTTACTAGTTTAGTAGGATGCACGTTACTATTGGTGTAGAACATATTTGGAGTTTCACCAAGGCTGGCCATGAAAAAAGGGAGCATGATGGTGTTGAATCATGTGTACAAAGATTCATTGAAAAAGAGGAGTTGAATTTTGAATATGATGTTGTTTTTACTAATTCAACAACTATTGTTGAATGGAGTAATGAGAAAATGGGCCATGGTGCTCAAGAAAATTTTATTTTTCATAGATATTTATGGTTGATAGAAGAACACTTGGAAAAATATGAGGATTTTAGGACTATAATAGAATCAAGTGAACTCACTCATTTCGTAGCTCAAATGAAAGTTATTAGACTATTAATATGAGACACTTGGCATGTTTTTATTTTACATGCATGGACTCTATTTGAAATGAGTGTGAATCAACAGAGTGGGTGGATGAATGAAGCTACAAACCTCTAATTATAATCGACATATATCAAGTTACACTCGCATTACAACTTATAAATATGACATCATCAAATGACTTTGACCATGTATATGATCTACTAAAATTAGGTAGAAGATTAATCATTATGTACAATTTATTCTCATTATCTATCTTGACAATGCATTAAAAATTTTGTTTTTATGATATAGGGCATGTTTTTGTAGTTATTAATGATGAAGACAATGAAAAAGAAAGACATTAATACGTATTTCAATGTTAGATGAAAATAAAAAATTGACTTCCCCAGTCATAGAAGGGGAAAATATTGACTGTCCCATTGGATTTGTGGTTGTATCTAGAACTTCGCTTCGACGATAACCTATAATTTGTTTTAGATGTATGGTTGTTTGAAGACTTTGAAACACATAGGAAGATACTCCACTATTCAAATTTGGTTATTGAAACAAATATCCAATTGGTTAAATATTATGAGAGACTATTAAATAGGAATCTATGGAATGTTCATGAGTCAGACCATGAAGATATTCTTTATATTATCAAGATTAGAGTAGTTCCTAATGGTTCATTGGATTGAAATTCTAAGGTCTATTGACTTGTCAAATATAGATGTATTTGATTTTATCAATTTTTATTGATTTTTTAGATAGTATATTGAAATTCATTTTTAATTACTTACTAACAATTTTTTTGTAGGTTAGTGGTGCCAAATACGCTTTTAGCTTCATGCATTTGGAACTGTCAGTAAAAAAATTCCATATTCTTGAAGTAAAGGGAATATTAATATAAGTACTTATTTATTACATAAAGGGCATTCTTGATGCCAAAATGGGTAATGGTATCTTCATAAATATTTGACGTGCATGTAAGGCTTTTGGTTCATGCTAATGACTTATAGTTTCCATTTTAATCACACCTAAATTTAAGCTTTAAAATGTATTTTTATTGTATTGAGAAGGGTGCTCTTAAGGCTAAAATGGGTGGTGGGTCTCTCGACCAAGCATGATCAGAGACTAAGAATGTGGTCCTAGACATTAGTCATCACCCTAAATGTGTTGGAAGCCCCCATTTTGAGCCATAAAGCACTAAAAGTATAGATCTCTAATTGCAACTTGAACTTTAACAACATTTATTATCAGTGTTTCCATGCTCCTGAATAGTAGTGAAAACATGCATCAAGGTGGATTTGGAGGTCAAGGTCATGGGATCATGTTTTTTTGCCTATATATGTGTTAAAAGTGATGGATTTTCACCTAAAAGTCCTGGAGGTAGAAATGCCAGTTGGAGGACAAGTACTTGTATCTTCACTATAAAAAACTTGCATTCCAAGACCCATCATGAAAATTGTGCCATTGATTGGTCTTGAAGTTACATAGACATGATTTTGGATGAAATTATAGGGCTTTGAAACACATGCAAGGGTTTTTTTGGTTCATTCTAATGACTTACAATTTCTATTTTAAGCACGCATGAAGTTAGTGTTGACCATTTTTTGCCCAACAGGCCAAAATATGGTCCCCTTCTTCCTCTGATGTTTTAGGCCAATTTTTTTCTTTGATTTTGCACAAATCTAAGAAAATCTATAGACTCTATAGGTTTATATCTATAGACTCTGCATATGTAATCTTTTGACAGATGAAGATCCAGTTCAAAGAGTGCAAGGTTTCGCAAAGCTTCATCAGACTCTTGTCTGAAGAAATTCATAAGAAAAGAGGGCTAAAATGGTTTAGAAGACACTTTTCCTTAAGGTTGGAAGAGTGGTTCAACGACATAATCTTTCTAAGAGTTAACACCTTTGAACCATTGAACCGGTTCAATGCCTTCGGTTCATCGCTTGGTTCAATTGCCTTGGTTCAATCAGCGTAGTTCAATCAATCGGTTCATCGGCAAGTTCATCGGCTTAGTTCAATGCCATCGATTCATCGGCAAGTTCATCGGCTTCGGTTCATTGCTTGGTTCAATGCCTTCAGTTCATCGCTTGGTTCAATAGGTGATTTTGACACTTGGTTCAATCAATCAGTCCATTAGCAAGTTCATCGGCGCGCAGTGTTGAATCGTTGAACCGATTCAAGCGTTGCTTCAGCAAGTTAGTTTAAACACATAGTTCAATGAGCTTGGTTCAAAGGCTTGACGCACAGCATTGAACCAATGAACCGATTCAACGATTGGTTTAAGGGAACAATTTAATGGCTTGGTTCAATAAAGGCTCAGCGTGCAGTGTTGAACCATTGAACCGATTGAACCATTGAACCAATTTTGGTTCAATGGGTCAGTTCAACGGCTTGGTTCAAAGGGGCATCCTAAAGCCGAAGGATAGGTGCCCTTGCGAAGGGCAATCCTCGGTTCAGGAGCCCTTGCAGAGGGAAAGAAACTTTTCAAAGGCAGCCGAAGGGGTAAACTTTTTGGAATTTTGTTTAAGTCAAAATTCCTTCAGACTTTTTGTCCAAAGGAATTCCTTTAGACAAAAGTCCAAAGAAATTCACAGGAAGGCCGTAGTAAAAAAAGCCCAAAGTAAGAAGCTCGCCTGAAGGGTATGTGCCCTTGCAGAGGGCTCTCACTGAGGAGGAGGACTATTCTCAAAAATTTGAAGGGTCATTTCCCCTCTCGAAAGGATAAATAAAGGAAGATTGTAGGAAAAGGCCGAAGCAAAAAAACTCGCAGAAAAGCCCGCCAAAGGACCCAAAGGAATTTGCCAAGGATGATGACGTCCTGAAAGTCATAAACTTTAAGAGGATAGACTAGCCATTGGTTTTCAAGTTGTGACGGGCCCATGAACATCAATTTTTGTGGCAGAGGAATCATCAAAGGAAAAGAGTAAGCAGAAGCGGCCACGTGTCGACTTCTGCCTGACTCTTGAAGGACCCCCTAAGTTAAGCGAATGCTGCCATGTGTCCTCACCCATCTCAGTAGAATGTGACAAGTGTCTACATCTGAGGCTTAAGATTTCTTCTAAGCTTCAAAGATAATCTCTCTCTCAAAATGCAGCAGAAGCTTCCAAGTGTCAACGTCTGTGGGCTTATCCTTTTGCTTCGTTATTCAAAGAGAAGACTATGGTGGGCCCGAATGAGTTACTAAGTACAGTAGAAGCTACCAAGTGTCAGCGTCTGTGAGAACCAAAAGGGTCCCAAAAGTTTTCTAAGGTAGCTAAAGGTTCTATGGAAGCAGCCACGTGTCGCCTTCCATAGAAACCTCAAAAAATTACTTCTAAAGCCTCTAAGTTAAGCGAAAAGAGTAAGTGAATGCTGCCACATCCCATTATTAGCTCGATGGAAGCTACCATGTGTCAACATCCATGTTTCAAAGTCTCTCCTAAGTCTCAAAGTAGTGAACTACGACACGTGTTAGACTCAGATGCGCTCTCAGCCAAAGAGCCAAAGGAGTAGAAAAAGATAGCCTGAGGGATGAAGGAGATAGAGGAGGCAAAATGGACAAGCGTAGAAGCAGATGAAGTGATCCAAGTGGCACGGGAAAGTGTCAATTCAAGGAGTTATTCCAGTGGTTGACACAGTACCTACCATGTGATAATCAAGAGGCACAAATAGTGAATGGTCTGACCTGTTTTCTTCAATATGCATTGATGAGCAGGCAAATGGTGCAGCTCATAATTTTGAATCCTAACAGGAGTCGACACAGCATTATTTGCAGATGGCTTCCTCATCCCAATGCTCAGAAGGCACATGGGTCACTTGTAAAAAGGGTGTCAAAAGGCCTCCTTTCTTCCTCTATATATTGGAGAATTGTCATTTGAAAATCATCTTTCACATTTGTAAGGTGAAGCCCTGGTAAATTTTCACTTGAAATTAATAAATGCATTTTTACCTCTGTTCTGGTTAGATATCTCTGTGTGTCTGAGTGTCAGTTTGTGATTAGTCATTGCCTCTTAATGCTTCCACGGGTTTAACACCAACACACCTGGTCTCTATAAGGTGCCATTTTTGTAGGTGACAAGGAGAGCTGTATTTGGAAGTGCAGAGATAGAAGAAGTTACTATACAGTGTGCCTTTCATAGCACCTTTGGTGAGTCTCTATTTTTTGTGTGTTCCATCAAAACTCCCTCTTTAGTTTCCTATAACTTGGTCCTTTTGCTAGTATGAAGTGTACATATGTGTTTGTCTGGGTTCAAGTGTGAGTGTGAGTAGGTCGAATCATTTTGGTGCATCACATCTTTAGAGTAGTTTTATTTTCCTGTAATCCTTCTCCCTTTTCACCCCCCCATTATATATCTATATACCTATTTTAGCACTTTTTGGAACAACTCAGATGCATCAAAGGGAGCTAGCCCTTACCTAAAGACTCTCCCCTCCAGCTTCGCTAGTCCCATAGGTGAGAGGGGAGTTTCCATTTTGACATGTGGAAGGCAGGAGCTTGGCCTCCTGCCCCGGGTGTAATCCACGATGTCAACATTTTTTGGCACGCCTGGTGGGACCAACTAGGACAAGTTTTGTCCAAAGAGTTGAAGGATTTTTGGTGTGTTATTCAACCAACCAGCCTTTGGAGGTTTTTACATCAACACCAATGGCGACTCCGAGTTGAATCAGTTGGTTAAGCAACCTGGTGCCATCAGAAATCATATTTTTGTATGTATAATTCCTTTGTACAAAATCATGGACCTTGTTTTCCTTCATATGACTTCAATAAAACTCAAGATATTCAGAGAATCTCCCCAAGCAGCTCTCCTAGTTGCCCTTCAATGATAAGGGAGGTGGTGCTGGAATTTGAGAAGCATGTAATGGAAATAGACAGACTGGATGAGCAATATGATTATCAGCAGGAGCTGATGTACAAGGAGGCATGTTTGTTTAGGCAAGCTGAGGCCTTGCAATCCATGGAGGAGGAGGTAGCAAAATGGAGAAATCCATTCATTTAAGGCAGTCAGCCTTGCACATCCCCTCCCATCCTAAAGAAAGCCCCCTCTTGTACACCAAATCCTTTCTATCAGATGGCACTTGCTCACTCTAGTTCATCTGATGCATTTGCTCTCAATCCCATGCGCCTGGCTTTCCAACATCAAAGGGCATCAAAGCAACCCCCCATGGAGATCAATGTTCTCAATTCCTTATATTGTGAATCTTCCATTGGGGGGAATACCACAAGCCAGCACGTCCCTCTTCTAGAGACTCTTTTGGTGCATCAATAGTCCCTTCTTAGCATTCCTCAACCTCCCCAAGTTTTTCAACATGATGTGTAGATTTCGAGTTGGAGGAAGGAATGCCAGGAACCAACCCAGAGCCTTGAAGAGGATGATGATGGTGACCTCCAAGAAAGACTCTTTCAGGATAATCTAGCCTAGCAACTTGAAGATTTAGAGGCTAAGATGAGGCTACTTCGTGAAAGAGAGATAAAACTTCCAGACCTTGTGGAGGAGCCCTAGGACCTTGGAGAAAACATAGTTACTGCCTGCTCACAGGAGCAAAATTCCAATTCTGAGATCTTGAATTGGAAGAAAATAGTAGAATCATGGGGTAGGAAGGAGGAAAAGAAAGCTTTTTCTCAAAACCTTGAAGAAGTTGAGGCTGTTCCTACTCATGATGATGCTGGTGACCTCCATGAAAGGCACTTCCAGGAGGATATGGCTAGAAGAATTGCAGAGTTGGAATCCAGAGAGAGATTCTTCAGCCAGTATGTGATGGATAGTTCAGACCCAATGGTACATTCTATGTCTGAACACACCCCATATACACATTCCCAAGAGAGCTATCAGGCCACACCTGATATTGATGAAGTGTTGGCCAAGTGGAAGGAGGAGAATCATTCGATTCTAGCTCAAGGACTGCCTCCTCTTCCACATGTTTTTTCAACTTCATCCCTTCTCAAGGAGGAACCTGTTCTGCAAGAAGTGAGTGAGGAAGAAAAGATCCAATTTGTAGCTCTTCAGGTGGCTATCATGAGCAATAATGAATAAGAAATCATCATCAATGCTCCTTGTGAAGACCTCATCAGTAATGGAGAAGACGTAGGTCACGCATACATGCAGATGTTCCAGCAATACAAGGAGGAACATAAGCATGGTGAGCTCTCTCCCCCTTTATTTGATGAACTTACTTGTTGTTTTGATGAGGAAGACTGCTACACCGAGGAGCCTGAGTTGGAGGAGGATCAGGAAAATATCTTTGAAAATCTAGAGATCCTGATCTTTGAGGAGGAAAAAGAGAGGTCTGTCTTCCTTAAGGAAGGCCTTGCAGAAGAAAGCTTTGAACAGAGAGGTGATGTTCTGTGGGATGAACAATCATTATGTGATTCCATTTTAGACATCACAACTGTCACCCTTCTTCAAGAAGGCCAAGAGGAATCAGAGGATGAGTTTGACACAGCCTTCAATGAAGTAGAAGGAAATGGGTCAGACCATGATGCATTGTAAAGGGATTGTATATATCAAAGGGGTTATGGTGATGAGCCAGCAGCCACAGATTTCTTGGTGATATGCACCAGCATGAAGGACCAGCATTTAGCAAGCTTCCAAGAACAAACAGAGTAAGTATATGTTGGAAGCATGTTTGAATCTGATCCACTCAAAGGCAGGCCAACCAAAGTGGCAGGCAGGAGGAGCAGGTCACTAACTCTCCATTTCACTCAGCCACTTGTTTGGCACCATAAGTCTTCTTGCCAGGAAGGGGACTTAAGAAGTTTTCCTTTTGATCCAAGAGGGAAGCAGATGTACTTGGTTAGCTGTACATAGTAGTTTGTTTTTAGTTGTCTTTCCTGGTTTCCCTAAGTACAGTTTGCACAAGTAGTTTTTTTAGCCTTGTATGTGTTTTTCCTTTGTGTGTGGGGTAAAAAGCTTCATGTTTGATTCTTGAATCTTTGGGGCTATTGCTAACCTTTATTCAAAGCTACATTCTGACTCTGTGCCCAATGGACTACAAGGCAACTGGTCTCTAAGCATCACAGGCATGCTTCCCCTAAGAGTCGCCAATTTGTTGACCATTTTTTGCCCAACAGGCCAAAAATCGGTCCCCTTCTTCCTCTGATGTTTTAGGTCATTTTTTTTTTGATCTTGAACAAATCCAAGAAAATATACAAACTCTACAGGTCTATATCTATGGACTCTACAAATGTAATCTTTTGACAGATGAAGATCCAGTTTAGAGAGTGCAAGGTTTTGTAAAGCTTCTTCGGACTCTTGTCTAAAGAAATTCATAAGGAAAGAGGGCTAAAATGGTTTAGAAGACACTTTTCCTTAAGGTTGGAAGAGTGGTTCAATGACATAATCTTTCTAAGAGTTAGCACCTTTGAACTGTTGAACTGGTTCATCACTTGGTTCAATCCACTTGGTTCAATCTGCTTGGTTCAATTGCCTTGGTTCAATCAGCTTAGTTCAATCAATCAGTTTATTGGCAAGTTCATTAGCTTAGTTCACTACCATCGGTTCATCGGCAAGTTCATTAGCTTCGGTTCATCGCTTGGTTCAATAGGCGAGTTCAACACTTGGTTCAATCAATCAGTCCATCGGTAAGTTCATCGGTGCATAGTGTTGAACCATTGAACCGGTTCAAGCGTTGGTTCAGCGAGTTGTTTCAAACACACGGTTCAACAAGCTCGGTTCAAAGGCTCGATGCGCAGCGTTGAACCAATGAACTGGTTCAATGATTGGTTCAAGTGAATGGTTCAAAGTCTTGGTTCAACAGAGGCTCGGTGTGCACTGTTGAACCAATTGAACCATTGAATCAATTTTGGTTCAATGGGTCAGTTCAACGGCTTGGTTCAAAGGGGCGTCCCAAAGTCAAAGGATAGGTGCCCTTGTAGAGGGCAGTCCTGGGTCTAGGAGCCCTTGCGAGGGGCAAGAAACTTTTCAAAGGCAGTCGAAGGGGTAAACTTTTTAGAATTTTGTTTAAGTTAGAATTCCTTTAGACTTTTTGTCCGAAGGAATTCCTTTGGACAAAAGTCCAAAGAAATTCACAGGAAGGCTGCAGTAAAAAAGCCTGAAGTAAGAAGCCCGCCCGAAGGGTATGTGCCCTTGAGGAGGGCTCTCACTGAGGAGGAGGACTGTTCTCAAAAATCTGAAGGGTCATTTCCCCTTCAGAAAGGATAAATAAAGGAAGTTCATAGGAAAAGGCCAAAGCGGAAAAACCCGAAGAAAAGCCTGCAAAAGGACCCGAAGGAATTTGCCAACGACGGTGACGTCTCGAAAGCCGTCAACTTTAAGAGGATAGACTAGCCATTAGTTTTCAAGCTGTGATGGGCCCATGAACGTCAATTTTCATGATAGAGGAATCATCAAAGGAAAAGAGTAAGCAAAAGCGGCCACGTGTTGACTTCCACCTGACTCTTGAAGGACCCCCTAAGTTAAGCAGATGCTACTGCGTAATTTGGTCCTTTTTGCCAGTATGAAGTGTACGTATGTGTTTGTATAGGTTCAAGTGTCATTTGAGTAGGTCGAATCATTTTGGTGCATCACCTCTTTAGAGTAGTTTTGTTTTCCTATAATCCTTCTCCCTTTTCACCCTCCCATTATATATCTATATACCTATTTTAGCACTTTTTGGAACAACTCAGATGCATCAAAGGGAGCTAGCCCTTACCTAGAGACTCTCCCCTCCAGCTTCGCCAGTCCCATAGGTGAGAGGGGAGTTTCCATTTTGACATGTGGAAGGCAGGGGCTCAGCGTCCTGCCCTGGGTGCAATCCACGGCGTCAACAGTTAGGCTTAAAATTGCATTTTTTTTGTTTTGGGAAGGGCATTCTTGAGGCCAAAATGAGTTGTGGGTCTCTTAACCGAGCATGATCAAAGGCCAAAAATGTGGTCCTAGATGTTATCCACCACCTAGATGTGTTGAAAGCACTTGTTTTGAGACGTGGATCATCGGAGGTTGATTTCTCCAACTGTAACTTCAACTTTAATAATATTTGTTGTTAGTGTTTCCACTATCCTGAGCAATAGTGAAAACATGAATCCAGACGGATTTGGATGTTATGTCCATTGGATCACATTTCATTTTCATATCTAGACATGATTTAAGTGATGGGTGGCGATGGGTGATGGGTCTCTTGATCGGTAGTGATTGGAGGCCAAAAATGTTGAAAGTGACATGTCTTATGAGGTTGAGGTAGAGACAAACATGGTTTTCATGAGTGACCATGAATAGATAGTAAGTATGGACATATACACGAGATGCATTATTTCATCAGGGTCTCAATCACCTCATATAATGGTTACATTAATCTAGCTTAATAAATATATATTGAAACAAAACTAAATTATTATTTTAGCCCTAAAATTCTATTATACCTACTCTAGTTTATATGTTATATATGATTATGACTATTTTCTTGTTTCATATTGGAGGGTCAAAAATTTATAACTTATTGAATGAGTGTTATCCATCTCTATATAAAGTGTGCATGTATGTGTATATATGTATAATTTTTATATCTTAGTAGATATATGTATTTATTTGTGGTTGTGGGTAAGGTTTTAATATATTTAAATTATTAAAATAATGCTTGAAGAGAGACACACACATACACATAGGTACATAAATATATGATTTTTTAAATGCATATACATATGAAAAAATTGGAGTATTTAAATTTTAATCCTGATGGAAACTAAATTAGCTCTTATTTTTTTCATAATTTTTTGATTCATGTGATGAAAGATAACCCTCTGTATCTTATTATTTTCATTCAAATACTTGATGATAATAACCAAATTTATATTGGTTTTTATGATATGAAAATTACTGAGGCTATTTAAACCCATTGTTTTAATCTTTAGATAAGGAATCTACCATGAAAGCAGTAGCCTCTACTAGAGGTAACAGAGAGAAGCCAAATGCAATGCATGATAATAAACCATCAAATGCAATCATTGAGGTGATTTTGAATCAAAATGATATGTTCAAATCTGATGCAGAGGATTGATATTTTGAACTTGAAATGCAATCAAGTGAAGATGAGCATGGAGATTTATCAAATGGTGAAGAAATAGTTGTTTCAAGTGATAAAGAAACATGAAATGGCCAAACTAAGTGTAGTGGAGAGGAAGAATTACAAAAGAGCTATAACCACCAAAATATTACAAGGCCTCTGGAGACATGAGGATTACAATGTTTCACTACTTCAAAGGGCCAAAGAAGAGTCTCCAAACAATAATGCAAAGCATATCCAAAGAGAGAACATCCAGAAATATGAGGTAGGACATAATCACTTCATCAAACATATACAAGTAAAATGTATAAGGGCATCCGAATAAGTATGCAAGAGATGAGTATTTCATTATTTGTTTCAATCAAGTACTTACAATAAAAATGTGATATGCCTATAAATTTAATGAATTTACAAAATGTGAATACCAAGCCCTAAATGATATTAAACCAATGGAGAAAGGGTATCCACATTAGAATAGTGATAAATGGTGTAGCCCAATCATGAGAGCTACTTCATAGTAATATATAAATCTATCTAAAACATTATACTCTTTTCTTCCATATAGTTTTAATTGCAACACATATTAAAATATTATAAGTTCTTAATTTAATAAATTACATGAAGAAAATATTAAAGATGTGTTGGGTGAATATTTTGTGACCAGCTAACTGATGAGCAAAATAGGTCTCTTCAACCACAGCATAGGGAGATTGGTCATCCAGATGTGCAGGTTTACCACATCAAAAGGGGATAAATCTCTCCTCTCATCAAGGGGAACTTCCCTTATAACCATGAGGAGCTATATACTATATATATATGCAGAAAATAGCACTCAGGGGTAGAATAACACCATCCATCTCTTTTTTTAGAGATGATGTTCAAAATCAAATGAGAAATCTTGGTGAAGACACTGAAGGCACTTCTCTTTTTTCAGAAGTGGTCTGGCAGGAAACAGCAGGAGTTCTTTTAGGTAGGAAACAAGTAACTGGTAACAAGGGCATAGTAACTAGCAGACTGAGGTGTAGCGCAAAGTCTCCACCTTGACTACCCAAGAGTGAAATATGAAGGACAATGAGGGTACAAAGTCATCCCAAGGTCCTTTACACAGGAACAAAAAATAGACAAACACACTAAAGGCAATTGTAGACAGCACAAAGTCTTCCCACAATTGGCTTTAGGACACCTTCCTAATTACTTCCACAAGTTCTACTTATTTCATTAACTGGACAAGAATGCATTCAGAAGATAGACATAATAACAATCTCCTAAAATGACACAAGCTATAACATCACAAATTTTGAAAGTAACTTTCTTTCTCATTCAAACAAAGAAATATGATTAACAATCTAAGCTCAAAGTCTCAATAATCGCCTTTCAATTTTGGTAGAGTTTTGCTTCTATAATAGAGAGATCTCTCTAAAACAATAAAAGAGATTACAATATATAGCAGCCAAGAAAGACTTGGCACTTTGTTTCATAGAATGGCCCATGTTGTGCATTCAATGCTTGAATGCCTTTTTAGTTCTGTCAGGGGGGCCATGCTGGAATAGGGCGGTTGTCTTAACTATGGCATGTTGATTCATCTCAAATGTCTTCTCCTGGGTCTGGATCATCTAGTGTCTGCACAGCTGTCTATTTTATCTTTACTTCAAGGGAGATAAATAGGCCGTGTCTTCAATGTTTGCCAATCAAAGTATCTACTTTACAGACTGTTCCACCTACTGGAATAACTACTGTGTAGATATTTTAGCATCTCCCTCTTTCTACTGTGATTTGAGCCCTTGGGCTATCTTTTCTCCTTTTTGATTCCTTTGGTTCTTCCTCTCAGTGATTCTTCCTTTCGGCCTGAAGGTATTTGAATGCCTTCGGGTCTGCGTTTAAGCTTGCAAAGATCAACAGGCACTTTATTGTCACAAATTTGATGTCTTCAGGTCTATCATCATTTGAAAGCTAATGGATAGTTGGTTGTCCTAAATTTGACAACAACGGGCCTGTCATCCTCCTTAGCAATTCCTTTGTGTCTTTGTATTAGGAGTGCTCTGCCTTTGACATCTGTCATAGTCTGTTTCTTTGAAACTTCACCAATCTTATAGAAAATGGGACCCATAACACTTCTTACCTGAGCAGCTTCAAAAAGGGAATGGGGACAGGTGACACTTTTTTGCTGATCTTACGTGGCACCTTCTGCTGTGAAATAGGTGAGGGCACTTGGCAACATTCGCTTAACTTATAGAAGCTTTAGGTACCTTTTGAGAGTCCTACAGAAGATGACACTTGGCAGATTTCATTGAGCTTTAGAGTCACTATAGAAACATTCAAGACTCATTTGGATTCACACAGACGATGACACTTGGTGTGCTCTCCTTACTTTTAGCAACTCACCCAGGGCCCACCACAGTCCTTACTCGATAATGAAGCAAAAGGAAGAAACTGTGGATGTTGACACTAGGCGACTTCTACTGAGCTTTACAAGGGACATGTGGTGCCTTTCGTTGTATTTAGAAAAATAAATTAAAATTTTCCGCAGTTACCACTTGGCACCCTCCATGGGACTCTGAGAGAAGCTTTTTGAAAGAAGCTTATAAGAAACTTTGGAACGTGGATGCAGACACGTGGCACATTTTACTGAGTTATAAAGGGACATGTGGCATGTTTCACTACTTTTTAGAAATAAATTATAATGGGTCTCAGCAAATGACACTTGGTAGCTTCCATTCGACTTTAAGAAAAACTTTAGGCAAAAAGAAAAACCCATGCAAAATGAGAAACCTATGGCCTATGTCATAACCCTTACTGCCTCGAAACTAAAATGTGCAAGCACAAAACTTGGAGCGCCCAACTGAAACTCAAAATAAAATGCAAAATATCTTACTCTACAAAGGGAATAGTGAAATTTCTAGCTCGTAAGACCAAAAAATAGTTCACATGTCCCAAAATAAGTGACAAATTTTGGGAACAACAGCTGGCTCTAGTTGGGAAACTTCCTTTAGTCAAAAACTTGGAATAGCTGAGGGGAGTAGAAACCAGAATCTCTAGTGCCTTGAAGTATGCCATTGGGCTATGGAGTCATGCTACCCAAAAAAAAGGCTTCCAAAAATGAAAACAAACAACACACAATAGAAACAAAGGCTATAAAAATATACATATGTATAGGTAAACTTATCTGATACTTCAAGAATTGAAGTGCTTCAAATGCTGCCCATTGTGAGGTAGAAAAAAGGACGTGCCATCTTGATATTTTGACAAGAAACTATTTTCACCATTGAGATAATGAATAGTGAAAGGGCCCCTCCAAAGGGAGTCAAATTTTCCATGCATTCCCTTTGGTTCTCTTCTCTTATCCCACAGGAGGACTTGATCTCCAATCTAGAAATCATGGTCTTTTACTTTCTAATCAAAGAGCTTCTTCATCAGACTTTAATGGGCAGCAATTTGGTCTACTACCATAGTTCTCTGCTCATCCATCTCAGTCAGGCACATGATCCTCTTATCAATGGAGCTTTCATATGTCTGATCTTCAATTGCCTTGGCCAATTTCAATGCTGGCAATTCTAAAGTAATCGGTATCTCAGCATTGAGTCCATAAAGAAGCTAAAAAGGAGCCATACCAATTGCCTTTTTTGGTGTAATTATATTTTCCCACAAAGCATCAACCAATGCTTTATGATATGTCCTTTGGTTGTCATCCACCAGCTTCTTGATGATAGTCAGCAGGTTCTTGTTACTTGATTCAGCTTATCCATTCCCTTATGAAAAGTAATCAGAAGAGTGAGAGAGGGTGATCCCATAGTAAAAATAGAACTGAGTAATCTCCTAGAAAGTGAAACAAGATGTGTTGTCTGTGACAATCTTAGTTGGGACCCCAAACCTGAAAATGATGTTCTCCTTAAGGAAATTTCACACTACTTCTGAAGTAGCATGTTTGGTTGGGATAGCTTCCACCCACTTAGTGAAGTAATCTGTGGCTGTGAGGACATAAACATGTCCAGCACTTAAAGATGGGTTTACAGCACCAATGAAATCAATTCCCCACTACTGAAATGGCTCTTTTATCACTACTAGATTAAGAAGCAGTTCAGCCAATTTGGGCCTTCCAACAAACTATTAGCATAGTTCACACCTTCTTACCTATTTGTATGCATCCTAAAAAAAAGTAAGCCAGTAATACCTAGCTCTAAGAATCTTGTGGGCAGTCATAGGAGCAAAAAAATGTCCTCCACAGGCCAGATTGTGGAAGGACCTCAAAAGTTAGTTATGCTACTCTTTATCCATGCAACGAAGGAACACTCCATCCAGGCTCCTCTTATAGAAGTCGTTGTCCTAGAGGACAAAACTGACAGCTTTCAATTTGATATTCCTCCTTTCTTTATAAGATAGGGGAGTAGGACATTCACCATAAGTAAGGAAATGAGCAATATCTGAATACCACTCATTCGTAGTCAAGATAAAGAGGATTGTTGGTGTGTCTTCTTCTCTTGATTCTTCATGTTATGTTCCCTCTGGCTTGTTATCAGCAATTAATTAGCATAGGCCATTTCCACGCACCAGCTTCAGTTGTTTGATGACTAGATCAAACTCTTGAATTTTTGTAATCCAACTGCCTCTTTTCATCCCAAACTCCTGCTGAGTTAATATAGATTTAACTGTGGTATCAAAAACCAAGGCATTAACGTGTGAATTCAAGATGTAGAAGCAAAAATGCTTTACTGCCTTAACCATTGCATAGACATGCTTCTCCATGTTTGAGTACTTTAGCTCATGAGCTTTAAGAAGATAGCTCTTGAAAGAAATGGGAGATTCCAAACCTTCTTGGTTTTGCTGAACTAGAATTGCTGGAAGTGTGTGTTTGGAAGCATAACTATATATGGTGAATTTCTTGTTGTAGTGTGGACAAACTAGAATTGGGGCATGGGCAATAGCTGTCTTAATGTCTTAGAATGCTAATTTGCCTTCTTCAGTCCAGCTGAATATGGTCTTTCCCTTCATCATGTTTACAATATGTCGAGTCTTCTCAGCAAACTCGGGGATGAACCTTCTTAAGAAATTTACGTTTCTAAAGAAAGAGTGAACTACAGTCTTACTTGTGGAAAAAGTAAGCTCTTGGATGGACTTGACTCTTTTTGAGTCAATCTTTATGCCTTCTCTAGACACGATGTGTCCAAGAATTTTTCCTTTTGTTACCCCAAAAATAGATTTCTTAGGGTTTAAAGAAATGTCATTCTGGCGACAGCATTCTAGCACTTGTTGCAAGTAGTACACATGATCCAGGTGATATTTGAAAAAGATGGTTAGATCATCCAGATATACTACAATGAACTTACCCATTTCATCTTTGAAAGTAAGGTCCATTATTCTCTGAAAGGTGGTGCCAGCATTTATCAGGCCAAATGGCATTCTCCGATAGGCAAAGGTGCCCCATGGTGTAGTGAATGCAGTCTTATGCTGGTCTGCTTCACCAACTTCAACTTGATTGTTCTTGAGAAGCCGTCTAGCATTGATAACATCTCTGAACTGGTCACCGTCTAAAGCACTTGGTCCATGATGGGCAAGGATAGTTATCTTTTAAGGATGATTGATTCAAATTCTTGAAGTCCACACAAAGGTGAATTTTGCCATTCTTCTTCCTTACAGGCACTATGTTGGTAATCCATGTGGAATGATATATTGAGAAAATGATTCTAGCATTCAACATTTTCTATATTTCAGACAGAATAGTACCTGATATCTTTAGATTGTACTACATAGATTTTTGCCTATAGGGTGTTGAATCACTTTTGAGGGGAATGTCATGGTGGATTTCTTCAGTCCTGAGTGACTTCAAATCATCATAAGAGTATGTTAGGACATCTATGTACTAGTGGAGTAGAGTAATGAACTTGGATCTCTCCTCAAGAGTGCATTACTTTCCAATGTTCACCATTTTGGGATCTTCCATGGTACCCAAATTTATTTGATCAAACTCTTGAGAGGAGCTTGAATCGATTTACTATTGTTTGATGAACATGTCATGTTTGTCAAACAACTTTTTCAGGGAAACCAATATTTTTGAGATTTTATTCCCTTTGAGTTGTAGGAACTCTTCACCTGCATCTGCAATCGATTCAGGGGTTGGTTCAAGCTTCTGAGGCTCACTATCTTCAAATTGCAGCTGTTCAAAGTTCTCCTTTTGCTCTAGGAAAGCAATGATTTGGTTGTCATTATTAAACACTTGCCAATGACTGGCATTGTCAAGTACACTTGGTCAAAAGACCAACTCAATAGTGTACCTATATCTTTTAAAGTCAGGGTGAGAAACCAAAAGAGTGGCTAAAATGGCCAAAGCATCAGCTCTATCATTGAATTCCTTAGGAACTACAGAGATGTTGAAAGCATCAAAGTTTTCAATTTGATCCCAAACTAAATTTTGGTAATAGCACAATCTCTCATTTTTAGTTTGGTACATGTTTCTCACCTGACAAACCACTAGTTTAGCATCCCCCTTAGCATGAAGGAGTTTGATACCTTTGTCACGAGCATCCTTCAATACAAGTAAGAGAGATTCATACTTAGTTGTGTTGTTGGTGTTGCTAACTTATAACTTGTATGATGAAATAAAAATATCTCTTTGAGGAGATATTAGCACAATCCAAGCTCCTGAACTAGTATAGGAATAGCTGCCATCAAATTTTAAAATCCATACCTCCTCAGACACTAGTTTTTCTTTAGTTTTTTCTTCATTTGGAAGGAGAGATTCTTCTGCACTTGCACTACATTCCACTAATTATTATGTTGTTATAGCTGAACATATTTCCAAGTTGACACCTTTAAGAGCTTCAATAGGCACTTCATGAACTTCTTCTGTGGATAGATAGTAGTTATCCATGTCTGAAGACTCAAATAGAATTTGAGCTTCAGGTGTTGATGATTGGGTGACCACATATTTTGCTTCCTTTTTAGGGAGTAATATTTTCATAATGCCTTTGACTAGGATCCTCACCTCAGATAGGTCCATGCTTAATTCTCCTCCAACATCCTTGCAAAAATTTTGCCCAAGAAGGATGTCATATGAGGCTGGGACGTCAGCCACCAGGACTGTCATTTTGATTTTCTTTTCTGAAAAGGTGGCAAATGCAAATTAGGCATCCTTGATTTGCCCCAGCAGAGGTACTTATTTTTTTCTATGGAGAAACATCTTCTAAACATTTTGGTCAGTGTAAGGCTAAGGGATTCATCCACTTTGGCAGTCATGACATTGTCTGAAGCTTTAGAATCAATGATGTAATTGTTTAATTGATGTCTATTTATCAGTAATGAGACATAGAAAGGTTCGGTCCTACCAAGAGCAATAGGAGGAGTAATGACAAGGTTGTTTGGGATGGGCATGTTCCTTGGGGGATCATGATTTATTTTCTTAGCATTTTGTCTAGTTGGAATGGTTTGGTTCTTTACACATTGAACTAATTTATCCAATTGCTCAGGGTTGGATTGTAGAAATTCAAATTCAGATATTTGAATTTTAATTTTCTTTATATGGTCAATTATGTCAAACATCTAGAAAGAGCTAGGAGCAGAGGATGGGAGTTCATCCTTTTATTTTTTAGAAGGGGAAGGACTGGACTATGAATTTGAAGTATAAGGCATAGGGACGTTTGGTGTACTTACATTTCTTGTAATCATCGGGTCCTTTGGCTGGAAAGGAAGAGTGGTTCCCCTCTTAGCAATTGAAATTGTTGGTTGAGGTCACTCTTCAGGCTTTCCTTTATCAGCTTGCTAAGTTGACTGGTTCTTTGATCGAGTGAATACAGTATATGATCCCTCGGCTGCTTTACCTTCACTTCTGGGTTCATCTTAATAATTTAGAAAACCAACGTTGGAGTCGCTAGCTGATTCTTCTTATTCTGTTGCAAAGAGATCAATGTCATTTTTTTTTATCAAACTCAGGTTGGAAAGTGGAATCATGTTCTGTTTCTAGATATCTAACTACTGAGTTGGTTGGAGGTGCTTTAATAGCAAGGTTCCTCTATGGGGGAAGAAAATGATTTGTTTGTCCTTGATTCATAGCTGCATTGCCTTGGTATGACTATTTCTAAAATTTTCTCCTTGGCATATCTATGTATGAAAGAGTAGATGACATCCCCTGCACCATTTGCTTTTTAAGAGCTAGCAATTCATTTACTAGCTTCTACACTATTAGATCAGTAGTGACTGTAGGTGAGTATTTAGAAGATGAAGAGGATTTACCTCTATTAAGATCTCTCCTTATCTTTCCTACCAAGATAAGGTCATCTTATACCTCAATAGCTAAATCCTAAGCAGCAGCAAGGTCTATGTGGCCAGTCTGTCTCAGCAAAAAACTCACTTCATGCAATTGTGAGTTGATGAAGAAGTATTTGAGGTTTTGAAGTGTTGGCTGACCAATGGTAGAAATCTAATTCCTCAGCTTGTCAAACTTTACAATGAAATTCCTCATAAGTTTATGAGGTTCTATCTTCATCTGTGTGAGTTGGGCCAATAAGGCATGTGCATCTTCTGTAGGCTTAAACCTGGCTTCAAATTTAGCTTTGAGAGTGTCCTAGTCAGTCACTGACCGAGCTTGTAGGTGGTAAAACTAGTCTACAGCAGTGCCTTGTAGTGTTTCCACAAATAGCCTAACGGTTATGTCTTCATACTCCACTCTAATTACATCACAGGCTATGTTGAAGGTAGCAATATATTTATCAGGGTGATCTTTTCTATCACCAAATAATTTGGAGAAATTCTTCCTTGAACTGCATGGAATCTCATGTAGAGGTGGGGTCAAATTTAGTGGACCAAAAGAGTTACCCCAGGTACCTTGAGCCATGATTTGATTATGTAAAAGTGGGATAACAAATCTGGATGGAGTATGTATAGGCAAAGCTCTGCTAAGGGCAGAAAAAGAAGCTCTACCTTGTATTGGTGACCTGGTGTTGGTAGGAGGAAGACTCCTAATTCGTTGAAGGTGAGGTTGTGGAGGAAACAAATCAAAATTGCTCTGTTGCACCAATTTAAATATAAGGTCAACAACACCTTGAGCTTTCCAGCTTCTGGTATAACATGGAGTTGCCAGATTATAGAATAAAAATGGAAAAGAGCAGGATCTGCTTCAACTTGAAGCTTGAGACTTCAAACTGCGCGTTCTTCCCCAGTGAAGTCACCAAAAAATGTTGGGTGAATATTTTGTCACCAGCTAACTATGAGCAAAATAGGTCTCTTCAACCACAACATAGGGAGATTGGTCATCCAAATGTGTGGGTTTACCAAATCAAAAAGGGATAAATCTCTCCTCTCATCAAGGGGAGGTTCCCTTATAACTATGAGGAGCTATATCTATATATATATGCAGAAAATAACACTCAAGGGTAAGATAACACCATCCATCTCTCTTTTTTCAGAGATGATATTCAAAATCAAAGGAGAAATCCTGGTGAAGACACTGAAGGCACTTCTCTTTTTTTAGAAGTAGTCTGGTAGGAAATAGCAGGAGTTCTTTCATGTAGAAAACAAGTAACTAGTAATAAGGGCGTAGTAACCAGCAGACTGAGGTGTAGTGAAAAGTCTCCACCTTGACTGCCCAAGAGTGAAATATGAAGGACAATGAGGGTACAAAGTCATCCCAAGGTCCTTTACACAAGAACAAAAAATAGACAAACACACTAAAGGCAATTGTAGATAACACAGAGTCTTCTCCAATTGGCTTCAAGACACCTTCTTGATTACTTTCACAAATTCTACTTATTTCATTAACTGGAAAAGAACGCATTCAGAATATAGACATAAGAACAATCTCCTAAAATGACACAAGCTATAACAGTACAAAATCTGAAAGTAACTTGTTTTCTCATTCAAATGAAGAAATATGATTAACAATCTGAGCTCAAAGTCTCAGTAATCACTTTTCAATTTCGAAAGAGTTTTACTTCTATAATAGAGAGATCTCTCTAAAATAATAAAAGAGATTATAATATATAGCAGTCAAGAAAGACTTGGCACTTTGTTTCATGGAATGGCCCATGCTGTGCATTTAATGCCTTGAATGCATTTTCATTTCTGTCAGGGGGGCCATGCTGGAATAGGGTGGCTATCTTAACTATGGCATGTCGATTCATCTCAAATGTCTTCTCCTGGGTCTGGATCATCTGGTGTCTACACAGCTATCCATTTTATCTTTACTCTAAGGGAGATAAATAGGCCATGTCTTCAATGTTTGCCAATCAAAATATCTACTTTGTGGACTGTTCCACCTACTAGAATAACTACTGTGTAGATATTTCGGCCTCTTCCTCTTTCTGCTGTGATTTGAGCCCTTGAGCTATCTTTTCTCCTTTTTGATTCCTTTGGTTCCTCCTCTCAATGATTCTTCCTTTCGACTTGAAGGTATTTGAATGCCTTTGGGTCCATGGTTAAGCCTGTAAAGATCAACAGACACTTTATTGCCACAAATTTGACATCTTTGGGTCCGTCATCATTTGAAAGCTAACAGCTAGTTGGTTGTCTTAAATTTGATGATTGCAGGCCGTCATCTTCCTTAGCAATTCCTTCGTGTCTTTGTATTGGGAGTGCTCTGCATTTGACATCTATCACAGTTCGCTGCTTTGAAACTTCACCAATCTTACAAAAAATGGGACCCACAACACTTCTTGCCCGAGCAACTTCAAAAGGGGAATGGGGACAGGTGGCATTTTCTATTGATCTTACGTGGTGCGTTCCACTGTGAAATAGGTGAGGACACTTGGCAACATCCGGTTAACTTATAGAAGCTTTAGGTACCTTTTGAGAGTCCTACAAAAGATGACACTTGGCAGCTTTCACTGAGCTTTAGAATCACTATAGAAACATTCAAGACTCATTTGGATTCACATGGATGATGACACTTGGTGTGCTCTGCTTACTTTTAGCAACTCACCTTGGGCCCACCACAGTCATTACTCAATAACAAAGCAAAAAGAAGAAATTGCAGATGTTGACACTTGGGGCTTCCATTGAGCTTTACAAGGAACACATGGCACCTTCTATTGCATTTAGAAAAACACATTAAAACCTTCCAAAGTTGCCACTTAGCTCCCTCTGTGGGACTCTGAGAGAAGCTTTTTGAAAGAAGCTTATAAGAAACTTTGGAATGTGGATGCAGACACGTGGCGCATTCTGCTGAGTTATAAAGGGACACGTGACACATTCTGCTACTTTTTAGAAACAAATTATAATGGGTCTCGGTAGATGACACTTGGCAGCTTCTGTTTGAATTTAATAGTTAGACAAAACTTTAGGCAAAAATAAAAACCCGCGCAAAATGAGAAACCTGCGCCCTGTGTCATAACCCTTACTGCCTCAAAACTGAAATGCGCAGGGATAAAACTTGGAGCACCCAACTAAAACTCAAAATAAAATATAGAGTATCTTACTCTACAAAGGGAAGAGTGAAATTTCCAGCTCGTAGGACCAACAAATAGTTCACATGTTGTCCCAAAATAAGTGACAAATTTTGGGAACAAGATGGTCATATCTAAATATGGCCTTACAACCATGAAATTTAGTTTTACAATAATAATGTGAGCCAAATTGTATAGGAAAGATTATCACCACAAAATTTGAACATATGTATGTATCCATACAAGCCATAAAGGCATAATAGAATCTTGGATAATTGCCATATAGATATACAACACCAATAACTCATACATTGCCATATAGGCATACAAAAAATTGCATCATATAATAATATAATATAATGTCAGGTTAATGTATTATATGTATATAATGACAAAAACACGTACATTTACATATAGACATACAAACAAGTACATCATCTAAGACATCATATCGTCAAATAATCTCCCTCTCTTTGCATTCCTTGAATAAGACTCTCCTTGGGATACCCTACTCGTAGATGGAGATCCCTCAAATGCCTTAGATTCCTTCAAGGTACAACTGTGGGTCCTTATACACTCATAGTTCGCATGTAGTTGAGCTTGTTCCAATACAAATATTATGAGATAATTTACATACTATACATATAACCAAGTTCAAAAATTAATTTCAAACTAGAATACAAAAATAATTTAAATATGCACTTACTGCAATCTCATGGTCATGCTCAATCTTTTCTTGACGCTCAATAGGGTTAGTGATAGGTTGAGGTGCACAAACATGTGTCTGAAATGGGGAAGAAACATGATAATTTTCCCTACTAATTATCTAAATGGGACTATCAAATGTCATATAAAAACCTTGCATCCACAATACATTTACATTTTAGTTATATTTGCTCAAGTATGTAGTAAAATTATTAAAACAAATCTATTTTTACAATTCAAAATTACAAGTTAACATGTATCTTTGTGAGTGCATGTATAGATGAAATTACAACAGAAATACATGTGTCTGTCTTTACTCATAAAGACAAAGGAATGTCTATTATTATCATCAGCGGACCAAATAAACTCGCTTAATTTTATAAATTACTTAAGTTATTGATAATTGTGTTTAACCCTAAAATATTTTGTGATCTTATTATTATACCTAGATTTGATTAAAGGGGTGTATAGACATGAAATGACATAAGGGTGATAATAAGATCCAAAACAGACCAATTAAATGCTAAAATCAGATATAAGCATACACTAAATTTATTATGCTAAGAATACGCTAAATATATAAAATTACAACTAGACTATGTAAGTAAATGATAAGGAATTAATATAATTAGTTGATTCTAATGATGAAACAATGTTGGATCTAAAACATGCAAGAAGTAGCCAAGAAGATAGTTTTGGTATAGTCATCAGATTTTGGATCTGACACTTTTGGAGCTCTAGACACTAACATTAGTCTGAGATGGTTGTGTCAACACTATTATCTGGTTTTGATGTAAGTGTCATATATAGAATACCTACTGAAAAGGGATGAAATTACCTAGATGATTTTGGGTTTATCTTTATCTTCACTCTGGTGCATTTAGATCTAGGTCATGGACTATTTCTCATTATAAAATAGAAAAACCGTAGTTCTCCATCTTCATAATGACCTTAGGAAAAATGGGTTAGTGGGAACACAATGTCGAGATGACCCCAAAGACCTTGTTATTAATGGGCACTGTCTACATAGATAATAATTCAAAAGAGGGCCTCAAACTCATGTAATTCTCCTCTACATGTTGTCTTTTGTGTGAATCATACGATATATAAAAAGTAATTACAATAGTGACCTAGCTTGTAACTTGTTAAATCAGACTCTTGGGATGCTCATTTAGTACTTCAAACTTATAGATGTGTTATACCTATGATTTGTATGTAAATAGGGAAGCTTTGTTCAATTGAATGCTCTTTAGTAAGAATACTTGGTATTGTTCCTGTGTTGTTAGGCAAGGAATGAATGGGGGTTGATATTGTATTTATATCATTCTCTTTGTAGTAATAACTCACATTAAGCACTTAGGCTAACCATTATGATATGTTTTATTTATAAATCAGATGAATTTATGGCATTCGAAACTTAAGTCATGTTAGGACACTAATGTCGATGTTAGTGTCTATCTCAGATGTTAGTGTATAGGAATCAAGAAAATATGTACAGGCTAAAAAATTGTAAAGGTGGAAGATAAGTACATTTTAAATATTTTGGGCAAGATAAAAAGTATGTGGCATCAACATAAGACTAGTCATACTAAGAGATAGGCCCATAGGCATAAGATATAGTAAATGCAAGACATGAAAAAGCAAAAAATGTATAAAACTAAGAGGAATAACCAAGGTATAAGTTTTCCAAGTATACAAGACCAAAGTGTTATATAATTCATAAATATCATCTACATGTCCTCCCATTAATCTAATAATCAATTTTTTAGTTTAAAAGAAAGGAATGTGTACTTAAGTGTGTAGAACACACCTTGTTTTACGTGTTCCCAACCCGAGTGATTTGTTGATGACTGCCCTGTAACCAATATCATGTTATTATATATAATCTAGAATTGAAAGTACTTGAAATAGTTTGAAAATGAAAGAGCAAGGTTTAAGAGTGCACCTAGTTGTTGTGAGATAGGAATCCAAGAGGGAATTTGGTTAAGTATTAGTATGATAAAACTCAATAAAAAAAATACAAATAAACTAACACCTCAATCCTAGACACTCAAAGATCAAGAGAACAATACAAGTAACTAACAATAGAAGACAAAATAAGTATTCTTCACCTTCCTTGTGAGCAAGAGTTGCATGTTGGCCTTGGAGGAATGTGCTCGATCATGTGGTCAAAGTGTCTTTGACAATGGTGTTCCTTGCATCATTTCTCCTTGTCACCTTGATAATGTTAGGCTTGGCTTTGGAAAGATGTAGCAATTTATCAATATTTTTGCATTATAACCTTACAAGAAAGATTTGTCTCTCAACAATTGAACATTATAATATTACATAAAAAGCTCCCTTTAGAAGGATCTTGGCACTTTTATTTATATGTTTTCCATTTAACTCTAACCCAAGTATAGTTAGGTTATCTTTAATTACAGTGAGGTTTAGTTTAACCCTAGTTGAGTTAAGGAGGGGGCAAGTAATTAATATTTGAGACAGATATCTCGTTTATTATGGCTCTCTAATTCTAAATTTAAGGTTTTAATGGAGAAATTTTTAATTCCTTGATTTTGAGGATGATGATATCATCATGACCTCAATTTTATTAGAATTTATTTTTTATTAAATTAATATTCATTAATTACATATAGAATTTTACTTAAACATTTAATTTGATTTTCTTAGTTAATTCATTATGCTTAGCATTTTTGCATTTTAAAAATTGTTTAAGTGCCCTGCTTAATGGGTCTAAAGGCCAATCTATTTATTTGTTCAATCATAATTTGATTGGAGATGAATTTGTGAGAGCTTATTGTTACATATAGGATAATACCCAAATAGGGATCCCTCAACATGATTTTAAATATGTAATGAAATTACTTAGATGTTCACATAGAACGATTTTATATCACACAGAATAAGCAAATATGAGAGACCACACAACAATAATTGACAATAATGTAGAATACTAGATAATATAGCAAAGCCACTTCAAGGGGAAAATCTCCACAACAATTCACTAAGAGCAGAATACTTAACATGATGATCAAAGACTAACCACTACCTCTTATATATAGTCTACTTAGCCATGGTTATTTCATAGGGTGACCTAACTAAGAACATAGAGAAATGTAACAAGAATATAATAGAGGTATGTAAGCCACAAGTCAGCCACACATATCCCAAGACATGCCAAAGGTCAAGTGCATAGCATGCCCCTCCCCTTGAAAACAACATTGTCTTTAATGTTGAGTCAACTCTAGATGTTGTTACACAAAAGATTCATCCTCCTAAGTAGCATCTTCACAGGGTAGATTCTTCCATTTGATCAGATACTCTTTAATCACTCGAGACAACAACTACTTAGTGCGCATTTGAAAAATCACTCCAGGATCAATAATAACTCTTCCTTCCTCAACTAATTCTGGTAACTCAGTTTGGGTAGCAAATTTGTGTCCAATGACTTTATTTAGGCATGATACATGAAATACTGGATGTATGCGAGTGGAGAAAGAAAACTCTAACTTGTAGGCCACACTACCAATTTTTTGCAAGATCTGATAAGGCCCATAATACTTAAGGGATAACTTGTTAGCATTTTTATATTGCTTTAAAGACATCTACTTATATGGTTTTAAGCAAACAAAAACCCAATCACCAATGTCAAAGTGCCTCTCACTCTTGCGTTGATTTGTCTGTTGTTTCATGCAGTTTTGGGCTATGGCTAAATTTTTACGCAAACTAGCAAGGACCTCCTATTGATGGTGAATATGTTTTTCAACTACATGAACCTCAAGATGGACCTTCAAGGTTGAAGTGATGGATGGAGGGTGGTATCCGTATAATGCCAGAAAAAGAGACATTTTAGAAGAACTATGAACAGAAGTATTATACCACCACTTAGCAAGTGATAACCAATGAACCCATTTATCTTATTTATCATAAACAAAATAATGGAGATATATTTCCAAACATTTATTGACTACCTCAGTTTGTCCATTTGATTAAGGATGAAAGGATGAACTCTGAGCCAACTGGGTGCCCAAACATGCAAATAACTTAATCTAAAAATTACTAGTAAAGATGAGATCTTGATCATTGACAATGACCTTAGGGGTACCATACAATTTTTGAATTGTACTAAAAAAAGTAGAAGCTATTATACTAGCAACAAATAGTTGTGATAAAGAATAAAAATGAGCATACTTACTGAGATGATCTACCACAACCATGATAACATTTTGACCATCAGATCTCAGTAACCTTATAATGAAATTCATAGACACCTCTTCCCAATGTTGGCTAGAGATGGATAAAAGTTGTAAAAGACCTAGGGTTTTGATAGATTCTCCTTTATTTTGTTGATAGATCATGCATTCAGTCACATATTTTTAGACATCCCCCTTGAGTCCTTCCCAAATAAAATCATGCTTGATTCTATGATAGGTTTTCAAAAATCCTGAATGACTCCCAATTGGAGTTGCATGAAGTTCCTGAAGGATTTTTTGTTTAAGAAGAGAATTCTTACATAGGTATAATCTATCTTTATACCATTATGCATCACCCTTCCATATGAATTTGTCAAATCCACCCCAATCTTGTTGAATATTATGAATCAAATCATGGGTAGCACTATTCTTGTCTCATTATGATCGTGTTTCTTCTAGCCAATTTGCCTCCAAAATGGTCATAGCATATAACAATGCCTAAATTGATTCATCCTTCCTAGATAGTGCATCTACCACTACATTATCCTTACTTTTTTTGTAGACTATTTCAAAATCATAGCTTAGCATCTTAGTTACCCATTTCTATTGTTCTTCAGATGATAACCTTTGTTCAAAAAAATATTTGAGACTGTCATGATCAGTCTTTACCTAAAAGTGACAACCCATCAAATAAGGCCTCCATTGTTTGATTGCACGAAAAATTGCCATCATTTCCTTCTCATAAATGGGCTTGTGCTGATTTGTACCCTTTAGTTGACAAATTTCAAATGCAAGTGGCTTGCCTTCTTACATGAGTACAACACCCATACCATAACCAGATGCATCACATTCAACCACAAAAGTCTTGAAAAAATTAGGAGTAGCCAACACTAGAGTGATGCACATCACCAATTTCAATTGTTCGAATTCCCTAGTAGTTGTATCAGTCCACTAAAAGGAGTATTTATTTAACAAAGATGTGAGTGGGGCTATAATGCTACCATAATTTTTGACAAACCTACGATAGTAACTAGTTGGCCCCAAAAATCACCTTAGTTGCTTGAGTGTCTTGGGAATTGGCTAGTCCACCGATACTTGGATTTTTTAAGATCCACTTTGACTTCTATATGTGAAACCAGATGACCCAAATACTCAACTTCACAAGATCCAAAACTAAATTTGAAAGGTTTGGCATACAATTGTTGTTGTTTCAAAATTGAGAGCACCTGTTTCACATGGTACAAATGGTCTTCCAAAATTTTACTATAAATGAGGATATCATCAAAAAATACCAAAATAAATTTCCTCAAAAATAGCTTTAAAATAGTATTCATCAAACTCTGAAAGGTAGATGGTGCATTTGTTAGCTCAAAAGGTATAACCAAAAACTCATAATATCCCTCATGAGTCCTAAAGTAGTTTTGGGTATGTCTTCATCATGGATCTAGATTTGATGATACCCAGAACACAAATCTAACTTGGTAAAATAAAGAGCACCATTTAATTCATCCAGAAAATCATAAATGATAGGAATGGAAAACTTATCTCTGATAGTGTACTTGTTGAGTTCCTTGTAGTTAGGTCACATCCTCTAAGTGTCATCTTTATTTCGCACCATGACAACTGGTGAAGAATATTCACTTTGACTATGGTGAATGATTTTTGCATCTAACATCCCCTATACCATTTTTTGAATTTCACTTGTTTGGGCATAAAAATACCTATATGGACTGATGTTAGGTGGTGTACTACTAGGAATAAGTTTGATAACATGATCATACATGCGGCTAGGTGGAAGTCCTTTTGGTATGTCCTTAAAAATAACTGAATGGGAATCAATCACTTGTAGATCAGGAGGTGTAAATGGTTGAGTTGGATGAACTTTCATAGAAAATAAGAGAGCTACAAATCCTTCAGCACCCTTTTGAAGAATCATTGTCATTTGATGGGAGCTAATAAGTTGTGGAGATTTAACCCTTAACCCCCTTAGCTCAAATGTCCTTCCCTCAGAATGAAAATGCATGAATAATTCTTAGAAATTCATCTCAATGGTGCCCAAAGTGGTGAGCCATTATACTCCTAGAACAATGTCAACTCCCCCTATGGGAATAGCAAACATAGGAGAATCCAACAAGTAGTCTCCCATAGCCAGCTTAATACTATGGTATTTTATTGAGCAGTTAATAATACCACCATTTGCAATCATGATCTAAAATTTTGGAGTGGGATAATGAAATAGTTTAAGCAAACAACCAACTTATTATTGATGAAGTTGTGTGTGCTCTTAGAATCAATCAAAATAGTGACCTTTTGTTTCTTTAAGCAACCCACCACCTTAAGAGTTTGGGGAGTAATAATACTTAAAAGGGCATGACAAGAAATAGTAGGCTAAGAGTCTTCAGATTCCTCCTTAGGGCCTTCTTCATCCTTGCCAAGTGCCTCCTCATCATCATCATCCTCATTGGTACCTTCGATGTAAAACAATTTCTTTTTAACACAATGATTGTCTTTGCTCTATTTGTTATTACAATCATAACACAATCCTTTGGCTCACTTCTCCTCAATTTGTTGAGGTGTCAGTTTTGTGGGTTGAGGATATGATAGTGTTAAAAAGGTGCGATCATGACCAGTAGTGAAGGTTTTCTAGTAGACCATTTTTTTTTCCTCTGCCATGCATGCCTATGGGATAGCTTCTAATATAGATGTTGGGTTAAACATTTGAACCTCCAATTAGATGTTATCTTTGAGACCAACCAAAAATACATCAATCAGATTTTCCTCAGTGATGTCTTCCACCCATAAGGATAAATTCTAAAACTGATGAATATAATCCTTTACAGCTCCCATTTTGTATAGTTTGGATAATTGGCTGAAGTATTTCTCAAAGATATTGTTCTGATAATGAGCTAACAACTCATAAGTGAAAATAGACCATGTAACAGGAGCACCATTCTTTTTCTTTTGAGCACACAACTAATGATACCAAATGAATTGCTCAGGTTCTAGATACAGAGATGCCACTATCACCTTTTGAGAACTAGGAGTTTGATGTAGATCAAATAAATTCTTAATTTGGGTAATCCAAGTGAGAGGATCTTTACCATCAAACTTATGCATGTCTACTTTGGGCAATATTAGTTTCACACTAGAATTGGAGTTGTTAGTGTTGAGAGGAGGAAAACCTAAATGATGAAGTAGAGGGTTGTTTGACTATAAATAATATGAAGAGCATGTTAAGTTGTGGAACTAAAAACTTCACTGATGCAGACATAGAGGAGGTTGCTGAGGGTTGCTGAGTTGCAGAGCAACCGGCGTCGGTCTGATCAGCCGACGTCGGCAGGATACTGAAGGGAAGCAACCGATGTCAGTCAGGGATCGGCTGGCGTCTGTCACCTCCAGGTGGACAGGGACCGATGTCGATCGCCTGTGTGGTTCGACTGCGAGTTTATTACGGGTAGTTAGCTAACGAACCAAGTGTTTGCATGATGAGTGCTAATTTTAGACTCATAGCTACGGATCTAATTATTGTAATTAGACGTCTAATTATTGTTTGGATGAGATCTATATAATAGACTCATGGTTGTATTGGAAAGTAGTGCTAGGGAGTAAGAGAGCATAATTATAAGCTCCTTCGGTGTGTGAGGTAGAGCAATGGTGTGTTCCTCCTAGTGCCACAGTACCAGGTGTGTTGGTGCTAGATTGGAGAGTCAGCTAGATTCTTCAGGTATGTATGATCTTGGTCATCAAGTGAGCATGGCTACGATAGGAGATCTACATGGTAAGTAAGATCGTTGATCTGCAAGTGTGTGTGTGTGCAAGGTCAAGGTTCACAGGTGTGCAGAACCAGTATTGATCTGTAGGTTGGAGATCAGATAGGATAGCAACACAACAGGGAGCAGAATCAAGCAGGATCTACTTGGAGTATGGTGTGTACTCATTGGTATGTACGTGGAGTACATGGAGAGCTAAGAGGAAGGCAAGGCAGTTCCTTCCATAAGTATGGTCTGTTGAATTGCAGGTTGTTGCAGGTTCATGGAAGATCTACTTGAAGTACTTTGAGTACTTGTGGAGTGCGTGGAGCACTTGTGGAGTGCATGGAGCATAGGTGTAAGGTGAACACCAACTCTGTATTTGAGTTGGGTGTTGGGACCTAGTAGAGAGAGCTTTGAGGAGAGAATTATTGTTCACTTGAGGTGTAGGAAACCTCTGAAGAGGTGGTGGAGAAGAAGTGGCATCTTCTTTATTGTATTCTTTTTTGTAAGAGTTATTAATACAAGTTGTGTATTGTCTCTCATATTCTGTGTTATTCTAAATTCTAGTTACTTGTTGAATCTGGTTAATTTTTGCATATTAAGTTGCTTGGTTTGGTAATCAACTGTGTGCTTCCGGTGTTTCGCATCCTGACAAGTGGTATCAGAGCTAAGGTTGCAGGGAGCAAGTTTTGTGTTTGGTTACAGGTCACTCTCAGGAGTTTCTGATTGAGTGGGAGCAGAGCAATGGCAGATAAAAGTAAGCTAAGAATGGAGGAGTTGAAAAGCACAGATGGTCACTTAAGGTCCCATGGAAAGAAAGAGCAGGTAAAAGAATATTGTTGGTTTGTGGAAGATCAGCATGAAGAAACTGAAGAAGCAGATGTTGCAGGTGATGTTGTACAGGATGCTCTAGGAGGTTTCTTGGATAAAAGATTCAGTTGCCTCTTTCCATGCAGCCCCAGGTAGAGGAGCTGGTGAGCCTTGCCAAAGAATTGGCAAAGGGGAAGTGAAGCTGAAATTACAGGTGGCCAACACACAGGTGTTGATGAAGGTCATGCAGGTCTCAAGTTTGGAGATATGGATAATTTCTTCAGAAATATTGGGTGATGAGAGATGCACAAGAACTCTCACAGCGGGTGCACTTGAAATAGCTGGTGGTAAGAAAATAGGTACCCTTTATCTACTTATTTATATTACTAATTTTTCTTCTGTTGCAGAGACGTGGCTTTGTAGGGTTGGTCACATGAGCAGGAAGGAGATGCATGTTCTTAAGTGGAAGACAGATATATTTGACAGGCTTAAGAACTGGAAAGCCTTGGTGTTCTTGGAGGAGATGGCGGACAAAAACCATTGGATGGTGCTGGATACTTTTGAGCAGGGCAGTTTGGACATGGATATTGATTCAAAGGAGCTCGCAGGTAAAAATTCATCACTCACAGGCGAACACAGATACCGGCGTCGGTCAGGAAGAACCGGCGTCGAACAGACAGGTGTTGATATCGGTCATGTGTAGACCAAAGCCGGTGATATTAGGCAGGGTAAGACCGACGTCGGTCAGGAGGACCGATGTCGGTAGTAGGTAAGATCGACGTCGATCAGATGACCAACGTCGGCAACAAGGACACCGATGATAGTAGGTTGGTAGTCAGGGACAGACGCATGGAAACCGACGTCGGTCGGATGCAGACTGTGGAGTGACCGAGGTCGATCACTGTAACGGATTTTGGGTGGACAGCATGCTGTCAAGGAGTCTCAAACACCCATATGGAGGACTGAAGACGTAAGTAGGCCCTCAAATTCGTTGTTCCTCTTCTTTATACTTGTTGTTAATTGTAGAGCAGGAAGGATCCAGGAAACAGGTGGGAGCATGGCAAGGATATGATGTAGAACCAAACGAGAGTTTTGGTAGGGTTGCCAGCTGGTGCGAAAGCACAGAGACGAATGGATTCCTTAGTTGAAGAATAGAGAGAACGGATACATGAAACGGAAGACCAGGCATATGGTCTTGAGAACGCTGTAGGATAGTGGTACAGGTTTTGACAGGTGGAGGACGGAGCATGGCTTTAGTCAATGTCAGGGTAACTACTGTGGTTTGACTTACCAGGGGGATGATGATTACAATGTCATTCTGTTGCTGTATGTGGATAGTATGCTAGCTAGCAGGTTTGTACATACAGGGTTTTGCTGAGCTAAGGGTAAGATTAGTTTTAGTTGCATGTTAGGAGGAGTTTGGAGCAGCAAAATTCTTTGACATGGGAGACATGGAGATCATAGGTAGATTTTGTCTCCAGTGGGAGCTGATGTGAATCAAGTGTTGGTGAGGTTCATTACGCAGGATGCAGAGCCAAGCACACTAAGGGATGGACAGGTACAGTGTCTGAAATCACATGAGGTCTGGTATAGACCTGAGTTTTCCCATGCAGTGGGAGCTGTCAGAGAGTTAGGAGCCAATTCAGAGAAGTGGGTTCTCAGGGATTTTGAGAGGGACCAGCAGCAGGTATACATGCAAGGTCAGGACTTCACTACATGTGTTTGTAGGTTCAGATGTGGCAGGGTACTCGGATGACAGGAGGTGCACCACGGGATGTGTGGTGGTTAGTCTTCAAGTGGGAGCTTGAAGAGGGATACAAACCAGGAAATAGATTAGACAGAGTACAGGTACAGGTATAATGCAGCTATTTATCTCCAAGTGAGAGATTGTTAAGTTGTGGAGCTAAAAGCTTCACTGATGTAGACATAGAGGAGGTTGCTGAGGGTTGCTGAGTTGTAGAGCAACCGGCGTCAGTCTGATCAGCCGATGTTGGCAGGATACTAAAGGGAAGCAACTGACATCGATCAGGGATCAGCCGACGTCAGTCACCTCCAGGCGGATAGGGACCGACGTCGGTCGCCTGTGTGGTTTGACTGTGAGTTTATTATGGGCAGTTAGCTAATGAACCAAGTGTTTGCATGATGAGTGCTAATTTTAGACTCATAGTTGTGGATCTAATTATTGTAATTAGATGTCTAATTATTGTTTGGATGAGATCTATATAATAGACTCATGGTTGTATTGGAAAGTAGTGATAGGGAGTAAGAGAGCATAATTATAAGCTCCTTCGGTGTGTGAGGTAGAGCAATGGTGCGTTCCTCCTAGTGCCACAGTACCAGGTGTGCTGGTGCTGGATTGGAGAGTCAGTTGGATTCTTCAGGTATGTATGATCTCGATCATCAGGTGAGCATGGCTACAATAGGAGATCTACATGGTAAGTAAGATCGTTGATCTGCAGGTGTGTGTGTGTGCAAGGTCAAGGTTCACAGGTGTGCAGAACCAGTATTGATCTGTAGGTTGGAGATCAGATAGGACAGCAACACAACAGGGAGTAGAATCAAGTAGGATCTACTTGGAGTACGGTGTGTACTCATTGGTATGTATGTGGAGTACATGGAGAGCTAAGAGGAAGGCAAGGCAGTTCCTTCCATAAGTATGGTCTGTTGAATCGCAAGTTGTTGCAAGTTCATGGAAGATCTACTTGAAGTACTTTGAGTACTTGTGGAGTGCGTGGAGCACTTGTGGAGTGCGTGGAGCACAGGTGTAAGGTGAACACCAACTCTGTATTTGAGTTGGGTGTTGGGACCTAGTAGAGAGAGCTTTGAGGAGAGAATTACTGTTCACTTGAGGTGTAGGAAACCTCTGAAGAGGTGGTGGAGAAGAAGTGGCATCTTCTTTATTGTATTCTTTGATTGAATTGATTGTGAACCCCATTAACCTCTTTGCACATCCTTAAAATATTAGTTTGAACTGCAACAAAGTCATCATGCCACACTAAGCCTTTTATGTTAGCCTAAAGTTGAGAAATTAACCGATCTAAAGTTCTAGATTCCATGTCGTTGACATGAGTCTTAGGATTTTTTGCCCCCTTTTCATCCCCGTGTAGAAGGACCAGCCATATACAAACCCTAGGAGGGTTTTTGCCCTAAAAAAAGTGTATCAGGATATGGTACCATTGCGATCACCTCACCAAGATGAATCCAATGATTGTGTTTACACACTAGGGTAAAAAAAATTGACACAAAAAAAAGTACTGACAGAATATACCAGTGCGATCATCTCATCAAGACGAATCCAATGACTGTAATTGTGTAAAGCAAAAAAAAAATCTAAACTTTTTTTTAGTTATTTTTTTTCAAAAAAATATTTCGAACAATACTACGTTGACAGAAAAAATTAATTCTTCTCATATTGTAAGTTATGTTTTTTCGCTCCTTCCCCTCACAGAAGTCACACCTCGCCAAAACTGAAAAAACAACACCATAGAAAACTTACCCAAATCGAAGCTCTGATACCACTTGTAATGAAATTACTTAGATGTTCACATAATGATTTTATATCACATAGAATAAGTAAATATGAGAGATCACACAACAATAATTGATAGTAGAGCAAAATACTGGATAATATAGCAAAGCCACTTTGAGGGGGCAACCTCCACAACAATGCACTAACAGCAAAATAATTAACATGATGATCAAAAACTAACCACTACCTCCTATATATAGTCTACTTAGCCATGGTTATTTCATAGGTCGACCTAACTAAGAACATAGAGAAATGTAACAAGAATATAAAAGATGTATGTAAGCCACAAGTCGACCACACATATCCTAAGACATGCCAAAGGTTAAGGGCATAGCAGGATACTATTGTTTGATGTGTGAATGAAATTAGGATATTTAGTGATTCCTTGGCTTAATTTACATTGTTTGGTAGAAATAAAACTAAAGTCTAGTTGGAACATGGTTGTGTCCAAAATGGGGTGTCTATAATTTGCCCTTCTTAGGAAGACATTACAAGATACAAACACAATAACATCTTTTCAAAGAATGAAAAGGTCGTTAATGTCTTGGCTAATGCCTTAGAAGGTAATGGATGATCCCTAGATGCCCCCTTGACAGGTCAGGTAGTAAATAAAGTTGGTGAACGTTCCCTCTAAAAGAAGGAAATGATGTAAACTATCGGTAACAGGGGTGGAAATACTAATTTTTTCAAAAGCAGTTATAATCAGTGGCACAATGAGCTACCCTAGTAGGAAAAATGAGTGAAAATAATGATTTGTCCAAAGGTAGTTATAATCATTAGTGTGCTAAAAAATGCCATAATAGGGTAGATAGGTTGAAAAATAATGATTTTCTCAAAGGCAGTTATAATCATTAGCACACTAAAAAATCCCCAGTAGGGAAGATCAGGAAAGGGGGCTTACATGTGGAATTTTTACTCGTGAATTAACAATAAGCCCATACAGAGTATTGGCATGAACTTGGGCTACCTACTAGTATAGAGATGCACATCCTAACTATCATGAATTAAGGTTTAGTTGTGATTTAATTACTCTGCATTTGGGTAGATTGGGGATTTCCCAGGTGTGAACAAGGAGAAATATTACCCACTACATTATCTGATAGATCCTTTGGCTTGGGTTTTGCTTTAACTTGTGATATTATGTATCATAGTTAAAGATAACTATAATAATAATGTATATCCAAAGTATATAAAATTTAGTTTAGATGTATGTACAAATTAATTAGGCATAATATATGAACAATCAAATCCTAAGTGAATATAATGCAAGAAACTAAGTGTAGGAATGTACACTAATTCAAAACTTAAATATGAGATCTAGGTAATCAAGACTCAAGTGTAAATAAAGTGTAAGAATCCTATGATAACCAAGAAACAAATAGGTAAAAAGGTAAATAAAAATAAAACAAATAAACAAACAAACAAAACACTAATAAATAAAAATAAACAAACAACAAAACACCAGTAAACAAAAATAAATAAACAAAGCCATAAAAAAACAAAACAAAACAATCAAAACAAATAAATAATCCAAATCAAAGAAAAGTCTAAATAAACAAACTAATCTAAACACATAAAGGCAATATATAAACAATGGTTAATTACAATTTTAGTACAAATAGAATACAAATTGTTTGTGCATGTGTAATAGAGGTGTTACTCATGGTGATAGGGTGACCCTTAAGCTAGGTAGCAATGACACAAGTAAAACAACATAAGAACAAATGACACAATGTTTCCCCTATGCTATAGGTAAAAATGACATAAATAAGAACAAAAATAGGGTAAAATATTGTACAAATTTATCTGAAATATCATCAAAGTCAGATACTGAGTTTTTTGGCAACTTAAAAAGTCAATCTAAAGCCTATCCAACAAGACTTTGAAGAAAAATAAGAAGCAGGTAGATGTCACTATAGGCCACTGGCTAACAAGCGATAAAAACTCTTTTAAATGCTCCCTAGGTTCTCTTTTACTCTTGTACTTGTCAAATTTTGGTGGCTTATAATCTAGAAGAAATGGTATCTGGATATACTCCATGTTAAATGGATATGAACACATGTCATCCAATTTAAACTTCTTAGTCTATTTTCCCATCTGAATGGCTATAATTGCATCCTTCATCTATTGCAGCTCTTGGCCTAAGAAACTTGATAGCATAGTTGGTTGTGGTTGTGGTTTTGGCTAGGTGATCAAAGGAAGATTACCTTGACCGAGGTATAATACAGGAATGCATTATTATGAAATGTTAATTTGATGGATCAATCGACTTGGAATATGCATTTGTGCATTGGGATTAGGTTTCTGATAATGCATGCATTATTAGTAAATATTATGGTTTGGATAAAAATATGGCTTTGAGTTAGAGGGAATTGGGGTTGTGATGGAATTATTTGGCCTTATGGAAGGTACTATACGTGATGAGTTTGAATAGGAACTTTTTGTCGACTAGTCGAACTCAGTTGTATAAATGGTACTTATTATTGACTAAGGCCATGTCTTTGAATATACAACACATGTTGGGTAAAAGGCAATTATTGTCTAATAGGTACTTGCTAGATGTTAGCACCTTTGTGTTGAGTAAACACCTATTGTGAACTACATGTATATTGGGTGTTTGGCATTTGTCATTGACTAATAGAAACACATTGTTGACTAGATAGCGTATGTGATTGTTGAGGTAAATTGGTCTGTGTCTATTATGGTATAACATTTGTTGTTACCTATTGAAGTGGCATAGTGTTCTACCTTTGCTGACGTGGTAAATTAGTTTGTCTTTGTGGCTATAAAATATTAGCCGTCACCTGTTAAGGTAAGGTAACATTCACCACTTGTTAGGGTAAACATTGGGTAACACCTGGTTACTTATCCCTTGTTGTTGTGTGCTTGAAGAAATAATTGGTTGAGGAGTGGGAGTAACCTAATGTGGTTAAAAACTAGGCATTATTGCCCCTTATTATTTTGAACCACTCATAGTATTGGCAAAAGTCACTTATTTCTATGGATTATATTGTGGTCTATTTATCCCACCTTGGTTTAAATTAGGAGACATGTGTGTTATGCACTATGTTTGGCATATGGTCCTAAGTAGAACCCACAATCATTTCCTCAATGAATGGGACATTAAACATGTCACCTACCAAAGTACTTTGGGAAAATGGGTCCACACCTAGATTATAATGACCTAAAAAATCAATTGATCGGAGCTAGATCTATAAGCGAGGTATTTGATATGTCTATAGCTTTGAAATTACACACTTGATTAAGATAAGTCTAATATACTTGTTGTATTTTCATGAAATGATTCACCGTGGGGACTTTTCCCTTTACAATCACATTTGGATCTTGGTTTGGCATTGGCATGAGTGCCTGATGGTAACTAGTAGAGGCCTATTCGATGGGTCTGGTATGAGGAACATTACAAGGCACTCTAACTATATTAGGTAAATTTTTATGGGAAAAGTCTTCCAAAAACTTGGCCCCTACCTCTACATCTCTAACCAAAACCTCATCTTTGTTTTCAATCAAGTGACATTCGATTAAATATGGATCATAGATTTTTGGCATGGTAACATAGTAAGGTTATTGTTGAATTTATTCAATAGCAGATGGCACACTAGCAAGTTGTTGAGATATCTGTTCTTGCTCCTAACTTGGATAGATAGGTGTACTTACTAGTTATTGTGTTAATGGATCTTGACGGCCTTGTTATGAATATTCAGTAGTGTAAGGGGGATATGGATCCATCCCACAAACTACATCATCACCATATGAGTCTTAAACAAAGGAATTATTCATGACTATACTTTCCTAATCTAGATTGTACATGGTCCCAATACATGTGTAGTGAGGCATTTATGAACCCACAACTAACATCTCATGAATAAAAAGGTCTAGAGTTCACAAAACTCTTGAAACATGGTGTAATCCAAAGGGATATGATCTTGTTGACCAATTGAGTAATAGGTGCCTCTTAAGCCAAATTTTGTGATTGAATCCAAGGGATATGACCTTATTGACCAATTGAGCAACACACATGCTACGATTTCCATCCTTGAACTTCTAAAGTAATATGTTATCTATAAGGATATCCTATATGAGGCATTACATGAGACCTAAGTTTAAAATAATATTGATTCAACTTAATTTGCAGATATCATGCAAGATCTCAAAAACAATGCAAAATTGATCACCTTTGATATAACAGAGTTACCATCTATTGACCAAGAGTGCCTTTGTTCATACAAGTAACTATGCATAATAAGGGTTTAAAAAGGGTGCACATTTATAATTGACTGGGCCTAAAAATTTATAGCATAGATTTACTAACCACCATGGGTATTAATACCAATCTTCTGCAAAAATTAGTGATATATATCAAGGGATTTGATAAATCACATAGCCCTCCAATTGGCCAAATAACTTTTGATGTAACATTGGTGCCAAAAATGATCCCAACCATTTTTTAGATAATGTCAATCATTCCATTATATTTTACTTTTGGGTAGACCTTGGATACACACAATGGAGGTCATCCCATCTACTTTACATCGATGTGTAAAATCCATACATGATGGGATTTTATTGACAATGCATGTTGATGATAAGTCCTTCAAATTATATAAGTATACATTATAATAAAGAGGTCATTCCTATGGTAGTACCACCTACACAATGTATTCCTCTTTAAAATATCCGAACTTATGAAGTGGGTAAGTCAAGTATAGTGGCTCCATTATCTCCAAAAATAGATAAGGCATTAAACATTGAACTACACATAGATGCACCTCAAGAATAAGAACCAATACCAAAGGAGCCAATGTTTAAAAATCATGAGTGTCTTCAATATTTGAGCTTCCTTTATTGATCAACATTGAGGAGCAAGATGGCCATGTTTCATATTATTATGATAGTGATGACGATCTAGCCCATGATATGACAAATGAGACATTACAAAAACTTAATTTTTATCCACTTGAGCATCTTTCTCATAACCTATTTGAACTTATAGGTCATGATACATATAAGCTAAACCCACCTATAGAGGATATCGAACCAAATCAAGATAAGGGCAAATAAAAAATGGCATATGAATATGTAAATGCTTGTTATTCCATACACCCCTTTTGGCTTCACACATTAAGTCAACCATATAAGGGTCAAATGTAAATACACCATGTAAATAATGTGGAGGTCTCTCATAATATTCCACAACAAATTCTACAAATCACAACAAACTATGATACTACATATACAATACTTTCCATGTTACTTGAACATAGCATGATATCTTTACCTTCTAACAGACACAGATCGAGCAGTAGAATTGTTTCAAAACAAGAGATAACATATTGTAACTAACATTGGATAAATGATTATCATACAGGTCATTGTCAGACATTGCAAAACCAAATTTAGAAATATAAGAATGAGGGTTGCATACAAAATGTGCTCGAGAAGAGAAAAAGACAAACCACTTCCAAAGATTCACATGAAAACCATCTTGAAAAGTGAAAAAGGCATGAATACCCGACTAATACTGCTAATATTGATAGAGTTTATTGCCAATATCTCAAGCTTGATAGGAACATTTGTTATATAATGTGTAGCACTACATTCTTGCAATAATTGGGACATAATACAATTGAATTAACATACTTTTCATTAATGCCAAAATCTCTTGGGTACATCAATTTACCAATAGCATGTGGATTGTAAGTGATCCCCATGATCATATGGATATTAGATCGATATCCACATTTTACATTCAAATTTGGACAACATTGGTTCATTGGTTGGAATGCACACTGAATAGTGAAGATATGCATATCACCTTTACTTTTAAAGGTGGCAGATTTGCTTACACCATGATGGATATGGCCATCCATCCCCACCGATAATTTCCAAAATACCATTACCCAAAAACATCAAATAAGTGGTCATGCATTGATACAAACCAAGAATTAAAAAGGCCTCAAGTGATCCTTCACCTTTTGATAATGAGAACCTCCTCGATTAGTACCAAAAGTACAACAAAAAAAACTTCAAAAACCCAAAAATATAATCAACATTTACATATCCTATTAGCTCCTTGGCATATGTGTTGTCAGTTCCATGTTGGTAGATGATATATCAATATTTCTTATATACACACGCATTTCACACATTATGAGTGTGATTCAAGCATATATAGATACATGATATCTACACTTTTGGATGTTGGGTTTTCCCTCTACTCACATCTCTGGGACATTGGAGGCATCCACCTCTTTGATCATGATATATATAATTTATATCATTACATGGTCATTTTACACTATCATATTTGAGTGCATATATATACTTACACATGCCTTTATCCATGTTTATATCTTTCATAGTGTATTTGATATGTTACATACTTAATGTTTTTTCTAACACATATATCCAAGGACTAGTATGATATGTTTATGTTGGTTTCTTATGCTTTCACTTATGCACTTCCTTAAGTGTCTTTCTTTGTTATTGTCTTACTTATTTGAGCATTTGAATATGCTTCATTGTTTGTGGCCCTTGTGCCTTTGTTTGCCTTTGTTTACCTCTTTGACATTTGAATATGTCATTTCTTGTTTTATGGACATTTGACTAAGTCATGTCCCTTTGATTGTATGACATTTGAAGATGCCCTTTGTTTAAGGTCTCCTTGGACCATTGTCTTTTGATTTGCTTTTGAGTTCCCATGTGTGTGTGCTCGATTATTTGTTGATCTTGTACTATTATTATCTAGATGTTGTCATGATCTACATCATGCATCTTAGGACTTTGTGTGATCACATTCTTCATGCTTCAATGATATATCTACCTAGACATGTTCCCTCTATATGCCACATGGTACTTTCACAACTTACATGGTTATCGTATCCTTTTGAGGTAATGTAACCACCACTTTCTACTTCCCTCACCTCAAAGGGGTGGCATATTAGTAGAGACCTGGCATGGAGACATGACTTCCACATTTATCATAGTTTTAGATTTAGTAGGTGGAATGTTTTGGAAACATGTTCTCCACACTTATTCAGTATGCATTATACCAAGATTGTGGTGGGGTCATGTTTTGGAAACGTGTTCTTCACTTACATCAATTCTCATATTCATATTGCAGTGGGGTCATGTTATAGAAACATGTTATCCACATTGGCGCATATATATATATATATATATATATATATATATATATATATATATATATATATATATTGTAGGCATGTTTTGGAAACATGTTGTCCACAATTACACAATTTCCAAATTAGCCAAATCGCATGGTTATATGATTCAGATACACATTTGTCACAGAATTCTATACATTGATACCATTGTTATATAGAGATTCAACATGAGACATATCTAAGGTGCATATACTATAAAATGTGTGCCTAATATTACAAAATCAAATTAGTTTAATATTTTAAACATTTTTAGGGATTGTCATCACCTCTATGTTGGAATTTTATAGATTGTATTGAGCCAATCTACTGTAATAATTGGTTCATTTTTTTGGTATAGTTGAGGTGATTAAATCACTCAATATTACCAAGTTTATAGGTTGGACTAAGTACACCATCTAGCCTCACCAATTTTATAAGATGAGTTGACTTGGTTTACTTACACTCACTAGGTTATAAGTATGATTGGGTTGCATGATTGAGCTAATCTCAATTGCAAGGTGGTAACTCATCTTTTCTCCAAGGTTGGGGGCATGTTCCCTCCAATCTCTTTATATATCTGTTTAGATATATGCACTTTCCAGATTTATATTTATCCGAATCATAGTTTCAATGATTCATAATGATATATCTTTCAAATCAAATTGTTAAAAAACAGGAAGGTTGTATTGATACATAAGTGTACTACTAAACCTTGTTGTCTTTCCAATTGTTTCAATGCTTTCAATTTTAGATTATATGAACTGATTATATACTATAACATGTTCTTGGTTGCAAGTCAGTCATTAGAAAATCACTCAAGTTGGACTCAATCAAAGATAGGGTGTGTTATATACACCTATTTATGCATTTCTTTCATTTAAACTAGTAATTTTGTTACTAGATTGAAAAGGGGATAAAAAAAAAAAGATGTTATTTCCAAATTATATAGCACCTCAATCTTGTACACTTGGTAAATACATATCATGGATGTACCTTCAACTTCTAAACCTTTTCCATTCTAAAAAATTTGCATACACTTTATGTCTAATTTCTTATCTCTTAGTCCGACCAATGTTATTATGATGACCTAGGCCTTCTATCTTGCCCAGAATGTTATAAACCTGTTTATCTTCTATCTCTGCAATTTCTGGGCATGTGCCTATTTTCTAGTTGTCTGAACACTTGCATCCTATTCAAATGCCTATGTCGACATAAGTGTCTTACCCTAATGCAAGTGTCAAATGCCCTAAAGTCATCCAATTTGCAAAAAAAGCATATTCTTATGGTTGACCTAAGTGTTTTAAGTGACAATCGTTTATCCAACATTGCCTTTCAATATATATAATTCATAATTGGAGGAAATAATAGATAATAAATATATATATTTATTATAATTGTTAATATTTTTTTACAATTTGCCTAAAATTTTACCTTTCATCTTATACAGTCTCTTAAAAAAATATTATTTTATAGCTAAAAAATGTAAACACAATTAGACGGCCATCAAATTTAGGCCTTAACTCTCACTACTATTAGATATCATTATTATGGATAGTCTTTGGTGATGCAACTATGGTTAGAGATCTCAGTAAAGAGATGTTTTCTACCACATAACCTATAAATGTACAACAAAAATTCACTCAATAATAATTGAACTTTATTGCTTCAAAGAGAGATTTACATAGCATAAGACCGATCACTAACAATACAAATTTATGATGATCAAACAAACAACCATAAAAACAACCCACAGGCTTACAAGCATCAACCCAACATCGCAAGGTGGTTCCAAATGACTCAATTTCACTAGTCCTTCTCAAATATATGCATAGAACTGCTTGCAATACTCTTTATAATTGTAAATTATACTTTTTATCCCATTTGGAACCAAATGCCTTTAACAAATGGAGGGATATTTTTATGTAGCCATATAAATTTCCTACTTACATTAATTGCTCTTAATAACCCACTAAGGCCTCAAATATTAAATGGCCCTAATAATCAATATACACTGCCATCATTAAATAAAATTATAGCTTCAATGACCTTTAACACATCACCATGTGATTTATTATTAACTCTACAACTTACAATTTGGCCATATCCTTAGATCTTCTTCCCTTGACACAAACTGCCGACAATTGCTCAAATGACTCATGTTCAACTACACTACTAGTTGAAGTCAAGACAAAGATACTTGTGTAACACAAATAAAAATCGTGCATATGCAGTGAGATGAAGTGAGAAAACAACTTCATTGAACATCACTAAATTAAATCTAACCTTATGTCATTGTATAATAGAACCATATCTTCAGGTAGCTCACAAAAGTAGCCTACTATTCAGAAACATGTTGTAAACCATCAAAACATACAAAGGATTCGTTATTAATAATTATTACCAGCCTAATCATGTTTTTCATTGATACAATATTTCATGTGTACCAAGATGTTCCTGCATTATACACCCCAAGTAAGAAAATGTGTGACCATGGTGATCACACACTTACGTTGAGTGGGAAGCCTGCTCTTTCAACCCCGTCCAAATATTGGAACACCTTTGTGACATGCAAGATGAATCTCACCTTCCAATTCATTTGGGTGATGAACCAAGCAAAAAATTGACCTCCTCCTCCAAAATCCCTTCATTTCAATGTTACGCCAGCTCCCACTCCACTTAGGTTGACTTCCTCTATTTGTACTACACAATCCACTCTTCTACTCCCCCACTATAACATTACCCATTTAATCACTCGTGTTTTTTATTCACAATCTTCCTCTATGTGTTAGTACTCTTTACATCCACATAACTACTTTATTTAATTTACATGATGTCATTTTATATCTTTGCACACTCTACCCCCTGCAAATGCTTCTTGTTATTTCGCACAACCAAATGACTTTGGTGTGCATCCTTTATATTCTTTGCCTTTATTGGATTTAGGATATGGACTTGTCCATCTTACCTTACTCGCACTACATTTTCTCTCCCATCATATAATATCTCGTAGTCATATTCCATGGACTACCCAACAAAACATGGCATGCATCCATCTTTAGTACATTGAATAGAAATTTGGTTTGCATAGCTACCAATTATCATCTCCATTTCACATTGTTACTCCATAATGTTGTCCTAACTCTCTATCAACCAAGACACTCTGTATAGACTTGGATGCATATTTTGTACCAATCCAATCTTCCTCACTATTTCCACATTACCAAATTATCAATGTTTCCACTGTCTACCATAATTGTGCAACATTTACCTCTTATCATTCACTTGATCTGAAAAATGTCTATGTTGCCTCGCATCTTTCCTCTTTCCTAAGACCTTCAAGACTCTCCTTGTTGTTAGTAAACTTTATCCTTGTTCAGGGTCATCTATATTATGTACATGTATCACCTCAAATTCTAAGCCTATTTTTAATACTTGCATGCCACCACTTTCTATCTTGCCAATATCCAAATGTGCATGAGCACACTCATATGCATGGTGTCCTATATCCCCACATATAAAACATGTTTCTACGAATATTCCACCTCTACATCTTCATTTGCAATCTCTCACAGAAGATGATCCTCCCATTACTTGTGATGCTTATGTGGTGCTTATGTCTTCATCATTATTCCCTGTTAGTTGTTCTTTTTTACTGTCAACCTTTGATTTGGCCTCTTGTAACAATTTGTCTATGTGCCAACTTCTCTTCTACTCTTAGTGCATACCGATACACTTCCTCCACTATCTATATTTTTAATATGTTAATATATTAGTGGATGACCCATTGTAATCCATTAATGTACCATATTGCCTTCTCTTGGTCTATTTCAATATGACCAGTCTGGATAGTGATCTTGAAAAATTCCTCTATATACCTTTTCAAACTTAGCTCATTTTGTCATAGATTCTACAACTTATTCAACAAATCCAATCGATAATCTTTGTGTAGAAACTTGGATTTTAATTTTGCAACCATCCTTTCCCGATAGGTGATTTTGTCTTTACCCTTGTGACTCAGCGCAAGTTGTACCTCATTCAACCACAAAGTTGTGTGCCCTTCAAAACAAATTGTGCAACTTTTGTCTTGTGCTCATCTGCTACTTCCCCAAATACAAAGTATTCTTCTATCTATGTTAACCAATATATCAACTCTTTTGGGTTCAATATTCTAATAAAACATGAAACCTTGATTCGCTTTCCTCTTTTAATCTTATATATGGCTTTAATAAGCTTTTATTCTCCCTCACCCAATTGCTCATGTGTTGGATCTTATTCTTCATCCTCATCTTGTGACTTAACCTCTGCATTTCCCACATCATCCCTTGGGACGAATCCTCATCTTCTATCTTCCTCTACTGTAACCAGCCGTCTATGCATAATTCACAACATTTTTGTGATCTTATCCAAACTTCCATTCATATTCGCAATTGTTGCACCTGCTCACTCTACTATTCTTGGTGACATGTTGACTTTTCACAGCCTTCAAATCTATTGTTGCAACACTTGAAATCCTACGCAAACCTATTTTGTGCATTCATTTGTTCTCTACCCACCTTCATGAAGATTGGAGAACACCAACCTTGATCTCTCAATCCCATAGTTGGTTCCTTACTCTAGCACAAAATAATGCATCTATGGTTAGAAGTCTCAATTAAGAGATGTCTTCCACCACATATCCCACAAATGTACAAAGGAAATTCCCACAATAATAATATAATTTTATTACTTCAAAGAGATATTACACAACATCAAAGTGATTTCCAATGATACAACATTACAATGATCAAACACACAACCATAAACATAACTCATAGCCTTACAAATGTCAACCCAACACCGTAGTGTGGTTCCAAACAACTCAATTCCACTAGTTCATCGTAGATATGCACATTAATTGGTTTTAGTACTCCTTGCAACCACACCTTAGACTTTTTCTCCCATCTATAATCGAATGCCTTCTATAAATGTAGGGATATGTTTATATAGCCACAAATTCCACCAAATTACATTAATTGCTCTAAATAACCCACTAAGGTCTTAAATAATAAATTCCCCTAATACATCAAGATGCACCACCATCATTAAATGCATGTTATTTCTCCCATGACCCTTAACACATCAACCTATGATGTATTACTAACTCTATTATTTCCAATGTGACTATATCTTTAGTAGAGTTTATGATCTTGTCTCAAATTATCGCCAAGTGTTAAAATGAACTCGTATACAGTTGTACTAATAGTTAAAGTCAAGACAAAGATACCTCCTTAACTTAGATAACCATTGTGCCTATGTGGTGAGACATGGTGAGAAAACAACTTTATTCATATATTATCTAGTGGTCTTCTAACAAACTATCCTTTCATATATTAATTTTAAAATCCACCTACTCCCAGTTCTCCACATATTTATATTAGATATAGGGTAGCTAGTCGTAGGACCACATGGCAGTCTTATACTGAATTTCAAATCATGTGCTCTCCTACTTTTCCACGATGTTTGTTAATTAATGCATCAATTCTATTACTCAAATCCCTTCAACTTTTGCACTAATACGTGTGTGATGTGGTGCCACCCTTGTTGGGTGAGAGGAGTTGTCTTGTTATACCTGTGTGTACGATCTTGCACACATGCACATTCTATACCACATGTGTGGAATCAAGCTCGCATGCCTTCCTTGCATGTCTTGCTCATTCTTTGTGCACTTTTTCCTTTTTTAATTTCACACGCTATTTTTTGCACTCAAATTACTTTATGCCTTAGCACCCTACACTCCACAAAACTATGCCTGGTGGATTGCAGGATCAAATAAATATGACGACGATACTTAGAAATTTTATCTTTAAAACTTTTAATTATTATTTTAATGAGCAAATAAATATTATTAGATTTGTCACTTTTAAAATGAATTTTTAATTATTACATTGATATAAATAGAATATTCTATACTAACATAAAATAATATACTTTAATTTTTAAATGTTAAATTTCAAAATTGTCGAAGTAATGTATCTTATCAAATGTGTTCATTAATTAGAGTAGAAAAATTATTCACTTGAGTAATTCTTATAATGCCATGCATGGACTAATAAAGATGAAATGAATAGTCTTTAATCATATGTTTATCTTTATATTTTTAATTACTTTTTGAGAAGGATTTTCATGTTATAGATGTTTGTGGAGGTTAAAGTTTACCCTGAATTGAAGATAAGAATGATGTCAACAAAGATAAAGTTATTTTTTCTTTTGGTGGATTAAGGTTTATATATTTTGTACTCTCTTTTTCTATTATTTTCTTTTTTATTGGCTAAGTTTTTCGTAAAGTATCAAGGATTAAGGGGTTCTATAATCTTATTTTAGGTTCTAAATATATTTTAAAAAATTGTTGAGAGATTTTATAGTTTTGCTAATTTTTATTTTAATTTGCTTTTAGTGGCTAAATATATATAAATAAAATTTTTGTAAATTTAATATTTCTTAGTTTTTAAAATTGTATAAATTATGTATTTTTAAAATATTTATTAAAGTTTTTGTGGCAAATCTTCAGCCCTTAGTTCAAGTTTAATGTGAATGATTTAGAGTGTAAGTTTTGCTTTCAACATTAAATTTCTTACCTCTTGCATATAGATAAATATGCTTATTTTTATTTCATTTAATAAATAATATTTATTTTATGTTATTTATTCTTTTAGCAGAAATTAAATCCATATTAGTGCATCTTTTGCCTTTCTCACACTCTTAATTAGTATATCTATGTGAATTAGTAACTCAATATCATTTATTTATTTTTGCAGAAATTAAATCCATCTTAGTGCATCCTTTGCCTTTCTCACACTCTTAATTACTACATCGATGTGAATTAATAACTCAATGTTATTTGTTTTTTTTGGCAGAAATTAAATCTATCTTAGTGCATCATTTGCCTTTCTCGCTCTTAATTATTATATCTATGTAAATTAATAACTTGATTCTCACATACTACATCTTTGTGTACCATGTTATCCAATACTATTTTATAATTGTTAAATTCTATGTTACAATGACTTTTCTTGATCTATATATTGAACCCACATGAGAAAAAATATAATAATAATAATGATATTCATAGCATCGCCTCACAAGGGTAATTTTTCCTTTTGTTAAGACACAAGCCTCGCCATGTTATATGCACCCCAATCACATTTCAAGGGTGCGAAACCATATTACATATTTATTGTTATCAATATTTTTAGGTTTTTCATGTCTTAGCATACCCAAGGCATTCATATGATATGGGATTGAGAATCCATCCCCAAAAAAATTCAAGGCTTCAACTTCCATTCTCAAATCCTAGTGACCCAATGATTTTTGAATTGAAGGCTTATCCCCTGACAACATATAAGGTTCCAACTCCATTCCATCTTTATATCTCCTTCGACAATATGATCAAGACCTAGAAATCCCACTACATACCAAGGACAGAGAAGGCATTTTAATGTTTATTTATTTAGTTTCATCATTTGCTTAATTTTTACACCATATTTATGCACGAAAGATAAGTGGTTTTGTAGGTTCTTGATGTGTAGTATCTTTTTCTAAACTTTTTTTATGTATATTTACTTTGAAGTGTATTCTAAAGCCACCTACGTTGTAGTTAATCACACATCTCAAAGTGCAGCATTGTATAGACATCTAAAATGGATCCGTGGTGCTTATTTAGTGTTATTTATGTTTATTTTTGTATATATGAATGATTAGTCCAAATTAGGCATTTTTGATCCACTTGTTGACTTTTGATGGCTAAAAACCCCCTTTTACTTCCCCATGCTTTCCCGCACATCTTGTATGGATCAAGTTCAAATTTTAAGGAGATAGTTTTTGATAGTCTTGGCATCTTAACTTGACTGGGCACAAAGTTTAAGATCATTTTAATGGTGGTTGCACATTTCTATTATCAATAACATATATATTTATTGGTTCTATTTCTTTTGTTTATATTTATTATTTTCTTCACATATCAAATTTTCACTTTACCATATTCTGCATTAAATTATCAATCAAATCATAATAAAAACCATCATAATCACAAACATGTATAAATTCTAGATAACTCCATACAAATTTTGGGTTCCGCTCTTTCGAGAGCTAAAATAGGTCTCAATATTTTGAAGTATGTCACTTTTTACGAAGAAAATATTAGTAGTATGATACATTGTGAATTGTCTTAAGAATGGATAGATCATAAACATGATGAGATTGTGCTCAAACCATTATGGCACTTGAGTTTCTAGTTTGCAATTAGATTTAACTCCCCTTTATAAATAACACTATTATGGATTTCATTTGCAAGACATATATGCCACTTAACCCTTAATTACGTACTAAATTTAACCAACCTAAACACATTCTTAAGAAATATTTTGTGTAGCTTTAAATGGCTTCAAGCTAAAAAAAAATTGACATGAATCTCTCTAAAGATGGCACATGTATAAAATCTCCCATACTCAGAAAAATCTGATTTATATCAGTGCATAATTCAAAAGTCTCACGTAAAGAGCCGAGAGGTTTAGCGAATCCACACTGAACCCATCGACTATTACGTCACCACATACAAATCCGATAAACTGGTGCCACTTGTATAGGGTTTACAGTCTCAACCCTGTTCTAAATAAGGCTTACCAAGACTCAAAAGAATTGGAAAGGAAACCTTTGAAGTATTGTCGAGATCAAATGAGAAAGTATTGTAATAACTTGAACGGACAGGCCTTTGAAACATTTTAATCATTCAAAAAGTATTTAACAAGTCATACAACTCCTTTAATGAATACCATTTCCTTTCAATGCTAGGGGAATGAAACCAGTGTTATTTAATTGTCACTCAACCAATCATTGAGTTGAAAAAGACGGTACCATAGAGAAAGCTAACGCTCAAACCATGCAACATTTTCTGAATCTTTATGGGGAAAAAAAATTCTTAATTGCTCATAAAAAGCTCATTTCACACCATTACTGTAATATAATGTTTCCCTACCTCAACCTCTGCATTACATATTGTTAATACATATATACATGAAAGGTTTTTTTAACGTACTCAGTAGAACCGAAATTAATAATTTGTTTGTTTTGTAAGATAATCTTCTGGAACAGATGATGTTTCTGTTGAAGATCATCATAACTCATAAATCTCGGCTGGCGGGACACCATTTGAGGAGAAGGTTTACATAGATACAGTTAGTCTCATTTGAAAATACACTAAACCTGTGGACGGCTTATTCTTATAAAAATGGCTTACAATATATTGGAACAAATTTAAGGGAAGGGAGAACGGAATGGAGAGGAAGTTTGGACTTGGGAAGATAAGGGAGGCACTTGAGATCTAAAAGACGGTCTTTTTTGAAGGCGTCTGACAGCATGCTTGTTGAAGAACCCGCGTATAGATGGAGTGATTCTTTCATTAAATTTCAGTATAACAAGAAACAGGAGTCTATATACTGCTATATTCAGAAAAACTATAGCCAAGTCCCACCACTTTGAGCGACCCAGGCTCAATTCAAACATGCTTTCAATTACATACTCGCCGTTTAGTTTACCGGATCCAGGTACCAGTGAATTAAATTCAAGGCCAATGAAGTCATTTTTGTAAGAACCCTGCATCAATTTGTTTTAGAACCTGTATTAGGTCCCTATATATATTATAATTAAACAGAGAGAGGATCACGTCATTTAAGATGAAAGTCTTTCTGTACCTGCAGACCCCACGAACCATAACTTAGGTAGGATATAGGATAACGCCAGACAGGCTTGGGAAGATCATTTAATAGACGAAAAAATCCAGCAGTCATCATAAGAACTCCCTGTAAATGCTAGAGATCATTGATCTAGGCAAAAGATTTAAATTTTACATTTTGATAGGCCGTACACATCAATGCGTTTAGTAGCCAAGCAACGTAATCATTTGTTAGCAGAGGAATGTAATCTACACCTTTAACTTCTTTCAACTTTTGGAACATGTAATACTTTATAAGTCACCCTTTTCTCCAAAGAACTTTCAAGAGAGAATTTCTTACAACCCAAAAAAAAAAAAAAAACAACTGGGAGTTGTTGCTTACCATGATGCCAGCTCCCGTAATAATCCCTATGAGGAAGTTGGGGACCAAGGCAGCCACCACCATCATGAGGCTTTCGACCACAGCAATGGCTCCAAGGAGGTCCAAAATAAAGAATGCATAGTGTGTAAAACCCGAATGCAGCTTCACCATGAAGTAGACAATGCTTCCAGAAAAGGCTGCCACCATTACTAAATATGGAAAAGAGGATAAAAAGTTTGCAATTATAAATACTGCCACTCCGTAGTGTCCACTAAGCCTTTCCCGGTGGAATACCTGTAGGACAATCAGGTATGTAAGCATACAGAGTAGGCAATGAAATTTTTATAAACCTCATTTGTTTAGTAATTATTATCCATGTGGGATAATTGAAATCTCCCTTATTTTTATAGTTATTATCAGTGTTGGGATAATTGCAGTCCCCCTTATTTTTATAATTATTATCAATGTTGGATAATCTCAACTTATTACTTTCCAATGTCATATACTTAAAAATAATACATTTATAAACAAAGGGGGGTTAAAAGTGTTTTGGGTTTTTCAATTGGCTCTCTTCTTAGTAGGTATTTGGGGTACCGCTTTCTAAAGGACGCTCTAAGAAAGAATACTAGGAGATTTTGATCTCCTTATTCCAAAATAGATTGTTGCAACAGAACATGGCTCTCTTGGGCTGGCAAAATTCAACTTATTCGAATGATTTTTGAAGCTGCTACTGTCTACCCCATGTAGGTTTATCTAGCTCCAGAAAGTGTTAAAGACTTAATTTTATTATGAAAAATTTTACATAGAATGGAGCTAATGACTCTAGAAAAATAACTTAATGAAATGGGAGGAAATTTGTAAGCCTAAATTAAAAGTTGGAGTGGGATTTATATTTTTATTTTCCCTCAATTTAGCTTTGGAAGCAAAGTTGTTTTGGCGAGCTTTCACAGAACAGGTAGTATTTGGAGTTTGATACTTAAAAGAAAATATTTGGATTCCAATTATCCAAATAGATTTTTAACTGCACAAAATTAAAGGAAGGGTTCTCATATTTGGATTTTTTCGGGTAAGTGTAGATTTGTTCTTGCTGATTCTTTTTGCTGGGATATTCAGAATGATGAGAAGACCCTTTTCTGGAGAGATGTTTGCTCCTCCATAGGACCTCTTTTCCTTCATCCTTCTTTCAAGATTTTGGAACAGTATTTTTCTAATGTCTGGATTGTTTCTTAAGGACTATTGGACAGAAAGTTGTTAGCATTGGGGTTTGCAAAGGTCTTAGAAAAATCCTTTTTCCAAGGTGGCTCCTGTTTTTTTTCCCCTGATTGCCCCTTTTCACAATTTTCTTCTTTCCCAACCTCTTGGTATCTCTAATCATGATGATTCTTTGAAATAGGCAGGTCACTATTATTTCAGTTAAACATACCCATTTGAAGCTTGTTGGGAATCTTGAGGCTCCTCCTTGCCCAGTATATGAAGTTTGGTGCTGAGTGACTATTCCAAAAGCTAATACTTTCCTTTAATTTTCTATGAAAAGAATATCTTTTTTGGAATAGATTACAAAGAATTGGGTATCAAGGTCATTCAGTGTGTGTTTTTTGTCATTTGACATTGGAGACCCCAAACCATATGCTTATTCATTGCCCGTTTTCTTGGAATGTGGTTTTATAAGAAAGAGTGAGGGAGGTGTTATTTCTTGTTTTGCAGTTAATATCCTCTGGGATTCTAATAATATTGTGGAAGCTTTTGCGCTCCTTCGGAGTCTCGAGCTTGCAATTAAACTTAATATTTAAAATTTGGAGATAGAAGGAGACTCAATGCTGATTATAAATGTTGCCAACAAAACAAAGTCAAAGAATTAGAGATTTGGAAATTTTTTGAGAAGTATTTGTTCTATTCTTCCTTACTCATAGTAATTTCATTCAAGCATTGCTACTAGGAGTTTAATAACCCTGTTGCTTTTCTTGCTAATGTGGGAAAAGTGATTTTGAAGGGGGGGAATGAAGTAATTGCTAAGAATGCTAGTCTGCAGAGAGATTTAAAAGATCTTATTATTTATGATAAAATGCATTCGCATTAATCCTTGGATGCATTTGGAGACTTGGATTACTTGGGTTATGTAGGTGTCTTAGGTGAGGTGGCAAGGGATGCAACTTATTCCAATGCTTCTTTTATCAACTTAGAGATTAGTTTTAAAAATGCTTCTTCGCTCTGGGTGGCAGATTCCTCTGGGTTACTTAAATCATTTCATCTTGAAGGACTAAAAATCAAACAATCTATTCCTTCTGTAGCTTATTAGTTTCGAAGGCTTTTTCGTTAGGACTGCAGCTGTTTCTTTCTGTTAAAGTTTAGCTTCCAACTCTCATATTACTTTGTTTATTGGCTTTTGGACTTTATGGCTGACTTACTTTCAGACTTGGCCAGCCCACTCTCATAATCTGTCAGTATGGATAACCTAGTTTAAACTCATGAGGACCCGCATTCCCTCATTTAATATATTAAAAATATATATAAATATAATTATTAATGTTATATTTAAGATGTATTCCACTTATCAGGTAAAAGGTGTCAATCATTCACTCTTTTTATAAACAATAGGTCATATAGTGGGCACTATCTGCCTCATAATTTGTAATTATAATTTACCTATTTTATCATTTTTAATTACTTTGCAATGATATTGTTTTATATAATTTTCATAGTAATGCAACATGTATTAATCTAATAAAAAACTTGATAGATAAATATTATAATTAAACTGTTTTGTAACAACCCGCCTAGTTGTTCTTAGAAAATGCAATAATTTTTTTTTTAAAACTAAATAGCAAACATTCATTCAACCACAGTTGCTAGAATACTTTAGTCAGTCATATAATCAGCAGCTTCAAGTAGTAACAGTTTCAACATTCCAATACTGCAAGCAATAGAATAAACTGAATGATACAAAAAGTTTACTATCACACTAAGGGCATTAGCACAATCCGAATTCCCATACTAAAGTACCGGTACTAATTCAACCAGCGGCACGGATTGCTATGCAATCAAAATTACCCTAACCTAGCCTAAGGATCTAGACCCGATGCCCCACACAATCTTGGCCAGCTTACATATCCACTCCTTGGAATCTGGGTTCGATGTAGTTCTCCTTTCAATTGTGATAATCTCCTCCATGAGACGTCACCACTGAGGGAATTGGCACTCTAAGCCAAACAGAGAACAACTAATCGTGACACAGGTGAGCTTCTAAAGCTCAGGTCTACAATCCCATAGCTAAGAGACACACTCTTAGCATAACATCCTACTAATCCAGGCTTCTGTGCTTACCCAAGCACTCTCACATAAAAACCTAGATATGAGTAATGATGAAGGAACCTACATTCCTAGTTCCATAGAAAATCACATGTAAGACACAGCTAAGTATACAACTATAGTACATAAAAGTCAAACTTAACATTCGTTTAAACTCACAAGATTGTATGCACGCACGCATTGTCTTACTAGCTGATATAAACATTTTGCTCAAATAATAATCATATAATCATTTTAACAATCAATTTAGGTAAGAGTCTATATATGTGTGTGTGTGTGTGTGTGTGTGTGTGTGTGTGTACCACCCGAGTATATACATCTAAGCTGAAATATCCTATGATATCTCATGCTATCATAGTTCATGATCACTCTACTTAAACATTAATAACCATAACTTATATATTTATTTAGGTATGGGTCAAAATATAATGAATACAGTATGTACCATCCGGGTACTTTTCATACTGTAAAACTCTATGACATCCCACACTGTCATAGATCTTTGTGTTTGAGTATCCGACTCAACATCAACATCAATCCTACACCCAACCATAATAATAAAGCAAGTCAGGATTATACTATCCGACTATACCTTCAAATAACAATCCGAAAAGAACATAAACTCTAGGTACACCTCACGATGCACTATGTTATTCTAAAAATGTCTAGTCACTTGCATATTTAACTTTCTCGCGAAATATACCGCATACAAGTTTTCATCCTTACAAGATGCGACAAACTTGATCCTGCGGACAAGTTTGCATAACAGTACTGTGCTACATAAAAGCTATTTGCTTTCACTAGCATTTATAGCAGATGTCACACTAAGGAAAACCTATCAAGGCTAGATCCTATGCCCGCACTCACTTCCCAAGCTGCCATACATATCTACGATGTCACCTACATACGCAAAATTAGGGCTAAATGTAGTTCTACTAAACTACTAAAGGTATAAATGTTTACTCAATGGTTCCTCATACGAACGCATACAAAGAAAAGGTACAAATACATTCCTTTATTACAGAGAGAAGACTCGATGATCTTTACAACCCTGTCACTTACATCAAATATGTATAAGCTAGGACTATTGATGTCCAACATCATTCTCGTGTCCTATACTGCCACACTATGAATTTTAACTCTCATACAGAAAGGGTATCAAATAGTTTATATACCGCTAAGTAAATCCAAATCATGATATTATCCTCTCATGTATAATATCTACATAAAGATGGGTTACATAATCATAGAGTACGTACGTTGTGGTTCTTGATTCGAGAGTCCTTATATAACCATACCGTCCGGGTATACGTATCAAAGGACTTTAACATCATACATGCAATAGCAAATATCAATAAATACTGCTCGACATGCTTGTACATCCATGTGCCGTAAGATTCTACTACATAAAGTGTATTATAAAGAAAATATGTTTCAACTAAGATATCGCACAATATACAAATTCATACATATGAATTGAAAATGTTAATCTAACATTACTTTGACCCAAGTTTTTAAATAACATTGGTCATCTAGATTAGCCAAATTCATAATACATAACTTGATCAAGTTATCCATACCCATCCAAGCTTGAGAAACCATCTCACTGCTTGGTCGTATCATTAATGTGGCCCCATAATATACAAATCAAATAAATAATCCAAAGCATAAGTTCACCAATCGGGTAAACTAATATAAGGATCATTAACACACATGCAATCTCTGATATAAATAAGCATACATGGACAAAACCATGCCAACCAATTATGACAACAAAAGTCTATATTAATTTGTCTATAAGAGATAAAGCATAATTCAATTATTTGAACAGAAGCACATTTAAGAAACAAATATCTTTCTCGCATTTCCTAGAATGGTTAGGTTGACTTCTAAAACTATCAAAATTACTGAAAGGCTCTAATTATCATTTTTTCGTAATTTTTAGATAACACAAAATATGTATTGCCACAAATCATCGTTTTGAAACATATTATGATAGTTTCCTTATAAGCTTTATAATATTTTTATTGCATATATTAAAAAAAAACCCTAAATATTAAAAAAATGATATGATTTCCCCTACCCCTGGACAATTTACTTATGAGGTTTAAAATAATGCCGACAACCAACTTGCATGCCACAAGGCAATTGATTTATTATCTATCTCAACAAATTTTATTAATGATATGGTTTTTAAGAGGAAAAATCCCTGTTAAAATTATATCAAGGGATCACACTTTTATTATTTTTTGATTATATATTAATCGGTATAATATAGTGTTTAATATTATATAAATTATATTCTCTTAAATTTCTAACTTAATTAAATAAATAATCATATTGATTATATATCAACTATATATGTTATATTAAAACCATATTAATTATATATTTATGCATATAAATTTCAAAACATATTTATTAAATATGTAAATATATAAATATTTAAACCAACTAAAATTTGGGTCTCCCACTATGATCTTGGAGGATTTTCACTCTTCATGTGGTTCGGGATAATTAATTAATATCCTATTTAATGGTATTTTTATTTTACCATAGGATATATATTTAATTAATTAATATCTTATTTAATGGTAAATGTACTAATGATATTTTTTAATCTACCATTGGAGATTTACATGCATATTTAAAACTCTAAGATTATTCAAATACAACGTGGTATTTGATTTGGACAAGTTTATTGCATGGTAATCTTTATTTACCAAGAAAGTGCAAATCTTGATCTCGAATTGTCAATCTTGATCTTGGCTGAATTAAAGAACAAAAAAGAACAGAACTTGATATAGTAAAACACTATTTTTGTTAGACGCCCAAAGTTCTTCCAAAAGTTTTTAAACCATGATAAGATAATAACAATAATTCTGGAAAGCGGCAATAACTATTGTTTATAAATAATTTATATGGTAACAACATCAATACTCCCGATCAAAAGGCTACCAAGGAAGATTTGATCCGAAGACGTTGGTAACAATTATTGCATGAAGGCAATGAGGTAATGAGGGCAATGGGGTGATGAGAAATAAATAACTATAGCTTACAAAAACATTAAAATATATTTAATGTGCGAGAAGTAAAAATAACTTGAAGTGTATTTAAGGTAAAAATGAAGTTCTAGGGTTGTTCAAAACATCCATTTTAAATTGAAAGAACTGGTATTTTAGAAAAGGGAGGTAAGGAAATAAAAATAGGGAGAGACTACAATATATAATTTCCATAGGCTTTCTACAGGATTTCTTACAGGGTTTTTCTATTGTAAAAGAAATACTATGTAAACATATATTAAATCTATAATCCCCGATTCTTTCATTACAAAATACTTCATTAAATAATTATAGTACCTATTTGGTACGTTTTTCCGATTGTTACTGACCAAATTTCCCCTTGCTTCCCAAAACCTTCTTTTCTTTCAACTTTCACTTTCATTTTCCGTATATCTTCCGTGTCTTCTCGTGTGTGTAAATTCTTTTCTTTTTCTTTCCTTAATACTTTTTTTTTACTTCCCATTTCCCCTTTTGCATGCCACTTGAAACCAAAACTATAGGCTTTGTTCCCCATAATTAACTGGAAGTCTACCAGTAATTATCTATTAAAATCCCCTATAAGCTTTGTTCCCCATAATTAATTGAAAATCCCACCAGTAATTATCCGTTAAAATCTCCATTTATCACTCTTGATTTTTCCAAGTTAATAATAAGGTAACTCAACTTCTTTTTTCCAAATAAGGTCAATGTAATATTTCAAGCATTACTAATAATCAATTATTTCTAATATTTAAAGTATATGTTCGTCCTAGTGTTTAATTAGGATTTATCCACATTTAATTAACATAATTAATATGTTAAATATCATAAATCAATTATTATCTAATACAATAATTAAACAATTTAAGATTATAATAAATCTTAATTTCGACAAATTAAATATAATATTTCTACTATTTTTAATTTCTTAATGAAAGATGCATTAATGACGCAATTTAAGGAACACAATAAAAAACATCTCACAACATAATAATCATTATAACCAATTTCAAATCCATAGATTTAAAGGTAAAAACATAGGGTGACATCTGGTTGTGACATGTTTGGAGAAATAACATTAATTTATATTTATTTGTATGATTGAAACATTAAAATAAACTCGTATTGTTTTCACAAATGACATTGTAATAAAATTATATATATGGGATTTTGAAATAAAGTTATTTACAAATAATAATGTAACAATTAATTTTTTAATAAATTTTGTAATTTTATTGTTTGAATGAGGACATGCATTTTAGTTAATGTGAGCACCCAATTTACTATTTTTATTTGTTAAGTTTATTATTTATTAAAGTACAGTTAAGAACGAGATCCAAGATATATACATGACAAGATTTCTATGATTCATAATTGCCATGACATGCTTATGTTCATTATGATGCCAATATTCATTATGATTGCACTTTGCTATGTTGTCCTCATTCTTATCACGCATGTTTTTTGGGGCAAGAACTCTCATTGCCTTTTTCATGGTGCTCATTATTATATCTTAATGTTTTATGTCTCATTAGTAGTTACTATAACAACTTGAATGATATATCTTGTTATGATTGTTACGTTACAATGATCATACTTTGGTTCATATGTTCCTTCAATGTTATATCTTTGCATGTTATGCTATGTGATCATATGTTGGCTTTATTTCAATATTATATTATTTAATTTTTTTCTTTTGAGATGTGAGCTTCATATGTGATCACCCCAAATCTCAAAAAGGAGGTATATACGCTATTCATCATATTCAATATGCAGAATTAGAGGCCCATCACCAGATGACAACAGGCGTCCAACTTCAATTTTGAATGTTTATTAGTCAACGACTTAGTGACACATTGAATGAGAGTCTTTCTTGGATGCAGGCACCTTCGTTAGATGACATGCATGGTTCCAACCTCACTCCATTTTCTACCTCTTTCAATGGTATGAAAAACCCATGGGACTTCTACTACATATTAGGGACAACAGAATTATCTTGTTTTTAGGTTAACGTATACCTTTGTTTTCACTCACTTGTGTCTGTAAGAAACGTTTACCTTTGTTTTCACTCACTCGTGTTTGTACAAGAAATGTAAGTGTGGTTTTACAAGTTCCAAGGCTCAAAGACTCAAATTAGCAACGACAACTATATCCTTTATTTTATCCCTTTATATCTTATACTTTGAAGTTTGTGTTTACACCACCTACTTTGTGGCTAAGCACCCACCTTAAAGTGGGGAAAAAATGTTAAACACTAAAAAATGGCCCCTTGGCCTTTCTTTCATGCTATCTTATATGTTTTGTTTGCATTTACCTATGTATGAGTTATTGCTCCAAATTTGGATTTTTTGAACTGTTATGGTGACTTCTAAAGGCTCCCAACCCCTCTTTGCATGTGTGTTTTAGTCCTCTTTATGTCAAGGTTGCACCTGTCCTACCTTTCTGCATTTTTCACTTTTCAATGTTGGAAGTTGGCATATGTGCCAATAGGGCTCAATGTTTTGTTGAAAATTGTTTTCTAAAGATAATATACATTATACATCTCTATTTGTAAAAAGAAGATTGATTATGCCTGCTTTGTGCACATCTCCCACATGGGTTTGTGCACTACTCAAAGTGCATTTGGCTCCTCTGCGTGCAGCATCTCACGGCTTGTGCGCGAGGTAGCAGTCTTCCTTTGAGTTGCCACAACACATTCTCACTTGCAGCACAAAAGTCTTTCACTGCACATACACACTTGAACTCCACGCACAACCTTTTCATTAGCAGAACGTGTGCTTCACGCAGGTTGACTTGCATTATCTCCACAAGTTGCTGTAATGATATCATCTCACATGTCGCACAGGTCTCTGGGTTGGCGCACAACTCTACGCATCTTCGTTCAACCTCAACATCCACACGTCAGGGCTTCTCTACCACACAACATGCCAACTGGGATTTTCCAAATTTGTGGCTCCTTAGGGAATCTTCTAGCAACACCGCACCCCTGACAATCCAACTGCTCACCTACAAGAGGAAGTTCAACGGTCACATGGCTGGAACACAAACTGCCGCCCTTCTGAACTGTCAACAGCTGTAAATGCTTCTTGTAATGATTGTATATATACATGTATTATAACCTCCCTCTCATGCATATATGCGCGCACACACATACACAAGAAACAAAGACGAGAGAAACACACAGACTAGAAAGGAGATTGTTTGAATCGTTTAGAACTAGTATTCAAACACATGTTTCTCTACATTCTTTCACATTCAGCCTAGACAAATCAGCAAGGCATTTATCCCTTTCGATCACAGGAACTAGCCTTCCTAGTTTTACTTAATCATTGTACACATTTGTATTTATTCTATTCTGTGTTTGAATATAAGTTGCATTTCTGCATATCAAACTTCTGCAGTCGATTGTGTGATTGGTATTCTACTAGCGAGATTACTGTCTGTGCACTCTTACAATCTGCAACTTGAAGCCAAGCGCAGCATTACCCACAGCATTAGGCCCTAGGCCCCAAGGTGCAGGTCAGTGCCAGTTCTAGACTAGACTAGACTGGATTAGACTATTGGAGATTAGATGGCCATCCACTACTATGAAATCATCTATAAATAAACAAATGTGATAGTTCATTTGATCATCAAGTACATACACATCACAAAAGCACATAATGGATATATGTGTGGCATATTCCATTTATGTTCTGCATTTTCTATTTCCAACATCTTTGTTCCAATTTGAGGGGTTTGATAAGTCGATGGAATTCTCCAACACAAACCTGTAAACAAAATCCTTAACATTTTAGGTCATCAAAATCAACTCATTGAGGATAGGGAACACAACGTGTATCTAGGGCAAAAGGTGACAACATGTGAGCAAAGGCAAACTAATTGGGCACCTCTCATAGAATTCTACCAGCTCCATCCCAGTTTATTAGGAGCATTTGTAGGGTCTTGGAAGGCTGACAATTACATGCCCAACTTTGGATTTGACAGTTTTGACAGGTGGTGAGTCTGTGCAGATAGGTTCAGATTGCAACGAATGGTGAACATAAATGACTTTAAAAGCCCTTGCAACACTGCCTAAACAAGCTATAAGCCTCCTATTCCTCTCTATATCTGATTATATTTTTAATTGAGCATTGTCATCATCATTTTATATGTCTATGATGCTTAATTTGAGGTAGGCATATCAAATGGTAATTGAAATCAGTAAAAGTAAAACAACTTTTTCTTTCTATAAGGGTGACTATTTAAAGAGTTCTACTCATTCCCCAAGGTCATGGTTCATCCTTTGAAGAATGTGAAGCTATCCATTCTCCCTTCTTCTGTCTATGTATGTATATCCTTTGAAGAATTTGAAACCATCCATTCCCTTTATGTCTCTGTGTATGTATATATATTCCCTCAGAGTCCAGAAACTAGATATCCACTGTGCACCGTCTGACCCTTCTAGATACTTTATGACAAATGAAATTATGTAGATTGCAACAAATTTTGTGTCTCTCTTCAAAACTGACAGCTTGATAGATTAGTAGTTGTATTGGATTGGTTTGAGAACCCATACCTTCATATCCTCTATGAAAGAAGGAAAGCCTCCAATGGACATGAACGTCATGAATCCAGATACAAATGCACCACAGGAGCTTCTAGCCTGTCAAGACAGAATCAAACTAGTTAAATTAAATTTTAAACAACCTCAAAATATACAAGGAATTGTCCCTTAAGAAGATATTATCTTCAACCAACTTTCAAAAAGAAAATGTTTACCAGGATGGCTGTGTATCCTGTTCCAACATCAAAATAGATGGTTCCAACACAGAGAGCCACCAAAATATATATTACTACTCTCAGCCAGTAATAACCAATATCTCTTGTCATATTAACAAAGGATCTCCGGGTCAAAGTTATGCATTGCATCCAGAAGGAGGCCTGACTGCCTTTGGATTCTAGAACTGTCCCTTTCTGCATTAATCAGAAATTAATACTGACAAGTATAAATACATAAGATAAATTGTTTTGTATATAGATAATAAAAAATCATGGAAACCAACTTACAGTCTGAGATATTTCATGTACCCTGGCTGCAGCTATCATAGCATATTCAGATGACTGGTAGGCATCAATCAAGAGTCTTATGGCCTGGGTAGAGTTGATATTCAGCAGAGGATCTTTTTCTGCTACCTCATCCATCATCTCCTGTACCAAAATGTAGATATCAGTGCAAACTCAAAGCATGTGATACTGACAAGTGACAACAATTACAGAGGGTTGATGGAAATTAAAATCAGAAATACCATGGTCTAGAACGCCCATGTATTATTACAAGGGAAATTGAAAACTGCAAGTGCGTCAACAATGAAAGTGATGAGAGCTCAAATATGAATGGTTTTTGCAAATGTGGTAGTAAGTTGAACGGGCTTGTGGAATGTCCCCATTTCCCTAATGGTCACATTTGATTTGGGTATTTAGCCTTTTCATTATTCCCAGGGTTAATTTGCATTCTAAGGGAATGATTGGTTGAAATAAAGAGTAAAAAGTAACCTAAGTGGTTTTATTCTTAAGTTGACTTTATAAAGTGTTGTAATTTTGAATTACTTTATAAAAGTATTTTATAAAAGTTACTTAAATTGGCCAAAAACATTGTCATAAAATAACATTGTGTATATAAAAAACTTTCATTTATTAAAGTTCGAGGGGACCTATTTGGAGAGCTCCACTTGAGGGCTTTAAAAGCATAGTTACAAGGTTCGGCCGGATCTCGGCTAAATCCGGAAAGATGTGCATTTTTACGGTCTTCCGGATTAATCCGATCCAGTTCGATCATTTTTTAATATAAAAACTAAAAAATCTAAAATCCAAAAAAAAAAATTTAAAAAAATCCCAATCAAGTAACACAAACCCTAAAAATGTGGCCATGTACACAATGTAAACTCTAAAAAAGGTGAAAACGCATGAAATATATGTTGTGATCGACCCAGAAGGAAAATGCGTGCGTTTAGCAGTTGAGCGGCAAGGAAAATGAGTGCGTTTAGCAGTTGAGTGGCAATGGATGCGAGAGCATTGGGCGAGCAAACATTAACAATGACCACATATAGTGATGACGAGCAGACATTGACAATGAACATTGAACGCGCACTCGCAGACTAAAGAAATATCCAACAGGGTCAAGGCACAGCAAAGGCCACGACAAAGGCCTTAAATTCATTTTTAAGTGGCCGCAGGCTTTTTTAATTTTTTTTCAAATTCGTTTTTAAAAATGATAATAAGTTTAGTTATTTAGAATTTACGCTTTACGTATTTAAGTATATGATTTATATTTAGTTTAGGATTTAGATTTATATTTTAAATTTATATGATTAAATTTTATATTTGTACAGTTTAGATTTATATTTATATTTATATTGTAGATTTCTTTATTATATTTATTTAGGTATATGATTTAAGTAATTAATTTTTATTTTATTTATGATAACCCTGTTTAAATTTATATATTATTTATTAAATTTAAATTTATTTATATTATAAAATATAAATAAAAATTAGAAATTAAATTTAGGTTTATTTTATTTTATAATTATAATTTATATTATAAAATTTAATTTCTTTCACATTTAAATTATAATTTATAATGTTTATTTTACATATTTTTAGTTTTTTTATATTTTTTTAAATTTAAAATTTATTATATAATCAAATAAGTTATTTGCATAATATATAATAAAATTAAATTAGAAATATATATATATATATATATATATATATATTTATATTAAAATTATTTAAAATAAATAATAATATTATAATAGACTTTTATTATTTTTTATAGTTACGCATGATTTGATCATTTGATCCATATTAACAAGAGAACTGTATAGGAGCCAAAAACCTCTCAGAGCTAATATTTTGCTTATATATTTTAACCGGATTTTTCTTGATTTTTTTTCAATTTTTTTCAAGAATTCTAGATTTCACATTTTTTTGCTCTCTCGAATGGATTCAGATTTCCGAACCTTGTGACTATATTTAAAAGGAACATTTGGAGATCAATTTTGAGGGGATTGAGTTATGTTATTTTGATATTTCTTTTTGGCAGCTTGAATTCAAGGATGGAAACCCTTGTAATTCCTAGTGGGTTGGACGAAAATCTAGCTCGCTTTGAGGAGGCTTCATGACAAAGATCTATTTGTACTTCATTGTATGAATTTGATATTTTGGAGGCGCTGGAAATTGAGTTTATTTGCAGGTTACAGCTGCTAGGGTTTTGAGTTTGCAAATTGATAGATTTGTCACCAAATATCAATTTGCTAGGATACAATTTGCTCCAAGGAAGGCATCTTTTTTTCTTGTAGGGTTTTGAAGACTATTTTGGCATCCATGGAGAAGGGTTTGAATGCATGATTGGCTGGAATTGAAGATTTTGGGAGATTCAATGATTTTTTTAAGATTGCTACAGTAGTCCATACTATAGTGACTCGTACCATCGCTACAGTGATCTGTACCATCGCTACAGTGATCTGTACCATCACTACAGTGCCTTTTCACTTTGTTTGTGAGATCTGAATTGAAAGAAATTATCATTCCAGCTAGGGTTTGAAGTTTTATTTGAAGATTGAAGACATAACAATTTAGATCTAAAGGTTATATTGGCATATTTTCATCTACAAATGCATTGCTAGGGTTTGGGAGTAAAGTGCTTGTTTTGGAAGGAATTTTTTAGTCATTGGCAACATTTATTCATATGTAGATTTGCATTTCAGAGTCCTACAGTTTTATATCAGATTGCAGATCCAATAGTTTAGTGCTCAAATTTGGTATTGTATTGGCATCACATCAATTTAGGGTTTCATTGCTCCAATCCTAGACCTAGTCGCCTTCATGTGGGGGAGTTTAAGGATTTGTTTTGGCAGCCATTTACACCATTATGATCAGAGAATACATCAGACATTAACACCAGGGTTTGAGGGCATTTACATCAGCAATTTCTTGCCATATATGGATCATATTGAGTCTAAATGAGGTAACAAGGAAACGGGTATGTGGTGAATCCAATCCTAGGATTTGTTTGTATATTGTAGACACATTTTAGAAGTATTTTCAGTCTGATATCTTCTATATCAGCCCTGATAATCAATGTATTCAGATTTGATATATTGTCAATAAAATGGAAATTGCATGTGAAATTCTTACTATTATTTCAAACATTGTCTATCATTTATATGTGTTATGTGATCATTTTGGCATTGAAATCCATCAAGAATCAAACAAACAAAACCCCAAAACTCAGAAAAATCAGAATTTTAGCATTTATCCTAAGTGGGATATTTCAGCTTGATTGTGAGGAAATCTCTATAATAATTAAGGGGACTTGAGTTGGGAGTGGTACGCCAAGGATTATACAAGTGAAAATGGAAATTCCGTGTGTTTAAAAAATGAAGACGTCAGAGCTCCAAACTAAATGAATTGATAAGGCACAATACTTGTCAAGGTTTTTTCAAATGGGTAGAAAAGTTAAGCATGCTTGACTGAGGGGAAGACTTAAATGAGTTGTACTGCTGTAGTATTCCAAATCTTAGTACAAAGAAAATTGCAAATTTCAAATGCTTAAAACATGAAAGAGATGGGAGCTCTACAGCGAATAGTTAATATTACACAATACTTGTAAAGGTTTTTTAAATAAGGTAGCAAGTTAAGCAGGTTTGACTGTGGTTAAAACTCTACACTTAACTGTGCTTGAGTCAGAGTGGTACTGAGATTTTCTTTGTTAATTAGATATGTGGATAAAACCCAACATGCCGGGTCTTTTTTATGTTCGGTGCAGCCGATCTACTTTTTGTCTAGATAATTGATGATATCGTCTCAAACGAACCTTGAAGATAATTGGGTAGAAAACATTTTAATATCCATAAATGCACTTATTTAATTTATTTAAAGACGCCAAGCAAAGAGCAAGGCAGAGCAAACATAATTACAGTCAATCTGAAGGATCCTCTGAGCGTATCCTTCACTTTGTCAAAATCTGAATTAATGCAACGAAGGAAATGATCTGCAGGATTTCGATTTCTTGGACAAGTGAAGCCTGTTTGTGCAAAAAACTGCCAAGCACATTAACTCAACAGTTATTAATAATTGAGAATAACAGTTTGGAGAACATCACTAAAATAAAACAACCGCAATATGTATGCCATTAGAGGGATTTAGAAGCACCTCCTGAGCCATTTTCGCATCACCAAAATACACAGTTTGTCCAGAGGATAGAAGGTACAGATGGTCAAAAAGTTCAAATACTTCACTGCTGGGTTGATGGATGGAAGCAATCACAGTTCGGCCATCTCGTGCTAAGTTCCTCAGAGCTTCCACCACAAAAAATGCAGAAGCACTTCACAAAAACAATTGAAGGTGCAACTTTATAATCAGTAAACATTCCATCATGAATTATATATAAAAATTATTATTATTATTAACACTAAAGGAGACTGTGTAGGATTCATGGAACACAAAATTACACATACAGTTTGAACCACAATGTTTGCATTCTTCAGTAAAAAAATTTCAGAACACTTGGATTCATATGATTCTAAATATTTCCCTTTATTTTTGAAAATTTCTTATTCTCGGAACCCTCTCTTACAATAACTCCTATATTTACTTTTCAGTATAGTGATGCAAAAATTGTAAAATTAAAATAGCCCCCCTATATAGTCACATTGTATTTACCATATCTACTGGGATGTTTACAGATTAACTTACTTTACATTCATAGTTATCTTAAATAATGATCTCAGATTGCCTGTAGGTCTTCTATTTATTACCTATCTAGGCCACTTGTGGGTTCATCAAGGAAGAGAAGGCGAGGACGCATCAGAATCTCCAAGGCAATGCTAACCCTTCTCTTTTCTCCTCCACTTACTCCTCTCAAATGCCAATTACCAATAGGTCGATCTGCACATTCTTGCAGGCCCATCTCTAAAATAGTGTCTTCAATTATGTCTTTTTTTTCCTCTTTAGACAATTTATCAGAAAGCCTCAGATTGGCAGAGTAGTAGATTGATTCCCTTACTGTCAATGTGCCTAACAAAACATCTTCCTGGGTCACGTATGCCTGCAAAAAAATAATAATTATAGCCACTGCAACCATATAATTTTTTGGCCAAAAGGATAATGGTAACTGATAAAGGCACTAAAACATCTGTAGTGAATAGAAAATGTATGAAGAACGATTTGACACTGAAGGATGCGACTCAAACATGTTCAATTACAAAATAAAAACTAGAAAAGACTTTCTTCTTGATGATGAACCAGAGAGTATGGTCAGAAACATTGATTTTCTTGAATTACTTTACAATTATTCAAAAAACAAAACACCTCTCCAACTTTTTTATTGTAAGGAACCTCCAAAAAGAAAAAAATCTTGATTGCAGATTCCAGAACTAGCACCCAACTCATAGAATTACACCGGTAAACCTGGAGATGAAATGTTTAAATATAAACAGCCCCAAATGAATTAGATCATGAAACATACTTCCTTTGAACTTGTCCACAACTACATAGATATTTGCAGGTACAACCCAACACCTCAAGTTTTTTTATATCATAGAAACAATCATCTAAACAAATAGATACACTACATGTAATAAGTTATTTAGACCAACATGTAATCATCTTAACAGGTAGATAAGTAGCCTTTAAAATAATTATGTTTGCAAAACTAACACTCAAGTCATATGAAGGTCAAAGCTGTTAAAGTAGGTTATTTACCTTAGCTTGTGTCCACCTAGGTGTTTAATTTTTCTATTTATTTAGTTATTCCCACCCACTTGTGTGTGGATATTTTATTTATTTTAGATATCTCTTGGATATTATAAAAATATTTTCTTATCCTTTAGGGATAGTTATCTATTAATCCTAGGTTTGATCTTTTAGCTTGATCTATTAGTTATAATTGATCACTTATCTTGATCTCTTAGTTATGATTGATCTTCCTTGCCTATATATGCAAGGCTCATTCATTGTATTTGACAAACTTTGGAAATATGATATATGATATTGCTGCTCTTTGTTTTGCATATCTATCTATAAGTTTATGCTGTCAAATTACTTTCAAATTATTGCTTTTATAAATATGATTTTTTACTAATGCCATAGATTCTTGTGGCTTGGAACAATTTGTCCTTTCATGGTACCAGAACGTAAGGTGTTGTAGACATTCATTTGTAAATTCGTTGCAAGGTTTTTTTTCCGTATATCCAATTTTATTGTTTGCTACAACAGTCGGCAAGAAGATCTCTATATTTTTTATTGTAGGTTTTGAATTACAGTGTTTGCAGCAATGACTTGGAAAGAAGAAGATCACAATCGATGTACAATTTTGCATTCGGTTCTATATTTGTTGCGGCGTGGGTGTGTTGCATGCGACATTCAGCATTTTTTGTGCATTGTCCGCACACTGTTTTTGCATTATTTTGCATCACGGTCGTGTTTATTTTGCAAATCTACGCACAGCTCAACAACGACGTTTAGACCGCTGTCAAATTCAGGATAGCAGACAGCATCAAAGCGACGTGTAAGCGAGTGTCAATTCTAAACTAGCAGACAGGAACACTACTCACGTCAAATTTCCCTCTCTTTTGTTGAGGAGCTCTCATCCTCACCCTTAGCCTGTTGGTCATATGGTATGGTCACGTGGAGGGGGCTTAATTTTGTATTCGTACTAGTGAGGGCTTAATTTCAGCTCTTGATTTTTTTTGGAATCTCTCCAAGAATTAGTTTTTCCAAGCAAATCTAGTGCAATTTTTATTTGACCCTATGACGGGAAATTTTGTAAAAATTATATCTTTTGATCGGTAACTCGAAATCACAAACACGAAGGATTTTGGGCCTTAATGACTATAATACAACCAATGTTCACTAGAGAATATGAGAAATTTCAACACCAATGCAAATTTGATGAGTATACGGGTTTGATAGGAACTTATGTAAATAATAGTCTTTTGTTTCATTTGGAATGATGTGACTCTCCTTTCAAAATATGAAAAAAATTGAAGGGTTTGCTTGGTAAGGTGGATCACATGAGAGCCATGCAGCTTGAAGTAGAGATTACTTCTCTCAATCCTGAAGATTTTCTATCTATTGTAAACTATCTTACTAAATTCAAGCACTTGTTGACACAATTGAAGGGGAGTGGAAGAGAGAAAAAAAAATGAAGAGTGTGTTTACCTAATTCTGTCTAAGTTGAAAGGTCAATTCCAAATCTGTGCTTTTACCTTTTTCTCTAGCATGGATGCCTTAGGTGCCACATTCAAAATATCTGATTTAGAGTTGTTTTGTGAAAGACTTACTAAGGAAAAATCCAAATTGTCTAATCTTGAGTCTTCCACCTCTCAAAAGGCCTTATTAGCATCTCATCCTAAGGGCAATGGAAAATCAAAAAGTAAACCCAAAACCACTTCTCCGCCACTAAACCCAAAGACAATAACTCTAAACCCAAAAAGTGTTCTAAATCCAAGAATAATTCTAGCCTTTCATGCTCCTTTTGTGGGGAATTGGTCATGTAGAAATTAGGTGTTGGAAAAGAATACAAGCCTTAAAATATGCAATTAGAAAACACAAGATCTTTATCTCCGCTCCACTTCCTTCAAATGAGCATGAAAAAACACTTAATGTTGTTGGAAGATTTCAATCCCCTGTTACAGATAGATCGGTTATAGATTCTGGTGTTTCTCACCACATGACTTCTTGTAAAAAGTCTTTTATATCTCTTAAGTTTGAGTTCTACTTACAACATTGAGGTTGGAGATTTTTCCTTTATTTCTGTTAAGCGAAAAGGTGACATACAACTTGGTGGCCGCATTAATGATGCATTATATGTTCTCAACATCACTTCACACTTATTTTTTGTTTATCAAATTTGTCATTCTAGTCAGGGCAAGACAATGATTTTCACACCACAAGGGGCTGAAATTTGAACTTTGTTAGAGCCTCATTCACTGTTGTACAATGTGTTGTTGATCATAGTTCTAGACTATATCCATTTGAGGGTTTTGATGACACTTCTATGGGGACATGTTTTTTTTCTCTTATTGATTCTGATAGTAAGCTTTGGCATGAGATATTTGGACATTTTAATTATAGATATTTGAAGGAGTTGAGCACTCATGGTATGGTTGATGGTCTTCCTATAGTTTCTTGTCTTGATGGAGTTTGTCATGGTTGTGCATTAGGGAAAAAAACACCAAGATCCATTTGCTAAGGGTATGTCCAAGAGAGCTTCTTCAGCACTTGAGCTTGTGCATAGTGACTTGATAGTTTTTTCTACTTTCAATGGAGCTAAGTATGCACTTACATTTATTGATAATTTCTTTAGGCGTACTTGGGTTTATTTTCTTAAGTACAAGAGTGAATTTTGCTAACACTTCAAAGTCTTCAAGGCTTTGGTCGAGAATCAATCTTCTAGTTGCATAAAGAAGCTTTGCACTGATAATGGGGGGCGGGGGGGTTCAGCAAAGAGTTTTCTACGTTTTTGACAGCTCGTGACATTGTTCACCAACATTTTGTTCTTTATACTCCACAACAGAATGGCTTATCAGAAAGGAAGAACCGAACTTTAAAGGTGATGGCTAACTGCATGATGCATTCTCGAGATTTACCTCATATATATTGGGCAGAAGCACTTAATTGTGCAAACTACATTCAAAATCACACACCACACAAAGCAATTGAGCTTTTGACTCCAGAGGAGGCTTGGTCTAGAACTAAGCTTGATGTCTCATTCTTTCGAGTTTTTGGGAGCCATGCTTGGGATATTGTACCAAAGAAGAGGAAAACCTTGGATAAGAAGAGTAAACCCTTGATCTTTATAGGGTATTGTGAGGACATGGGAGTTTATCGAATTTTGGATCTTGATACTCATGATGTCATTTTTCAAACATATGTTTAGTTTGATGAGCATTTCTCATCTCATGATTCTTCATCTTTTTCCATGTCTTCTTTTTCTTCTTTGCTACCATCCATTGATAATTCTTCACTTCATCTTGATGATTTCTTCTTTGAGGAGTCAATTTAGGAGGGCACTGAGGAGGTTATGGATGTAGACTTAGATGCAAATCCTGTGCACACTATGCCTAAGCGGACTCATACTATAGTTTCTGAGACATCTTTCATAGAGGATCTTCCACCCACTAGTCATCATCATACACATTCTACAAGTTTTAGACTTTTGTATCAAGGATTTTCTGAGGATCCAGTGTTTTTCACAAGCTCATGGGATACAGGAGTGAGATGATGCGATGACAAATGAGTATTCTTCTTTGATGAAGAATCATACTTGGGAATTGGTCACTCTTCCTAAGAGGAAAAAGTTGGTTAGATGCAAGTGAATATACCGCACCAAATATGCAGTTGATGGGTCCATTGACAAGTATAAAACAGGCTTGTAGCAAAGAGTTTCTCACAAGTCAAAGGTATTGATTACTCTTAAATTTTTGCCCTTGTCGCCAATATGAATTCTGTGCACCTTGTACTTTCTGTAACTGCATCACAAGATTGGCTAATGTACCAGATGGACGTAAAGAGTGCCTTCTTATATGGATATTTGCAGGAGAAAATCTACATGGAGCAACATGTTGGATTTGTTCATGATTCTTCTCTTGTTTGTCGACTACGAATGTCTCTCTACAATCTAAAACAGACTCCTCGAGTCTAGTATGAGAAGATGGATTCGTTTCTTCTATCTACTAGCTTTGTTTGTTACCACTAAGATCATACTGTATATATTCATCATGTTAGAGAGGATATTGTTATACTAGTTTTGTATGTTGATGATCTATTTTTTACAGGCAACTCTTCTTCTCAGATTCAAGGTATTCAACAAGCTCTTTTAACGTAGTTTGATATGACAGAGCTCGATCTTTTGAACTTTTTCCTTGCTTTGGAGATCCAGAGATTCATTTGGGTCAGCAGAAGTACACCCTTGATCTTCTTCAACATTTAGCATGGTTGATTGCAAGCCAAGTCCATCTCCTTCACTGTTTGGGGTCACTCTTACTTCCATCTGCACTACTCTTTGTGATCCTACATTGTATAGGCAGTTGCTTGGTAGTCTCGTGTATTTGACCCATACTCGCCCTGATATTTCTTTTGTAGTAGGGTTTGTATCTCGGTTTGCACATGTTCCTCATGATAGTCATGGGTAGGTTGCCAAAAGGATTTTTCAATATCTGCAAGTGTAAGGAAATTACTTAGTTGATTTGCAACAGTAGAATTATATATAGCATAATTAAGAGCAAAATAAGCAGATCCATAACAATTAACAAAAGAGCAGAATACTTGAATATTATGATCGAGCCACTTCGAGGGAGCAACCTCCACAATAATGTAATAAAAACAAAATTTACAATATGATGATAAAAGACTAATCACTACCTCCTATATATACTATACTTAGCCATGGTTATTCTATAGGCCGACCATACTAAGAACATCGAGAAATGCAACAAGCTAATATGGTGTGTAAGCCATAAGTTGGGCACACCTATCCCCGGACGCACTATACTATCCCTGGACGCACTATAGGTTAAGAGCATAACATGCCCCTCCCCTTCAAAACAATATTGTCCTCAACGTTGAATCAAACCAAAATGTTGTAGGAATGCTTCATCCTCCATTGTTGCAACTTCAAAATGCAGGTTCTTCCATTTGATCAAATACTGCTTAATGGCTCTGGTCCACAGTTGCTTAGTGTGCGTGTGAAGAATCTCCCAGAATCTAGAATGACTCAGCCTTCATCTAATTCAGGTAACTCAGTTTGAGTAGAAACTCTGTGTCCAATTACTTTTTTCAAGGAAGATACATAGAATACCGAATGTATGCGAGTGGCTAGGGGTAATTCTAACTTGTAAGCCACACTACCAATTTTCTGCAAGATCTAATAAGGGCCATAATAATTAGGCGATAGCTTTGTTAAGCACGGAATATACTGAGAGGGGGGAGTGAATCAGTATATTATATATCTTATAAATCTTTCCTTTAACCAAAATCCACTTAATGAAACATTAAAGATATGAATTAAAACTCAAACAATAAACATCCACACAAGACAAAGAGAAACACCAGATATAACGTGGAAACCCAATGTGGAAAAAACCACGGAGAATCAATTTCAAATATATTTGTGAGAACAACCCCACAGGAGCACCATACCCCTTTGCCAAGTACAAACCTCAGCTTCAATTCGTGAGCACCACCCAACAGGAGCTTCAAACCCCTTTGCCGAGCACCAACCCACAAGAGCACCAACTCCTTTGCTAAGCACCAACTCAACAACAATTCGTGAGCACTAACCCACAGGAGCACAAACCCCTTTGTGTATACCACACACCTATCTCTCAATATTGCTATCTCAACAAATGATAGATCAATACAACATCACCTTCCTCTCTCTCACTTTTGCTCTTCTAAGCTAGATATAACAAATACAAATCATCTCTCATAATTGCTCTTCTAAGCTAGATATTACAATATCAAATCAACCTCTCACTTCCACATTACAAATGGCTACTCAAGCCTTTATTTATAGCTTTCCAAATGACCTTTGGCCTTCCCCCTTTGTGACCTTTCAATCCTCATGAAAAATGGCGCCAATCTTGAATGACCCTTCATATCCAAGCATTTGAAAAGTCAGGTGGTGACCCTTCATGACCAAAAACGTCTTTCCCACTTTTGTCCTTATCTTTAGTGACTTTTCGTATTCCTTAAAGTGTCCCTTCATGAGAAATTCGCCCCTTACTCTTTTGTCTTCACTTGGTGACTCTTGGTATTCCCCAAGATGACTCTTCATGGGAAAATGCATCCCATCCTTCTTTTGTCTTTATCTCGTGACTCTTCGACTTCTCCATGGGCCCTTATTTTGTCTCATATGCAACCAAAAATATATTCATTAATATTAAATAAATATTAACTCATATTAGCCAAGATAAATAACATTAAATGCAATGGGGCCTTTATCACCAATAATACTAAACTTTTGACATCAATGACAATCTCCCCCTTTGTCATTGATGGCAACCTCAATCCTAAAACTACCACATCCTGTCACCTGCACATACTGTCATTTGAAAGCATACAGTAACTCTCCCTTATTGTAGCAACCTGTACCTGTTTCCTGTACCTGTTTTCTGCCCCTGTACCTGTACCTGTTATTCTCCCCCTTTGGCATCAATGGCAAAGGGCCTACTTGGAGCTAACACTTAGCTCCCCCTCACTTGATGCTAAACATCAATGGCAGGAAGTAATAGAAATTACTTCCAACTCCTCTCGCCGATCTTTGAATGTATCCTTTGATCGTGCCTTTGAGAAGATATCTGACAATACATACACATTTTTCCCTGTCTTTTGAGCATCTGCAATCAACTCATTTGAATCTTTTCTTCTAATCTCACAACCCTCTTTATGAAACTTTAATGTATATCCTTGATCACATATTTGACTAACACTCAACAGATTATGCTTAAGACCTTTTACATATAAAACATTCTTAGTCTTAGTTCTACTATAATCCAAACTCAAAGTACCTTTTTCGGCTATTCTGGCAGTGGTTTTATCTCCAAACCTCACTGTACCACCATTAATCTTCTTTAAAGAAATGAACTTACTTTTATCTCCTGTCATATGCCTCGAACATCCGCTATCAATTAACCATCGCTGATCTTTACCTCCCACATGCAGAGCTGTCTGCACCATCATAGAATCTTCATGTTGTTTCTTCTGCCATGAACATGTCTGAACTCTCCCTGATGAGTGGAGCTTTGAAACTCTGATTCTAATTCTTGATGAATGGAGCTTTGAAACTTTGATCCTTTTTGACTGACTCAAACACGCTTCTGCAATACCGAGCTATGTGTCCGAAGTTGTTGCACTTGTAGCACACTATGGTCTCTTCATTAAAACTTGATAGAGGAGCAAAAGAGTTGTGGCTTTTGCTTGACTCTACTTGACTTTCCTTCTCTTTATTTCTGAAATTGTTAGCTCTTTTTCTACATTCTACTTTCTTATGACCATATCTATTACAATAAAACCAATAGCCATAAAAATTAGACCTGTCTGTATATCTCTGACCTGATTCCCTTTTGTAGCTTTGTTCTCTCCATCCTTCTCTGTTTGGAATGTCCTCTGTATTCTTCACTTCTCCCCTTTTTGTTTCCTCGTGTAAGAGCTTCAGCATAGCTCTTTTTCTTTTCAAATCCGATCTTTGTCTTATCTGAATTTGCTTTTTGACTTTCCAATATCTTATTCAGCATGTTAGTGCTATCCTTAAATCTTGAATCACTTACTACTTTATCATTGACTGCTTTCTGAATATCTTCTTTTAAGGAGGCAATTTCAATAACATACCTTTGACATTCTTGTCCATTCTTTTCGATCTGGCACTTTAACCTTCAATTCTTCTTCTGAACAACTTCTAACTCTTCTAGGGCACAATTGAGTTCTCCTTCCATATTTACTTCAGCGTCCTCTTCTTCTTCTTGATCATCATCATGTATGGCAATGAATAGAATCTCTTCATCTTCTGAATCGCTAACTCCACTATCTTCAACTGAGCTAGGGTCCTTAGAATACAGGGTCTTCTTCTCGAATCCCTTCTTGGATTTGCCTTTGAAATTTTTCTTGTATGTAGGCTTTTCTTCTTCATCTTTAACCTTATCTGGGCATCTAGCTGAAAAATGTCCAATCTTTCCACAATTAAAACATTTAAAAGGTAATTCTCCTTGATATTTACCTGCTCCTCTTTTTGGCCTGCGAATGAAAAGTGCTTCGTTGTCATCTTCATTATCACTGGAACTATCACTTGATTCTTGAATCTTGGCTTTCTCCTTCTTTGATGTCTTGAAAGCTGCTTCTCTCTTTGAGGGTTTATCTTGTTCTGTCCGCATCTCATATGCCGTGAGAATACCATGAAGCTCATCCATCTTCAGCTTGGCTAAATTCTTCATCTCCTCGATTGCCGAAACCTTTGCATCATATCTCATTGGTAGAGATCTCAAAACCTTTTGCACCACCGTTGACTCTTCTAATGTTTCTCCAAGACCTTGAATCTGATTTACTATCTGATCAACTCGCAAAAGATAACTTGTTATATCTTTTTCTTCTTCCATCTTCAAACTTTCAAATTGTCTTCTAAAAGTCTGCAATTTAGCGTGCTGTACCTTTCCATCACCTTTGTAAATATTTTCAAGTTTTACCCAAATTTCTTGAGCAGATTTACATTGCATAACTTTAACAAATTCAGATTCACATAAACCACATAAAATAGCATTTAAAGCTTTAGCATTACATTCACTTGCCTTCTTTTCTGCTAGAGTAATTGTAGATGTTTGTGGCTCTTCATATTCCTCCACCACTGATTTCCATATGTCGAATCCAAGGGCCATCAAATAAACCTTCATTCTTATGTTCCAAAAAGCATAATTCGTCCCATCAAACAAAGGTGCCTTATTTGTAGAAAATCCTTCATGTGACCCAGCCATCGTGTTTTCCCGATCTACCTTCAAGCTGTAAAACTTTTCAAAAAAGAACCTGCTCTAATACCAATTGTTAAGCACGGAATATACTGAGAGGAGGGGTGAATCAGTATATTATATATCTTATAAATCTTTCTTTTAACCAAAATCCACTTAATGAAACATTAAAGATATGCAATAAAACTCAAACAATAAACATCCACACAAGATAGAGAGAGACACCAGATATAACGTGAAAACCCAATGTGGGAAAAACCACAGAGAATCAATCTCAAATATATTTGTGAGAACAACCCCATAGGAGCACCATACCCCTTTGTCAAGTACAAACCTCAGCTTCAATTCGTGAGCACCACCTCACAAGAGCTTCAAACCCCTTTGCCGAGCACCAACCCAGCTGTCATTCATGAGCACCAACCCACAGGTGCACCAACCGCTTTGTCGAGCACCAACCCAGCAACAATTCGTGAGCACCAACCCACAAGAGCACCAACCCCTTTGCCAAGCACCAACTCAACAACAATTCGTGAGCACTAACCCACAAGAGCACCAACCCCTTTGTGTATACCACACACCTATCTCTCAATGTTGCTATCTCAACAAATGATAAATCAATACAACATCATCTTCCTCTCTCTCCCTTTTCCTCTTCTAAGCTAGATATAACCAATACAAATCATCTCTCATAATTGCTCTTCTAAGCTAGATATTACAATATCAAATCAACCTCTCACTTCCACATTACAAATGGCTACTCAAGCCTTTATTTATAGCTTTCCAAATGACCTTTGGCCTTACCCCTTTGTGACCTTTCATTCCTCATGGAAAATGGCGCCAATCTTGGATGACCCTTCATATCCAAGCATTTGAAAAGTCATGTGGTGACCCTTCATGACCAAAAACGTCTTTCCCACTTTTGTCCTTATCTTTGGTGACTTTTCGTATTCCTTAAAGTGTCCCTTCATGAGAAATTCGCCCCTTACTCTTTTGTCTTCACTTGGTGACTCTTGATATTCCCCAAGATGACTCTTCATCGAAAAATGCATCCCATCCTTCTTTTGTCTTTATCCCGTGACTCTTCGACTTCTCCATGGGCCCTTATTTTGTCTCATATGCAACCAAAAATATATTCGTAAATATTAAATAAATATTAACTCATATTAGCCAAGATAAATAACATTAAATGCAATGGGGCCTTTATCACCAATAATACTAAACCTTTGACATCAATGACAATATTTCCAACAATCTCCCTCTTTGTCATTGATGGCAACCTCAATCCTGAAACTACCACATCCTGTCACCTGCACATACTGTCATCTGAAAGCATATAGTAACTCCCCCTTACTGTAGCAACATGTACATGTTTCTTGTACTTGTTTTCTGCACCTGTACCTATACCTGTTATTCTCCCCCTTTGACATCAATGGCAGGTAGCTTCCCCTCACTTGATGCTGAACATCAATGGCAGGTAGTAATAGAAATTACTCCCAACTCCTTTCGCCGATCTTTGAATGTATCCTTTGATCGTGCCTTTGAGAAGATATCTGACAATACATACACATTTTTTCCTGTCCTTTGAGCATCTGCAATCAACTCATTTGAATCCTTCCAACAATCTCTCCCTTTGTCATTGATGGCAACCTCAATCCTGAAACTACCACATCCTGTCACCTGCACATACTGTCATCTGAAAGCATACAGTAACTCCCCCTTACTGTAGCACCCTGTACCTATTTTCTGTACCTGTTTTCTGCACCTGTACCTGTACCTGTTATTCTCCCCTTTTGACATCAATGGCAAAGGGCCTACTTGGAGCTAACACTTAGCTCCCCCTCACTTGATGCTGAACATCAATGGCAGGAAGTAATAGAAATTACTTCCAACTCCTTTCGCCGATCTTTGAATGTATCATTTGATCGTGCCTTTGAGAAGATATCTGACAATACATACACATTTTTCCCTGTCCTTTGAGCATCTGTAATCAACTCATTTGAATCTTTTCTTCTAATCTCACAACCCTCTTTATGAAACTTTAATGTATATCCTTGATCACATATTTGACTAACACTCAACAGGATATGCTTAAGACATTTTACATATAAAACATTCTTAGTCTTAGTTCTACCATAATCCAAACTCAAAGTACCTTTTTCGGCTATTCTGGCAGTGGTTTTATCTCCAAACCTCACTGTACCACCATTAATCTTCTTTCGAAAAATGAACTTACTTTTATCTCCTGTCATATGCCTCGAACATCCGCTATCAATTAACCATGGCTGATCTTTACCTCCCACATGTAGAGCTGTCTGCACCATCATAGAATCTTCATGTTGTTTCTTCTACCATGAACATGTCTGAACCTTCTCCCTAATGAATGGAGCTTTGAAACTCTGATTCTTCTTCTTAATGAATGGAGCTTTGAAACTTTGATCCTTTTTGACTGACTCGAACACGCTTCTGCATTATCGAGCTATGTGTCCGAAGCTGTTGCACTTGTAGCACACTATGGTCTCTTCATTAAAACTTGATAGAGGAGCAAAAGAGTTGTGGCTTTTGCTTGACTCTACTTGACTTTCCTTCTCCTTATTTCTGAAATTGTTAGCTCTTTTTCTACATTCTACTTTCTTGTGACCATATCCATTACAATAAAAACAATAGCCATAAAAATTAGACCTGTCTATATATCTCTGACCCGATTCCCTTTTGTAGCTTTGTTCTCTCCATCCTTCTCTGTTTGGAATGTCCTCTGTATTCTTCACTTCTACCCTTTTTGTTTCCTCGTGTAAGAGCTTCAGCATAGCTCTTTTTCTTTTCAAATCCGATCCTTGTCTTATCTGAATTTGTTTTTTGACTTTCCAATATCTTATTCAGCATGTTAGTGCTATCCTTAAATCTTGAATCACTTACTACTTTATCATTGACTGCTTTCTGAATATCTTCTTTTAAGGAGGCAATTTCAATAACATACCTTTGACATTCTTGTCCATTCTTTTCGATCTGGCACTTTAACCTTCAATTCTTCTTCTGAACAACTTCTAACTCTTCTAGGGCACAATTGAGTTCTTCCATATTTACTTCAGCTTCCTCTTCTTCTTCTTGATCATCATCATGTATGGCAATGAATAGAATCTCTTCATCTTCTGAATCGCTAACTCCACTATCTTCAACTGAGCTAGGGTTCTTAGAATACAAGGTCTTCTTCTCGAATCCCTTCTTGGATTTGCCTTTGAAATTCTTCTTGTATGTAGGCTTTTCTTCTTCATCTTTAACCTTATCTGGGCATTTAGCTGAAAAATGTCCAATCTTTCCACAATTAAAACATTTAAAAAGTAATTTTCCTTGATATTTACCTCCTCTTTTTGGCCTGCGAATGAAAAGTGCTTCGTTGTTATCTTCATTATCACTGGAACTATCACTTGATTCTTGAATCTTGGCTTTCTCCTTCTTTGATGTCTTGAAAGTTGCTTCTCTCTTTGAGGGTTTATCTTGTTCTGTCCGCATCTCATATGCCGTGAGAATACCATGAAACTCATCCATCTTCAGCTTGGCTAAATTCTTCATCTCCTCGATTGCCGAAACCTTTGCATCATATCTCATTGGTAAAGATCTCAAAACCTTTTGCACCACCGTTGACTCTTCTAATGTTTCTCCAAGACCTTGAATCTGATTTACTATTTGATCAACTCGCAAAAGATAACTTGCTATATCTTCTTCTTCTTCCATCTTCAAACTTTCAAATTGCCTTCTAAAAGTCTGCAATTTAGCTTGTTGTACCTTTCCATCACCTTTGTAAATATTCTCAAGTTTTACCCAAGTTTCATGAGCAGATTTACATTGCATAACTTTAACAAATTCAGATTCACATAAAACATCGCATTTAAAGTTTTAGCATTACATTCACTTGCCTTCTTTTCTGCTGGAGTAATTGTAGATGTCTGTGGCTCTTCATATTCCTCCACCACTGATTTTCATATGTCGAATCCAAGGGCCATCAAATAAACCTTCATTCTCATGCTCCAAAAAGTATAATTCGTCCCATCAAACAAAGGTGTCTTATTTGTAGAAAATCCTTCATGTGACCCAGCCATCGTGCTTTCCCGATCTACCTTCAAGCTGTAAAACTTTTCAAAAAAGAACCTGCTCTGATACCAATTGTTAAGCACGGAATATACTGAGAGGGGGGGTGAATCAGTGTATTATATATCTTATAAATCTTTCCTTTAACCAAAATCCACTTAATGAAACATTAAAAATATGCAATAAAACTCAAACAATAAACATCCACACAAGATAGAGAGAGACACCAGATATAACGTGGAAACCCAATGTGGGAAAAACCACGGAGAATCAATCTCAAATATATTTGTGAGAACAACCCCACAGGAGCACCATACCTCTTTGCCAAGTACAAACCTCAGCTTCAATTCGTGAGCACCACCCCACAGGAGCTTCAAACCCCTTTGCCGAGCACCAACCCAGCTGTCATTCGTGAGCACCAACCCACAGGAGCACCAACCCCTTTGTGTATACCACACACCTATCTCTCAAAGTTGCTATCTCAACGAATGATAGATCAATACAACATCACCTTCCTCTCTCTCGCTTTTGCTCTTCTAAGCTAGATATAACAAATACAAATCATCTCTTATAATTGTTCTTCTAAGCTAGATATTACAATATCAAATCAACCTCTCACTTCCACATTACAAATGGCTACTCAAGCCTTTATTTATAGCTGTCCAAATGACCTTTGGCCTTCCCCCTTTGTGACCTTTCATTCCTCATGGAAAATGGCGCCAATCTTGGATGACCCTTCATATCCAAGCATTTGAAAAGTCATGTGATGACCATGACCAAAAACGTCTTTCCCACTTTTGTCTTTATCTTTGGTGACTTTTCGTATTCCTTAAAGTGTCCCTTCATAAGAAATTCGCCCTACTCTTTTGTCTTCACTTGGTGACTCTTGGTATTCCCCAAGATGACTCTTCATGGGAAAATGCATCCCATCTTTCTTTTGTCTTTATCCCATGACTCTTCGACTTCTCCATGGACCGTTATTTTGTCTCATATGCAACCAAAAATATATTCGTTAATATTAAATAAATATTAACTCATATTAGCCAAGATAAATAACATTAAATGCAATGGGGCCTTTATCACCAATAATATTAAACCTTTAACATCAATGACAATATTTCCAACAAGCTTATTATCCTTTTTTTGTTGCTTTAGAGACATTTGCTTATATGGCTGCAAATGCGCAAAGACCCAATTGCCTATGTCAAAATGTCGCTCATTGCGGTGTTGATCTGCTTGTTTCATTCGATTTTGTGCCATTGCTAAATTTTCTCGCAAACTAACACCCCCTGTTGATGGTGAATGTGTTCCTCAACAGCTCAAATCTTAGGATGCACTGACAAAACTGAAGTGATGGATAGGGGGTGATACCCATACAATGCCACAAAGGGAGACATCTTGGAAGAAGTGTTATACCACCATTCAACAAGTGGCAGCAAATGAACCCATTTGTCTCGTTTCTCAGAAACAAAACAACGAAGATACCCTTTGAGAATTTTGTTGAGTTTGTCCATCAAATTGAGAATGATAGGATGAGCTATGAGCCAATTGGGTAACCAAACATGCAAATAATTTAGTCAAAAAATTACTAATAAATATGGGATCTCTATCACTTACAATGATTTTTGGAGTGCTATGCAATTTTTGAACTGTATTGAGAAAAACAAAAGCTACTGTACTAGCAACAAATCGCTATGATAAAAGGAAAAAATGAGCATACTTGGTGAGTCGATCCACAACTACCATGATAACATTTTTACCCTCAGACCATAGTAACCCCGTAATGAAATACATGAAAACCTCTTCTCAATGCTGGTTAGGGATGGATAAAGGTTGTAAAAGCCCCGGGGTCTTAATGGTTTCACCTTATATTGTTGGTATACCATGCATTCAACCACATATTTATGAACATCCCCTTTGAGTTCTTCCCAAAAGAAATCTTGCTTGATTCTATGATATATTTTCAAAAATCCCGAGTGACCTTCAAATGGAGAGGCATGAAGTGCGTGAAGAATTTTATGTTTGAGAAAAAAATGTTTACAAAGAAATAATTTATCTTTATACCATAATGCATTCCCCTTCCATGTAAATTTTTCAATTTCGTTAGAACCCTGCTGAAAATTGTGAATCAAATCCTTAGTAGTATTGTCATTCTCCCATTTTGATCTTGCTTCCTCTAGCCAATCTGCTTGCCACACGGTCATAGCGCATAACAATGCCTCAATTGATTCATCTCGCCAAGAGGAGGCATCTGCCCCCACATTCTCTTTTCATTTCTTATACACTATTTTAAAATCATAGCCTAACATTTTAGTCACCCATTTTTATTGTTCTTCAAATGACATGCGTTGTTCCAAAAAATATTTGAGGCTATCATGATCAATCTTTCCCTGAAAGTGACGACCCATCAGATAGGGTCTTCATTGCTTCACTACATGCAAAATAGCCATCATCTCTTTCTCATATATTGATTTGAGCCTATTTTTTTTTCAGTTGGTGACTTTCAAATGCTAGTGGTCTATCTTCTTGCATGAATACAACCTCTATGCCATATCCTGATGCATCACACTCCACAACAAAAGTTTTTGAAAAATCAAGAGTAGCCAAAATTGGATTTGTGCACATAACCATTTTCAATTGTTCAAATGCTTTGGTAGTTGAATCAGTCCACTAGGAGTCTTTCTTCAGCAAAGAGGTTAGTGGCGCTGCAATGCTACCATAATTTTTGACAAACCTACAATAGTAACCAATTAACCCCAAAAATCCATGGAGGTTCTTGAGGGTCTTGGGAACCTGCCATTCCATCATCACTTGGATTTTCTTAAGGATCAACTGTCAGTCCATGTGAAACAATATGACTCAAGTACTCCACCTCTTGGACACCAAAAGCACATTTGGAAGGTTTGGCATAAAGTTGATGTTTTAGAACCGAAAGCACCTATTTCACATGCTTCAAATGGTCTTCCCAATTTTTGTTGTAAATGAGGATATCATCAAAAAACACTAATATAAATTTTCTCAAAAATGGCCTAAAAACAATATTCATTAAACTCTGAAATGTAGATAGTGTGTTTGTGAGGCCAAAAGGCATAACTATAAACTCATAATGGCCTTCATGAGTTCTGAAAGTTATTTTAGGTATGTCCTCATCGCGGATGCAAATCTGATGATATCCAAAGCGAAAATCTAACTTGATAAAATAAATAGCACCATGCAATTCATCTAGCAAATCATCAATTACTGGAATAGGAAACTTATCTTTGATGGTGTATTTGTTAAGTTCTTTGTAGTCTAGGCACATCCTCCAACTATCATCCTTCTTTTGCACCATGACCACCGAAGAAAAATATTCACTTGTAAGCATAAGGCAATCTAACAAATAGTCTCACATAGCAAGCTTAATACTATGGCATTTTTTAGAACAGTTGACCGTACCACCATCCGCAATCATGACTTGAAACTCTGGAGCTAGGCAAATGAAACAATTCAAACAATCAGCCAACATACTATTGATGAAGTTAGGTGTACTCCCAGAGTCAATTAACATAGTCACCTTCTGTTTTTTCAGAAACCCCATCACCTTAAGAGTTTGAAAAGTACTAATGTCTGAAAGTGCATGACAAGAAATAGTAGGTTGTGCATCTTCAAATTCATCCTCAGGTTCTTCTAACCTTTCCTTTGAAGCCTCCTCATCTTCTTCCTCATTGGCACCGTCAATGTAAAACAACTTCTTTTCAACACATCGATGCCCTTTGCTCCATTTGCTATAGCAACCAAAACACAAATCTTTTGCACGCTTTTCTTCCACTTGCTGAGGTGTCGATCTGGTAGGTTGATGAAATGTTGTTGCTAGGAAGGTGCGTTCACAAACATTGGAGAAAGGTCTACGTCTGATCAACACTTTTTCCTCAACCTGCCCTTGGTATGGCCTCAGATACAAAACTGGGATGAAACATGCAAGCCTCCAATTGGATGTTATTTTTGAGGCCACCCAAAAATAGGTCAATCAAATTTTCCTCGGTGATGTCTGCCACACATAAGGAAAGATTATGAAATTGATGAATGTAGTCCTTGAAAGTCCCAATCTAGGGCAACTTGGCTAGCTGACTGAAGTAGTTTTCAGAGACATTGTTGCGATAGTGGAGCTGCAACTCCTTAGAAAATATTGAAAATGAAACTAGGACACCCTTCTTTTTTTTTTTGAGCACACAACCAATTATACCAAATGAATGACTCAAGTTCCAGATATAGAGAGGCCATAACCACTTTTTGTGAACATGGAGTCTGATGTAGATCAAATAAATTTTCAATTTGAGTGAACCAAGTGAGTGGATCATTACCATCAAACTTGCGTACGTCCACTTTTGGCAACATCGGCTTAGGGCTAGAATTGGTGTTGGTATTGTTGGGAGTAGAACCAAACTGAAGTGGTGGAGGATTATTTTGCAATCGCTGAATTGACAAGTTGGCCAATTGGTCAGATATTTGTTGTAATTGATTCTTCACGCTATCCAAGTCCCCTCTCAAACCTGTAATATCCCCTTGAATCATATCAAAATCATTTTTATTCACCATGCCCTACAACTCTGACTTAAGTTGCTGAACCACCTCCAAAATAAATAGATCAGAAGTTTCAGATTCCATGTCGTCCTTGTGAGAAGTTTTTGGAGTTTCTTGCCCTTTTTCGCATCCACGAGTGTTTGGACTAGCCATGCACAAACCTTAGAAGGGTTTCAACGCCGAAAAAAATGTACCGATGGACTACACTGTTGCAATTATCTTGCCGAGATGAATCCAAACACTGCTATTGTGCATAACTGTGAAAAATTTTGACCCAAAAAAATGTACCAATAGAATATACCATTGCAATCATCTCACAAAGACAAATCCAACGACTATTAATTTGCACAAGGTAAAAAAAAATCTAGAGTTTTTTTTACCTAGAAATTTTATTTTATTTTTTTTTGTAAAAAAACCTCACAAACAAAACTGTGGTGACGAAAAAAACAATTCCTCTCAGATTACAAGTTATGTTTTTTCGGCCTTCTAATGCTCAAGATGCTAGATCCAGGAAAAAAATTGTGTCGCAAAAACTTGCCCAAATCAATGCTCTGATACCACTTATAAGAAAATTACTTAGATGATTCGCAATAGTAAAATTATATATGACAGAATTAACAACAAAATAAGTAGAACCACAACAACAATTGGCAAAAGAGCAGAATACTTGAATATTATGACTGAGCCACTTTGAGGGGGCAACCTCCACAACAATGCAATAAAAACAGAATTCACAATATGATGATAAAAGAATAACCACTACCTCCTATATATACTCTACTTGGCCATGGTTATTCCATAGACCGACTATACTAAGAACATCGAGAAATACAACAATTAATATAAAAGTGTGTAAGCCACAAGTCGACCACACCTTATCCCTGGACGCACTATAAGTTAAGGGCATAACAGTAGGGCACTTCCTACTTTGGATTACACTACACCAAAGGTTCTACTCGGTTGGATATAGTGATTCCAATTGAGCAAGTTATATCGATGATTGGGAATCCACTTCTAATCAACTTTTTTGTCTTGGTTCTTTTCAGTTGCTTGGGTTTGCAAGAAGCAACAAGCTATTGCACTTTTATATACAGAGACAGAGTACAGGGTAGCAGTCCAAGTGAGTCAACAGAGTCTTTGGCTTCGTCAATTATTGACAGAGTTTGGTTTCATGCAGGATTCACTTATTGTACTTTGATGTGACAACCAAAGTGCAATTCACATTTCTCGCAACCCTCTTGAGCACCAGCGAACCAAGCATATTGAAATTCACGTCACTTCATCATCATCACATTAAGAATGGAGTTCTTTGCTTGGAGTACATTCCAACTCAGTAACAAGTTGCCTACATCTTTACGAAGCCTTTTGCATCACCTCACTACTTTGAGTTGCATGGCAAGCTTGGGGTTTCAGAAGTTGTCTTTGAGGGGTGTTCGTGAGGACATCTTCTTTCTTCATTTCTTCATGGATATATTGTACATTAGAACCTGATCAGACCTTATTGCTGAGACTCATACTGTGGATATACCACTTTATTTTTGGCCCCTAGCTTCACTTGAAGGGAGTGTTAGAATAAGTTATTTATCTTAGATCGTGTTACGTAGGTGTTTTATTTTTCTATTAATTTAGTTATTCCCACCCACTTATATGCGAATATTTCATTTATCTTATTTTAGATATTATGATATATTACATATTTATTTCTTGGATAGTATGGGAATATTTTCTAGTTGTTTCTATCATTTAGGGATGGTTATCTATTAATACTAGGTTTGATTTTTTAACTTGGTCTCTTAGTTATGATTGATCACTTTGCTTGATCTCTTAGTTAGGATTGATCTTCCTTGCCTATCTATAAAAAGCTCATTCATTGTATTTGACAAGTTTTAAAGATATAATATATGATATTGTTGCTCTATGTTTTGCATATCTATCTGTAAGTTTATGTTGTCAAATTACTTTCAGATTATTGTTTTTATGAATATGATGTTATACTAATACCATAGATCCTTGTGGCTTGGAACAATCTAATTATCGTTTCTTTCAAAAGCTAAATAGGGAGATGGATTGAACTATAAACACAGAGTTTGCAACGGACAAAGTCCTAAATGTAGAGCATTCATACATATAGTTTAAACTTGTCTACAACTACATAGATATTATAAGCCTACAATCAGATGCATCAAGTTTTTAAATATGAACAATCATTAAACCAAACAAATACACTTAATTATAGTATTTATTTATTTTGGTGAATTTTTTTTTATTAAAAGTTTTTTCATATATTAATAATACAATATGTTACAAAAGCTAATCATACATAAAAGGTGAGTGGATGAGATCACACTCTGAAATATCACATCAGCCAGCGCTGACAAAGTCCAACCAATTAACTTAAAAAGATAAGGATTACTTTTTAACAAAAAAAGTTGAAGTAACAATGAAAAAAAGCATATAAAAGAGTCCAACACACTGACACAAATCACTAAGTAATGTGAACAACAAAAATCATGGGAGACAGAGGATCATTTGGTTTGTCACCCCAACCTCTTTAGCCACTTCCAACAGGGGGATTTGTAGAGTTAGATATTGAATCCCAACCATCAACCCCATTTTATTTATCCTTTTCTTTTGCATTATCTTTCTAAGTGGGCAAAATGGCAAGTGCCAAGCGAGGGAATTTCCCAACTGAGGCACAATCCATCCAATATGCCCCACCACCACCACTACCACTAGCTTGAGTGCTTAGAGTTGAGGGCAGAAAACATTGTTGTGGAGGGTTGTTGTGACACTTACTATGGGAATGGTTCCTCTCGTGCTATCCAAGCCCACGATCAATGGGGGCAACCAGTAGCAAGGTCTAACTGCACACATGACGTACCCTAGTGATCCAACAAAGTCTGGAGTTGCTCCACCTCCAAACAAACTTTTTTGCTTGCACCTATATCTGAAGGATGACATTAGAATGACATGAACCTTGTTAGAAGTATAAAAACATTCATTAAGAATAACATCATTAAAAGTTGCATCATTTTTGTCCTCCCGTAATTGAAAGAGAATCTCAACACAGACTATAAGCCAAACTTGCATGTATCTTGCAAGAATCATGGTCAAGCCCTCTAATAGCACCATCTTCCAAGTGAACATTTATGGACGGAAGGGATGGAAGAGGCTAAGAATCCACTGCCAAACTGATTGGGCATGTTTATAGAATCAAAAACATGCTTTAAGGATTTCGGGTGGTGGCAAACAAAACAAATAAGATGTGTCATGCCTAAGTGCACCAAAAGGGTGCCAATAACATTCATCAAGAATAGCATCATTAAAAGTTGCATCATTTTTGTCCTCCCATAATTGAAAGAGAATCTCAACACAAAATATAAGCCAAACTTGTGTGTATCTTGCAAGAATCATGGTCGAGCCCTCTAATAAAAGCATCTTCCAAGTGAACATTTCTAGACGGAAGCGTTGGAAGAGGCTATGAATCCACTGCCAAACTGATTGGGCATGTTTGTAGAATAAAAAAACATGCTTTAAGGATTTCGGGTGGTGGCAAACAGAACAAATAAGATGTGCCAAGCCTAAGGGCACTAAAAGGGTGCCAATTGGAAGCCCTTGATGGAGAATACACCAGAGAAACTGTGCATGCTTAGGCTTAATAAAATCAGCCCTCACTCTTTCAAACCTTCTTTTCCACACTTGTTCAGTGGACTTAATTTTCCATCTGGCATTGAGAGCATCAATTTTAAGATGATGTGGAGAGAAGAGTTGATAACCTCATTAGCGTTTATACCAATGGAAGGGGATCTCAACAATTTAACCACTTCTGGTATGTCCACCGTCTGGATGGTGATTGAACACCAATCTAATGTAAGATAGATATAATGTATGGCATTTTGAGCCTCGAGAATTGACACATGGTAACTAGCCTATAGCTGGAATTTCTCCCTTAAAACGTGCCAAGGCATCCGTTCACTAGTTTGTTTGCAAAAAAGTTCACAAACGACCTTAATTCCTTTTCTAAACGTATGTTTTTAATCCATGTGACAGGAGAAAAAGGTACTTCATGAAAAGTAAGTATAAGAGACCACCATAGAGAATGAGAGTTTAGGGAAAGCCCATATCTAAAGCCATCTTTGTCCTAGATTAAGTGTATTTTTTCACAAGCCTTCCAAATGCTTTTGGCTACAAAAATGCCAACAATGGTCATAATAGATAATGTTGATGATGGTTAACATATCATGGACTTTTTGAATAACTATGGTGTGTTTAAAACACAAATTATAGATGAAAAGGAGAGAGACAACCTTATGATTGGTTGCTATGATGAGGATGTCATTATGCATTTGAAGGAGAACAACATCCCAAAAGGAGTGATATCCTTAGATGTTTCCAGGGTCCCTTGCCTATGGAATTGCCTTGAGTAATAAAATTCTTAAGAAGACTTTTCCAAGATTCTTCACCATCCAATGCACAGATGATCCATTTGGGCACACAAGGCATGACCTTGGATTGGATATCCAAAAGACCTAGGCCTCCTAAAGCTTTTGGCTTGTAGCAGATATCCAAGGCAACTCTATGGACTCCTTTGTTTCCTTCAGAATTGACCCAAAGGAAGTCCCTCAAGATTTTCTCAAGTTTGGCATAGGCAACCTTTAAAGGTGCCTAACAAGAGGAATAATAAACATGAGTAGCAACCAACAACTTGGAACAAACTTGAAAATTTCCTACTAAAGAGAGGGGTTTATAAATCCAATAACCAAACTTATTCTCAACTTGAACCACATAATTCCACAAGTTAGAGGGAGTGGCTTGAAAAGTAAACAGGATGTCAAGGAACTTAAATTGCCTACCAAGTTGAATCCAACGTCATTTGTACTTCAACAACCAAGTGGGCAAGGTGGAGAAAGATTGCCTGTAGCACTGAGTTTTTTTTCATTGAGTGGAAGAGCCAGAGGATAAATAAAAAACATCAAGACATTCCATGGCATTGGAGATGGAGGACTCCTCTTCAACCAGTGTGAGAAAGGAATCATCAGCGAATTGTCCATTAACCATCTATTTCTGATAGTGCGAAAGTAAGATACCTTTAACAAGCCTTATAGAAGTGTAGTCAACCAACATATATCTAAATCCCTCAACAACCAATACATACAAAGATGCAAGAGGGTATCCTTGACAAATATACCGAAATAGTCCAAACTACTCAGATTGAACACCATTAATGGTGATACAAGCACTGACACTCTAAAAGAGAATTTTAACAGTGATAACACACCTAGAGCCAAACCTTAGAGCTTGAAGCATTGCCAAAATAAAATGCCATTCAATTCTATCATATGCTTTCTCAAAGTCAATTTTAATGAAAAAAGCCTTCTGTTAAGACGATCTAGCTCACTCCATTCACTCCCAAACAGAAATGATGTTGTCAAGGATATATCTATTACAAATAAATCCAATTTGCTCAGGACGAACAATAAGGGTAATAAATATCTAACCCTAAGTGCAAGAGCTTTAACAATGCTTTTATAGGATACATTGAGAAGAGTAATTGGTCTCCAACTTGTAATAAGATTCAAGTCCCCAAGTTTGGAAATGAATTTAATATTGCCTTGATTAATAGGTTTGCCAAGGGGGCAGGTTTGAACAACGTCAAGGTGCACTCTGTGCAAATTCGGTCCTACAATATCCTATAACTCTTGGTAGAATTCACATGGGAACCCATTAATACCAAAGGATTTGTCAATAGCCATTTGCATAGTGGCCTCTCCTAGAGCTCCTCAATGGAGAGTAGGCGATCGCAATCCACTCGTTGTCCTTCGGTGAGTTTAGAAGGAACCACTTGAAGACATCAAGTCAAGGCATTTTCAAACTCAGGTGTGGAGGGATGAGAAACAAACACACCATGGTAATGATAAACAAAAGCTTTCCAAATATCAGGAAGGTGTGTGAGATGAGCATCAACAATTCTAATAGCTTTGACACTATCAACAATATGCTTGGAGTCAAGGAGAGTGAAGACTTCCTTAGAAGCTCTATCTCTGATTTTTAACTAGTGCATATGTGCTCGAATCTGAGATCCTCGAGCTTGTTAGTGCTCCTCCACCTTGATCTTGTGCATTCATAAGGCAACATGTTTTTGTAAATCCTCATTAAAAAGAGATTATTCCAATCCTTGTGAAACACAAATACATTCACAGTGTGAAGCATCATGAGCATTGTGGAGGAACATAGTTGTTTGCCTACCATAGATGCATAAGATGGCAGTCGTCTGATTGATGGCATCCCACCACTCAATCCATCCAAATGCTCCAGAAGGCCTAGGGGTGGGTTCTAGAATCTACTAATATGTTTCTTGGTCCAAGAGTGATGAAGGCGAGCAGTATTGAGATAAAACTACAAATTGACATTTCTTGTTTGTGAGGTAATCCACTCCACTTCAAACTTGATAGGAAGGTGGTCTGAAAGTAATGCATCCAGGATTACTAACACAAGTCAATCAAAATTATTGGCAAAAGTAAAAATATTATGCTCTGCAAATAAATCTCCATCCAACCGTTTTGCCACCCTTTTGCTTCCTTGTTGGAAGTTGGACCATGTAAACCATGGTGAGGTGTCAGGAAGGCAGTGATGGTAATTAGGATCTAACAAAACGAGCTTATTACGCATGTAAAACCATGCCTCTCTTTCACAAGAGCACCACCACATGGGAGAAGCCCTTCTTTGTCTTTTTGAGACTCAATCATGTTAAAAACAACACATATGATCTAGTTGGCGTTAGGGAGTGAGTCAACAAGCCACCACCAAGCATAAATGTTGCAATACCACGGGAATGGCTACTAAAGTCGCAGAGGGTCGACATAACCTAATGTTTGGGGTTTGAACCCCAAGTAATAATATTTGTTGAAAGCTGAGAGACAATTAATGTAACTACACCCCCACAACCACTCTCAAGGTCTAACATTTGGAAAACAACTCCCGAAAAAATCGATCTTATGGTGGTGTTGAGTGTAAATCTAGAAATCTTAAGCTTCTTGTAAACAAATAATTTTCATATTAATAAACCACTAACATGTATCCATTACAATATGCTTTTGAGTCATTTCAATAAGGCCATGCACATTCCAAGAGTACACAATCATGGAATAACAAATGTTTAACATAATGGTCTCCTCATCAACCTTCGTTAAAACTGAAAACTTGTTAACCAGATAGGCTTGATGTTACCCTTCATAAAATCACTTAAATAAAAAGCCTGCCATTTATCTTGAACATAACATCCTCGAGTGGTCGGGAGGGGTTGCACTCTCGGCGGTGCACTGATTTGCAATAAAAAACAACTAAATTGTCTGCCACACCCAATTCTTTTGCCTCTAAACAGGGTTGTGTTGATAGAGAAACCCTTTTTTTGCTCTAAAGACCTAAAAAAATTTGCAGTTTGTAGAGTCAGAATGATAGGCAGTGCCGCATGGATTTGCACATGGTGACCAAAGCTTTTCCTGCCCTATACAGTTGCTTGGCATTCTTTTTTTTTCACAGTGGTCCATCCATCAAAGTATGTTTGCGTAACCTTATTCACCTCAAGAGAGATTTTGGGGGGTGGAGCAGGGTGCGAGTTGGCCATCAAGGGGCATTCACAGATTTTATGATCCATGGATTGGCAGTAAAAGCAGGTGCTAGGCACATTGATATACAACACTCATTGTGTGAGGCATGTCACTTGTTTGTTTATCATTAGTTTCTTTGAGATCTTTAGAAATGAAATTCTACGTAGTCGCATTTTTGCAGTCTAGCCACATAAACAAATTCTTGTTCAAACCTTACAAAGATCCCAAGCAACTTGATTAATGGTGAGCAAAGCACCAAAGGGGCAAGGGGAGGCCACAAAACTCTATCCAATTGGGAATTTTAAGCTTGGCATGCTTGCAAACAAAAATGTCATAGGTCCAATGGGAAAACACTAGTTTGTTACTAATGAACCAAGGACAATGATCTACAATGGCTCTATAATGATCAAAATTGTTAAGCTTAAATAGAATTACTCATATTTTGCATACCCTCAAGTTTAACATGTGGCAGTGCGAGTATTATGAACCCATGATTTCAGGGTGCTTTCAGAGGGGACTCGACTAACAAAAAAAGTAACTAATGTAAACTATTTAAAATAATTGCATGCCTTGTTAAATTTGGGACAATCTACAATAACGTCAACCTAAATTTTGAGGGTATGTTCATTACCTCGTGGAATCCTCTGGACACAAACATCTGTGTTCACTTTGATGCCATTGGAGTCCACATCTCATTGGTAACTCTTGCAACAACTGTCACAGGAGATGAGGAGGACATTTAAATAGATGGGATGGTCACCCGATGGGCAATGATTGGGTAGGTTGCAATTAAAGCACGACCCTTTCAAGGAAATAATCTTGCCAAGTGTTAATGGCGGTGTGACAACAACATATAAAAAACCCTAGCATATCTCTAGCCTTTCATTCACTCATCAATCTATTTTTTTGGTGAAATTTTACTCGTGTGTGACTAGCTCGTCTCAAGATGACCTCCAAGAGCAATCATTACTCTAATGACATTTTTCACCTTATATTTTCTAATAATAATTAAAAAGCAAGAGGACCCACTTAGCACACAAACACCATAAACATTTATTAATAGGGAGAGTAATCTTTAAAAAAAAACATTCCAAAACTAATACCCTATTCATACCAAGTACACTATAAACCCTTAGATGGATTGAACCATCAACAAAGAAGATGTAAGGGATGTATCCTGAATGAAGTAGAGTATGAAATATTCTTACTTTAAATCCTTTAGACCACACCAATGTGCAATCACCTAGACAAATGATAAATATTGACAAGTCATTCAAACTAGTGTGCAATCATGTAAACAATATAAACAAATGATACACCATTACTCATGCAATGACTGTAAAGTAGACTATTCAAGTTCACGGGATGGTTTTTGTGAACCATTACTCATAAAAGAGGTAATAAGTTTTGAATTATTTAAGTTCATGAGATTGTTTTGTGAACCAGTACTCATAAAAGATGAGATGAGTGTAAAGTGGACCATTTGAGTTCATGAGATGCATTTTGTGAATCACTACTCATAAAATATGCCACGAGTGTAGAGTGGATTCTTCAAGTTCATTAGATGGGTTGATGAATGTAAACTGGACCATTCTAAATTCATGGGACGAGTTTTGTGAACCATTTCTCATTAAATTTAAGTTGACTATAAAGTGGACGATTTAAGTTCATTAGATAAACTTTGTGAACCACAACTTTTAGGAGATGAATAATGAAAGATTCACTCCATATTAAGAGTGAGTTAATTTCATATTAAATAGTGATGCACTGTAAAAACAACAAATGTATAAAAATTAATACCCTTCAACATAAGTCTTTAGTCTAATTTGTTTAATCATCTAGACAATTGCAAGAAACAGATACGCTTTGTTAAGTGCGTTACACCGAGGTCCAATCATCGCAACAACTATATACATAGATACATTGTAATAAATAGTTCAGGCCAGAAAAAGTCTTTCATCTCTATTTCATACAAGATTTAAATTCATTTTGCAATGTATAAATCATACTTACTGCTGATCCATATGTGAGTTTTCTCTTTCGCCCATTGACTAGAACTTTCCCAGTCTGCACAGCATTGTTTGCCAATCTCCCTGAAAAATATTGTAACAGCAGCCATCTACTCAATCTTTTACATTGAAAAAAAAAAAAAACCGGAAAACCAAAAATTACATTTGTGGGTACTTTTTTCTATACTCAAATCTTGTTTACCTGCCAAGACATCAATAAGAGTGGATTTTCCTGATCCAGAAGGTCCCATGACAGCCATAATATGACCAGGCTCTGCGTAACCAGTCAATCCCCTCAGAATCCTTCTTGAATCTCCTTCGGAATTTGTGACAGTAACAGTCAAGTCTGCCCATGTTACATAGGCAGAAAGAGGACCTGCATCTGCTGCATTGGGTGTGTTTTTCCACAAAGTTCGGCTGAGAGGACTGAGTGTTTTCTGTGCAGGTGGTGGAGTTGATTGAATCTCCATGGCTGTCGAAAGCAACAACAGAGGCCTGTGATATTATGTTTACCTTGAATTTTGAATCAAATATATTGCTGCAAATATGAACATGGCATAGACTAAGAGAAAGAAGCACGAGCATTCATTACAATTCAGTCGGGTTTGGTGAATTTGCTTCTGTCTTCAATATATTCATCAGTTTATCGTGGTTATGTTTTAAGGTACGTCACATCATCTTGGAAAAACGGACCAACCCAGCGAAGGGCATTCTACGAAATCAATTTTTTTTAATTTCAAAGTTGTTGCCATTGGTGGAGGAATTTCCCAACTTGGAAGCATTGATATTAAATTCGAGCCACATGTGATAAATTCGACTCGTAGATATTAATTTTTAAACCATGTTATTGGTATCGGATGTAATAAATTTCACCTGCAACTTTGCATTCTTTAATCCATATAAGTAAACCGATTCATTTCCGACCCATCGAACTATAGCCGGACGCTCAATGGTAGGTGAGTTCGGGTATAAAATAGCGTACTTCCGCTAACCGTTCACTGGTTAATATAAATAAATATCACAAAGTGTTTAATATTTATTCTATAATTTTTTTTTTTTTTTTAAGGTAGGGGATAATAAAAATCATTTTTCAATTTCATATTTATTAAAGTTTGAAATATATATTACAATAATATTATAAAAAAAATTTTAATGTTTGGATATATATATTGACATATTTTTTTCAAGTCTTATTGAAAAATATTTTATAAAAATCAATATCGTTGCATTGTAACAATTAAATGAAATAAAATGGATTAATGACATCAGTTATATACAAATTCATAAGAGTGGTACAAATTTGATGTACCCGTTGTAATATATAGATATTACAAAAGACATTTGTATTTATTTGGATAGTGTTGATTTTTTGTTTTTACAATGACTGCTATCGATAACAGAGGTACAAAGTTAAAATAGTTTCAAAGGTTCCAAATCATTAGACTGGTGTCGACAATACAGGGTCAAGGTTGCAATAATGCCACATGGCACGATCTTTAAAAGATAATACAAAGCCTTGTTCTATAGTTTTTGAAATCCCAAGATTGTGCCACATGGTGACATCTTGGGGGTACATAGTAGCAGAGATCAAGTCGGTTACACAGAGACCTCTAGGGCTCGAATGCCTAGGGCTTAGGGACTTCTACAAGTGTCGAGTCCCCTCCGAGCCTTCGAGTGCCTAGGATGTTACTACGTGGCAGTATCTCAGGGCTCTGAGCTTCCACAAGTGCCCAGTCCTGTGGGCCTCAGGGCCATGAGACTATTGGATTCCTTGAAGTCCCTCGTGGTCCTGGGACGTCGTCATGTGGTGACCTCTCAAGGCCACGAGACTATCAGATTTTATCGGGCTCCCAGAATATCACCACATGGTGACCTCTCAAGGTCTCATGATCATGGGACTATTAGCTTAGTCAAAGTCTCTCGTGGTCTCAGACTCATAAGATGTTGCCACGTGGTGACCTCTCGGGGCCATAAGACTATTAGATTTTATCGGGTTCTAGGGACCTCTCGGGGCCTTGGGGTTAGGAGAGTATTGGCTTACCCAAAGCCTCCATGGTCCCAAGCTCCCGAAACTTCACCACGTGGCAACCTCTTAGAGCCTCAAGGCCACGGGACTATTGGCTCACCCAAAGTCCCACTTGATCCCAAGCTCCTGAGATGTCATCACATGGAGATCTCTCAAGGCTTCAAGGTCACAGGGCTTTTGGCTTACTCGAAGTCCCCCATGGTCTCAGGGTCCTGAGACGTCGCCACATGGTGACCTCTTGGTGTTTCAAGGCCACGTGACTCTTAGATTTTGTCGAGTGTCTAAGACGTTACCATGTGACGACCTCTCGAGGCCTCAGATGTCACATCCTATTTACATGTCCCAGGTTTTATGGTACGTGTCAATGAACTATTGTCCTTTGTCAACGGTGACGTGTCCTTGTGACACGTGGGTTGCAATACATGTGCTTACATTTATTTATATATATGCTTTTAATTATCGTGATTTTTGTGAGTAAATCAAGAAAATATAGATCTCTGATTCTATGAATAAATTATTAAATGTGTCATTAATGCATCTTTCAATAGTAATAAGGTTATATTTAATTTGTCAAAATAAAGATTTATTATAATTTTAAATTATATAATTGTATTAGACAATCATTAATTTATGATATTCAATATATTAATTTCATTAATTAAATGTGTATAAATCCTAATTAAACATAAGGATGAACTTATACTTTAAAAAGACTTATTTGGTATTTATCAAGTGGAGTTATTATTAATTAGCAATGCATGAAATTTTTCGATGACTTTATTTTAAAAAAGGAAGTTGAGTTATCTTGTTCTCAATTTGGAAAATCAAGGAAGATAAATTAGAAATTTCTCCGATAATTACTCATGGGACTCCTAGTGAATGATTTGAAACAAAGCCTACAACGTTAGTTTCAAGTGGCATGCAAAAGAAAAAATGGTGAGTAAAATGGTATTAAGGAAAGGAAAAGGAAAAAATTTAGACACAAAAAATTCACGAGAAAGAAAGTTTTGGAAGAAAAAAGAAAATTTTATCTACAACAAAAAAGAAAGTGTATCAAGTGGGTATTGTACTTATTTTAATGGTGTAATTTGTATTGAAAGAATTTTGGATTACAAAATATTTTAAAATTAAGGAAAACTCAAAAGCGATAGATAAATTTAAGAAAATATCTATAAACGAAAAGTTGAATTATAATGAGTGAGGCATTCATGATTGAGGGCAATCTAAATGTTTTATTATAGATTTGAGTATTTTGCATTGTGTATTAATATATATTGTATAAACAACACCACGCTGCAATATTAATGCTATTGTCATATCAAGATTTTGCCCTTTCTTTTCTTTAACTCGGCGTAAATAGCAGTGTCGCCATCATTTTTTTTGGTAACTCAGCCAAGAGCACCACTGCCACTATTCTTTTGTCTCAATTGTTTCCAACTCAATCGGAACCGCGTTCCATCCAACCAAGGATTTCAACGGACTCAGAAAGCCTTGGCGCTTTTAACAAATTATCTATCAATAAGCGTTTACCTCCATGTCTGGGCAGAATGCATAATATATATATTATTGTGGTCGTGGCTTCTTTCGGGGGCACCAGTCGATTCAAACTTGTTCTACCAAATTTAACATGAAAACACTTTCATTGATTTTGTCTCAAGGTCTTTTTGGCCGACGCATATAATATATATTTGCTTTTATGATATTGTGTATTGACAGGAAGGGTAGTGGAAGACCCACATTTAGCTGGTTTAAATATTTTACATGTTTAAATATTTAATAAATATGGTTTGAATTTATAGGTATAAATATATAAAATAAATATGATTAGATATTATTTAGGTTGAGATAAGAGATAATATAAATTATTTAATATTAATATTATATTATATTATATTATATTGATTATTATATAATCAGAAATTATATAGTGGATAGTAAATTCTTTAATCGTAATTTCCATGTGTGATTATAAGAAGCTCTCCTATTTAAAAACATATCATAAAACAAAATTTATTGAAATAAATATAAATTAATTGCCCTGAAACATACAATTTGATTGTCGGCATTGTTTTATAATCTGTGATTAAAATTATGTAAGGGTAGGGGTTTTATTTCATTTATTTATATCAGGGGTTTTTATATGAAATGAAAGATAAAATAAGGCTATTAAAAAAATCAACAGAATATGTTTGAAAACGAATGAATTGTGAAATACATATTTTTGTGTTATTTTTAAAAATGTAAAAAATGAGTGATTAGAGCTTTTTCTTCATTTTGTTGGTTTTAAGGGAAACCAAACTTAACCATTATGGGGAATATATGAGAGATCTTTGTTTTTTTATATGTATTTCATTTGTGTAAATAATTGAATTACGTTTAAAATTATCTACTATAATTAAGTTAATATAAACTTTTGTTATCATATTTGGTTGGCACAATTTTGTCAATATATGCTTAATTATATTAGATATTGCATGTATGTGATAATGATCTTTAGATTAGTTGTCCGGATGATGAGCTTATGCTTTGGAATATTTATCTATTATGTATATTATGGAACCTGTATTGATACTACCCAAGCAGCAAGACAATTTCTCGAGCCTGGTTATCATCACCAATGACAGGTATGGATAACCTGATCAAATGATGTGTTATGAATTTGATTGATTCGGATGATCATATGTTAATTAAAATTTTTGACCAAATTAATGAGTGTCCATTCATATGTATGATTTGCATATTGTGTGATATCATAGTAGAAATGTATTTTTCTTTATGATACACGTTATGTAGTAGAATCTTATAGCACATGGGGGTACTAGCATGTTTCATTCTGGATTTTCTACACCGTTCTATCTACCTATTCGTGTAGGGATGATAATTTCCTGATAAGGGATAGTGCAGGGGATTGTAGGTCCATGGTTGGAGTGGTAAAGAGCTCGGATGATACTCTCCCTCTCCCACTGCAGTACATTCCTAGAGACAACACTTGAAGTTATCAAAAATACGCAAGTTGGTGCAACTCAAGCTCTGGAGAGTTAGTTATCTTTATATTGTATATAATGCTAAATGCCTATGAAATTTATAAATGTAATATTATTTTACATGAACAATCATTGTTGTAATGTGAGACTAGCCATAGTTGTGTCATTATATAGTTACTAGATGCTTGTATGTCTAATGTGCATTTAGACACAATATTTTATACATTTTTGTGACTGAGACAAACCTGCTTATATGCTAGAGACCGTGAGAAGTTTTCCCATATACAATTATTTATCTATGTACAACTATATATATGTATAGACATTATGTGATAATGTACGTCTTGCAATCCTAGCTTATGTGAGTTTTGATGCAAGTTATATTGTTTAGAGGCATGTTGAGTTTTCTCGCTATAGTTAAAGAAGATGGTTATCCTTACTTAGGTATGCAACTTTTTAGTAAACACGTATACCTTTAGTAGATTGGTAGAACTACATCTAGCTCTGATTCGATGTATATAGGTGACATTACAAATATGTATGGCAGTTCAAGGAGTGAGCACGGGCATAGGAAACTAACCTTGATAGGTATTCCTTAGTATGACATCTTCTATAAATTCTAGTGAAAGCAAATAGCCTTGTTGTAGCATAGTACTGTTATGTGAACTTGTCGACGGGATCAAGTCTATCATATCTTGTAAGGATGAAAATTTATATGTGGTATATTTCATGAAAAAGTTAACTGTGCAAGTGGCTAGACATTTCTAGAATAACATAGTGCATCATTAGGTGTACCTAGAGTTTATGTTCTCTTCAGATTGTTATTGAAGGTATACTCAGATAGTAAAACTATGACTTGTTTTATTATGGTTTGGTGTAAGATTATTGTTGGTGTTATAGTCAGATACTCAAACACAAAAATATTATATCTTGACCCATACCTAAATAAATATATATGTTATGGTTGTTAATGTTTAGGTAGAGTGATCATGAACTATGATAGTATGGGATATTATAGGATGCTTCAATTTAGATATATACACTCGAGTGGTACATATTGTAGTTGTATGTTTGGACTCTCACTTAAATTGATTGTTCTAACGATTTTGTTAGTTGTTACTTGAGCAGTATGTTTATACCAATTAGTAGGACAAAATGTATGCATTTATATAATCTTGAGAGTATAAATAAATGATAGATTCAACTGTTATGTACTATATGTCTCACTTTTTTTTGCATTCTTAGCTTACTTTTATGCCTAGCATGTGATTCTCTATGGAATTAGGAATGTAGATTCTTTCATCATTGATATTATCTAGGTTTTATGTGAGAGTGCTTTGGTAACCAAACAAGCCTAGATTAACAAGATGTTATGCTAGAGTGTGTCACTTAGCTGTCGGATTATACCACAACTTTATAAGCTCATATGTGTCATGAGTAGTTTGTTCCCTATTTGGCTTAGAGTGCCAATTCTTTTGATGGTGACGTCTCGTGGAGGAGACCATCACATTTAAAAGAACTACATCAAACCCTGATTTTGAGTGGATATGTAGGCTGCCCAAGATTGTGGTGGGGCATTGGATCTAGATCCTTAGGCTAGGTTAGAGTGGAATTGATTGCATAGCAATCTATTTGACTAATTAAATTAGTACTAGTACTTAGTTTGAGAATTCAGATTGTGCTAATGTCCCTTGTGAGATAGTAAACTTTCTGTATCTTACATTTTATTTTTGCTTACAATATTGGAATGTTGAAACCATTACTTTTTGAGGTTGTTGATTATATGACTGACTAAAGTATTCTAGCAACTGTGGTTTAATGAATGTTCAATATTTAGTTTAGAAAAAAAATGTGCATTTTTTATAGAAACAAGTAGGCGAGTTCTTTCATCGTGGCCACAAGACTATTAGCTTACCTGAAGTCCCCCATGGTCTTATGTTCCCAAGATGTCACCATGTGGTGACCTATCGAGGCCTTGAGGCAACAAGACTATTAGTTTTTGCCATTTCATCTCACTTGTAACAACTGCATTGCCATAATTTCATGTGAGTTCTAAACTTTTGAAGGCCATAACTTTTGATCTATAACTCCATTTGAGCTCTCGTTTGTACCAAAACGATCGTCTCAAAAAGTTTAATTCAATCATTATTCACCCTATCCAATTAGAGATGTTTTCAAAACTTTTTGGAGGTCGTACATGACCATATGAGGGTGTGCAACTAAATTTTAATATTTTTTGGTGTTTTTCTATTTTTAGAAGTAGCATATTTTTGTAACTAGACATAAACTTCAGCTCAAATTCATCCATTATAGTAATTATAGTGTTTAAAAGATGTGTGAAGATTTTTATATCCATATGAGCTTGCATGCAATAATTACTAAAAATAACGGTTGACAAAAAGATGTGTGGAGATTTTCAGATCCATATGAGCTTGCATACAGTAATTACAAAAAATAACGGTTGACAAATTGCAAAAAATCAAGAGTTAGTAAAAATAGCAATTTTTTAAAAATTGTATGGGTCAACTAACTATTTACTTTAGGTAGTTTTTTATTTTTTTAATTATGCATGTCAACTCCAATTCTGAGTTGAACTTTATTTAAAGATGCTTATGTAAATATTTTATTCTTTCAATGAAAATCAGTAGAGTTTTTGCTTTAATGCAAACTCTGAGTTTATGCCTATTGATTTTTTTGCTTAACTAGTCTGTGTTTTTATCATCAAGTTTGAACTCTGCATCATAATTCATCTAGCACAACCTGCCCATGCCACAATTTTCAATTGTCCTTCATGCCATCAATAAACTCCATATGCATATCACCATCACTTGATTTGTAATCTGAAAATGGTCAAAAATACTGATATATATTACAGTGTTTTAGAGCCGCTATTGAAAATAATTTTGCATGCATTCCCATAAATTTCACACAATGCCATCTCGCAGATAAAGCGAGCACTATCTACTTATTAAGATGATTTTCGTTTCAAGTAAAATTTACTCTTGATACACAAAAAGTTATTATACATGTTGAAGTATTAAACAAAACTTATTTGCTTATCTTTTTCTAGATTTAAAACTACACACCATTAACTAATAAATCTACTCATTTTCTCTCACTGTGCAATTAAACACTTCTTATGTCTGTGAAGGACTTACATCTAAGACTTTCAACTATAAATACCTTCATTGCCTTCATAGATAAGACGAACAACTATTAATAGTATTGTCTTTGGAGAACTCCCATCTCATAGATATACTATGTTTTATTTTTTGTTACAAATGTAAATGGCTTTTGTAAATATAGTCTAAACTTCAATTCATTTTTCTTTGTCAATAGTATCTAGTTATATATCTTACTAATCAAAGACTCGAATCTCAAACTTATATTAGTTTTTATTTATGTTACCAAATACTGTCATCAATTTACAATTATATTGTTCTATATTTGACAACAAAAAAAACATGTTTTCATATTTTGTAATTTTAATTCTGTTAACAAATACTTGCTTTGGTGGATATTTGTTCCTTGTTTCAAAACTCCTATTGTGGCACAATTGGGAGCATATTTTAAAAGGTGAATTAATTTGTTGGTTACATTTGATGAAACAACGCTCAATATATAGGACAAAATATGTTTTCTTGAATTTATGATTCTTTGTGACTTATACAACGTCTTCAAAACCAATAACCAATGCTACTATCAATCGCATCTTGTATTTAGTTGTTTTAAAATTGTATTTTAATTGTCGATATTGGTTAATTTCATTTTTTATTTATCATTTCAAATTTTATTTTTCTTTATCATTTATATCAATGTTTAACTCTAGTTTCAGTGCATAAACTTGTTTCATAACTAGTATTTTATCACACTAACTGTTAAAAAATTGCTTTTACCTATTTCATCTTATTACTTTAATTTTGACAACACAAGACCAAATGCAATATACTATTTAACAGAAAGGTAGGGACTAACCACCACATAGCCCTTGTTTAATAATTAACCACTTATGACTTCAATTTAAGGGTAAAATAGTGTATCATGCTATTTATATTTATATATTGTTGTAGAGTGTCTATAAGTTTTTATGTAGATAGAAGGATGTTAAAGTTTAAAAAAAAATTAAAGGCATACAAGTCAAGTTTATCTGATTTAAGGTAGGAAGGTGTTTTTTCTAGGCATTTTTATTGGTTAGAATGATGTCAATTTTTGGGCTAATGGGGTCTTACTTTGAATTCAAAGTATCTATAAATACATATATATCTTAGTGCATTTAAGCATTTATACAACACCTTAAAAACTATTTGACATTTATTATTCATAAGAATCTATTGAGCATTTGTAAGTATTCTAGATAAATCAAATGAGCATTTATAGAGCATCCATTGTAGAATTGAAGATCATGTTAACGACACATTACATTTCACTTCAAAAAGCATAGATCAATCTTAACTACATGCACCCAAAAAAATAAATCAATTTAATTGATGTTAGGGTCAAACATACATGTCAACAAGAGATCCCTCTCTTTCATATTGTCAAGGCAAGTCAAGTGCCTTGCTAGAGGAAATGGTTTATAGAAGTGTAGGTTTCCAAACTCTTCCCACATATTATTCAACAACTGTGTATAATGGGGATCATTTCTCCTCAAGGAGGGACAACTTATCCATGAGGGTTTGAGCCTTTGATTGACTCGTGACATAATGGTAATGTCCCATGATGTATATCATCTTCACCAAAAACTTTAGCATCATTTCAAACACATGTAGTCATGTCGCAGAGTCCTAAGTCCACTTTGTTGATAATGCACAACTCTGAAAATGTTAGCATTGTTTCATATAATGTGTGAGATAGGAATCTAATAAGAGATTTAGTCAAGAGTTAGTATGATAAAAACTAAATAAAAACATATAAATAAATCTAACGCCTCAATCTTAGCCACTCAAGGAGCAAGAGAACAATGAAAGTAATAAATAAAAGAAGATAAAACAAGTATTCTTCACCTTCCTTGTGAGCAAGAGTTGCATGTTGGCCTTGGAAGAATGTGTTCGATCGTGTGCTCAAAGAATATTTGATAATGGTGCTCCTTACATCATATATCCTTGTCACTTTGGCTTTGTTTGGTTTGGCTTTGACAAGATGCATCAATCTATCAATAATTTTGCATTATAGCATTACAAGAAAGCTTTGTCACTCAACAATTTAACATTATAACTTTGGTTTGAGAGCTTGTTTTAAAATGACATTGGCACTTCTATTTATAGATTCTTGAACTAACTCTAACCCAAGTGTAGTTAGGTTAGATTTAACTATGGTTAGGTTTATTTTAACTCAAGTTAAGGAGGAGACAAGAAATTAATATTTGGGATATAAATCTCATTTATTAAGCATGGCTCTCTATTTTTGTACTTAAAATTTTAATGAAGATATTTTTAATTCTTTGGCTTTGAGCATGATGACATTGTTATGACCTCAATTTTATTAGAATTTTTTTTTTTACAAAATTAATATTCACTACTTTCACATGGAAATTTCACTTAAGTATTTAATTAGATTTGCTTAGTTAATCCATTATGCTTAACATTTTTGCATTTTAAGAATTGTTTAAGAGTCTCGTTTAATGGGTCCAAAGGCCAATCTATCAATTTGCAAGGTCACAACTTGATTGGAGATAAATTTATGAGAGGTCATTGTTACGTATAAGATAATACCCTAAATAAGGATACTTGAACACAATTTTGGGTACTAATGTCCAATGTGTGGATGAAATTGAGACATTAAGTGATTCCTAAGCTTAATTTACATTATTTGGTAGATATCAATCTAAAGTCTGATTGGACATGGTTGTGGCCAAAATAAGGTGTGTAAAGTTTACCCCTATTTCGGAAGGCATTGCAAGACACAAGCACAATAATCTCTTCTTAAAGATTGACAAAGTTATTAATGCCTTCGCTAATTCCCTAGAGGGTGATGGATGAGCCCTAGATGCGCCCTCAAGGTAGCAAATAAATTCAATGAATGTTCCCTCAAAAAGAAGGAAATGATGTGACCTATAGGTAACGAGGGTGGAAATACTGATTTGATAAAAAATGGTTATAATTAGTGGCACAATGAGGTGCCTCAATAAGGAAAATGAATGAAAATAATAATTTACTCAAAGGTGGTTATAATCATTGGCACAGTAAGGTGCCCCAGTAGGACAGATGGAAGTGTGACATAATTCATCTTTACCCTAATAGGGAAGATATGATCAAATAAGGTCCATATGATTTGCCCCAATATGGCAAATTGATAAAGGGGCTTACATATTGAATTTGTACTCACAGAGTAACAATAAGCTGGTATAGAGGATAGGCATGAATTTAGACTACCTACTAGTATGGAGATGCACGTTTTAACTAGCAGGAATTATTATTCAGTTGTGATTTAATTAATCTACATTTGGGTAGTGTTTAGGTAAGTTTGAGATTTGCTAGGTGTGAATACAGAGAAGTACTACCCACTGCATTTTCTGATAGATCCTTTGGCCTATTTTTTGTTGTAGATTGTGATATTATGTATCATAGTTGTAAACAACTATAATAATAATGTGTATCCAAAGCATAGAAAACTCAATTTAAATGCAAGTACAAATCAATTAAGCATAAGATATGAATAATGAAATTACAAATAAATATAATACAATAGACTAAGTGTAGGAATGAACATAGATTCACAACTCAAGTACAAGATATGGGTAATCAAGACCCAAGTATAAGTAAAGTGCAAGAATCCTATGACAATCATGAAACAGAAAGGCAAAAAAAAATAATAATAACAAATAATAAAACACCAATAAAGAAAGAAACAAACAAACAAATAAATAAATAAACACAAATAAATAATAACAAATAACAAAACACCAATAAACAAAAGAAATAAACAAGGCAAGAGAAACAAGACTCAAATAAACAACACAAAACTAAATAAACAAACAACACATACCAAACAAACAAAAATAGACAAAACAAATAAACAAACAAGTCCGTAAATAAATAAAACAAAATAATCAAAATAAATAAACAATCTAAAGCAAAGAAAAGTATAATAAAAAAACTATTATAAACACACAAAGGCAATATACAAATAATGGTTAATCATAATGTTAGTACAAATAAAATATAAATTGATCGTGCATATGTAGTAGAGGTGTTACTCTTAGTGATAGGGTAACCCTCAGACTATATAGAAACAACACAGATAAAACAATATAAGAATAAATGGCATAACAATGCCTCTAGGCTATAGGGAATGACACAAATAAGAACCAAATGGAAGGAATAAAAGAAAAAAAAGAGGTAGCTGAGCTGATTCTAGATGCACTAAGCAAGTGGGCATTGCCTAAATAGTTTCATGGACACAAGGTCCAATGCAAACTTCAAACCAAATGTAGCTATCTTAGGATATGATATATAATAAAATGAAGATAATGAAAACATGATTAACTTGTAGAGGAAAATGGTAAAAGCCTCACAAAATGGCAAGTGCGTAAGAAAAGAGAGGGATGACGTTCACAATCATGAAAGTGTCAACACAAACAAATTATGCATGCACGAGAGAATGTTTAAACTAAAACCACACTAAAAGGCAAAAGATGAGTATCCACAAATGAACTGAATTGATAATTCATAGTGTCTACTACATCTATGGCTTAAAATGAGAATGAACTTGCAAAACAACAATAGTGTTGGCAATAGTTGCTTGCAAAATGATAAAAATTTTACAATAGAAAATGCTCACAAAATAATGAGAACATAAGAAAAAGCCAAGTGGTCATTACTGCATCAAATTTGAATGTACAATGCTCACAACATCAACTTGCAAAATGATGAGAGCATATAGCTAAGGCCAATGAGGATGGAGAAACTAAAACACAAGTGGTTACTTGTGAAATAGCTAGGAGTCCTAGAATCCTTAAGGCATAGAAGATGGTTGAAAAAAAAAAGCGAAGTGGTGGCGGTCAAGCTAATTCGAGATACCCCATGTATCCAAGTGATGGTGACATAGTTTGTACATACCTCTAATCGATGTAGTTATCCCAAAAATGAAAAGAAAAAATGCCAAGGTGGCCTAGAAATGAAGCCAATTAGATAAGAAAGTCTATCCTAAATTTTTTTGACAACTTTATATTCCTCATGAAAATTCTAAACCAATTTTCATGATTTTGTGATTTTTTGAAAATTTTCAAATATTTTTGAATTTTTTTAGGCATCTCAACTCATTTGAGAATTATGAGATACAAAGTGGTCTAACTCACAAAATGGTGAGATCATGGCTTAAAGATACTCACAAAATGGTGAGAGTGTTCAAACTTAAAGTGCTCACAAAATGGTGAGAGCATTCAAACTTAAATTATATGTAAAACAATGAAAACGTATAGCTTAGAAATGTTCATAAAATGGTGAGAGTGTGGCAAAGAGATGACTACACTGACATCAATGTAAATAGAGCACTACCTACATAGTCTAAATAAACCTCACATCATTGTAGTTTTGCCTAAAACAAAAGATCCAACTAGTAACAACAAGTTCATGAATAGACAAATTGTAAAGTATAAAATAGTGATGTGACAATGTGGATAAAAATAGGGTTGTTCCTAATTTTCCCAAAGATAGTTATAATGAGGAAACAATGACACAAGTTTGTGATACTAATTTTCTCAAAGTTGGTTATAATCAGTAACACTGGTAATGAGATAGAACATCACAACAAAGAAGAATATAATTACGAATCCCATGTCATACTGCCTCGAGATACTACCTTATTCTAAAAAACATGTGCTCAACAAATCATCATACTAAATGAACCACTAAAACTTCATCTGAATCCAATCTTTGAAGGTGATCTAAGTACTAATGGATTGAAACCAAGGTCAAAAAAAGGGGTGGGCAAGAGACGAGAAAAAATTCCTGCCAATAAGAAAGGTATGGAAGGAATAATACATGATATGGTATAAGGAAGGTGATATTACAGTAATAGGGTTTCCCCCAAATGACAAGGTAAGGTACATGGTAGGGCATAAAACAAAATCAAGGGTAAGGCAAAATAAGTGATTATATAACTCCAACTGATGTGGAGATGCACATCCTAATCAATATATGATACAACTAGAATAGTCAATTATGTAAATTGCTATCCCACACCCCTTCTAAATAGTTACTCTATTAATAAACTAATGTTGATTTGGACTCCAATAATGTTATTATGATCTTTGTTGGTTGTTGATTCTATTTTCTCTTAACTTTGAGACAAGATGTCATTGTAGCCTTTGTAAAAGAAAGTGCGACCAGGGATGGTAAATAAGGATATGCACTAGATGATAGATCTAATTTGGAAATGGAGAAATGGATCATAATGGAATGTATAATGGTTGGAAAATAAATTAAGATTGAGATTTTTAAGCACACATAATGTTGTTGATTCCAGATTTGACATAATTTTGGTTGTGGGGGGGGCCAAAGACTTTTGAGTATGCTCTCGATAGGACCACCATATTTAAATTATTATTTGGGCTTAAGAGATAATGCCATCTGATTATATTGTAGATTGAAAGCATATTGATGTTATCATCAATAATGTCTTCATCAAGTAGTGAAGAACTATTTTGCTTAGCTATTAGCACCTCAAAGAGGTTTTCACCAATGAAGTTGTCTTGATTGTCCCATAGCACCTCTGAGAAGGTTTCACTAAGGAACATTGAATTTTGAATTTGATTGTTTTCTAGCACCTCAAACAAAGTTTTACTAGAAGATGTTAAGTTTGAACTTTGATTTCCCCCTAGCACCTCTAAAAAGGTTTCACTAAGAGATTGCTCTTCTTCTACATGAATGTGGTTATAGTCCCCCTAATATTCTACAACTAGTGTGTCTTCATGGATGCAATTCAATAAGGTGTGATTTTGTCAGTCCCAATCAACACTCATGGGAGGTGGAATGCCAATATAATGGTTAGGTTGGTTGGTGTTAATAGAAGATGGAATGGTAATGAAATAGTAAGAGGCAACACAATCTTCGTAGAAGATACTAAGAGAACTTGTGTAGATGTTGAAGTAATTATGCTCAAAAATTATGGAAGGATCATAAATTTATTCAAATTGATCTATAAGGAATGTGTAACTAATGTTGTAACATCCTCAACTGTACTTTGATTTCAAAGTTGAGTCTAACTCAAAGAACTTTGAATCTGATGTTGTGACTGATGTTAATTTTGATTCTAATGCTAAATCTAATATCGGTTCAAAATTAGAACCTAAATTTAATGTTGATTATTCATCTGGTGTGGTGACAAAAATGTTATGTTGAATGTTTGGTATTAGATGAGTAACGACCTACAGTTGAACAATTTACTCTTTAGAAATAGGTTCAGCTAAGAAGGACCCCACAAAGATTGGTCATTAACCTTTTAGGGTTGTACACATGTAATTCCTATGTTTGGTTAAAGTTTCGAGATGTCTAAATTAGTTAAATAAATATGTAATAATTAAATATTTATTTATTATGATTTTGACCTTATTTGATTTTTTATAAATAGAAAAACATAGGGATAAATAGAGACTTAGCTAAAAATTTATTATCATGGATGATTTGGGCTCTAAAACTTGAGATCTAGGCAGTAGTTCATGTCATGAATAGGATTCTAGTGTTCATCTGTTCACTAGATAGTAGTGCCCAGTTTGGATAGTAGTGCCATCCATGTGTAGTGTCCTCAATGTGGCACTAATGTCCCCTTTACAATATTGTTCTTATTTTCAAGGAACATATGCACATGTGTCTGTATGTTCTCTTCCTGCATGACCAAAACTTGTAGCTCTATATTATACTTAGAAAACTTGATTTGATGTATAAACCCTAATCTCCTTGCAAGTATGGCATAAGCAATAATTTTGTGTGTGCTAGTAGGATGGACTAGACATCCTCAACACCCCTTTGTGTAGAGAGTTGCCTACATACCAATACTCCAAGGAGGGATCAAGTTCGATATAGTTCTCCCACCTCGTGTTTGATGTATGTGCAAGTGAATGCTATGATGAGAGTTGCCTTAGATGTCTTGAATGTGCTTGAGATTTCAAATGCTTGAAAATAGGAATTAGGGATATTATAGATAGTAGTGTGTAAAAAGTAGGGTAGAATAGGGATTAAATACCTTAATTTTACACAATTTTATATTTGGTTAAATAGCTCTTACATCTATTTTCTATAGGTGGATTAGAATTTTATTTATAGGGTTATATTGCTTGTGTATATAATAAAATGAGCTTATGAAAACCTTAGGAGGGGCACACATTTGAAAAACTATCAGTTGGGAAGAGCTAGGGATAAGGACAGTAGTGACCAATTGGGGACACTAGTGCCATGTGGTTATAGTGTCCCAAATATGGCATTGATGTCTTTTTGACAGACTATTGAGAAAGTTGGATTGGCATTTGATATGATAGTTCTAAGACTGTGTCTTGACTAGATGTAGGTGACTATGGTCTATTGAATGACTAGAAAAGTAAGTCTAATGCTCAAGTATAGGTATATGACTAGCCTAGGGATATGTTGACTTAAGCAACACTCTTATCATCTAATTACCACTTTTAGGTGATTGCATTTGCCCCCCATTTATGTTAGTAATGAAAAAAAACAAAATGACTAGTATAAAGGAAAAAGAAGCATACCTGGACTTACCTTGGAAGTGAAATAATGAAACATGTAAAAATCAGTTCTTACTTAAGAGATAATCAAAAGCAAAAGACTATGGTGAAATGAAATAACTGAGTAAAGATGAGTAAAGAGAGAGGAAAAGAACAAATATACCTCATTGGATACACAAAACACTACATAAACTTGGTGACAACTTGTGTATGTGAATGTGCATAGTGATTATATCATTGAATAACTTGAACTGAGTTGATGGCTTTCTCAATCCTCAAATGGTACTCAAGAACTCAATTCGATTTTGACTCCATCATTGCCCACCCCTATTTGGTGGATCCCAATCTCTATGAATAACTTTGATAAGATTATAAGTGCATTGAACCTTGTCATGTAGGTGGATCAAGAACTCAAGTAGGCCATGACTACATCATTGGCCCTATGTGAAGTAGATGCATTTGTAACTATACTGTACAAAGTGTTGAAAGTATCTAACTAGGTAATCTAATTATGTATTTGGCTCCATGACCACGCGGGTATATTAGGTAGCTCTGGGCCACTCAAGAGTGCCAAACACTGTAGATGGAGTAAGGCATTAATATGGTGTTAACCTGGATTGTGATAGAAAGTATATACAATGTAGAGAATGACATGGAGTTTTCCATTCCATCTGATCAACTTGTCTGAAGTTGAGTATATGGAAACTATGTGTCATGCACGTGCCCCCAATCTAGTATGAGTATATTAAATATGAATAAAGTATGTAATAGTTGAATATGAATTTATGAGTGATCATGTTGTGCATGTTGCCCCCAAATTTGAGTAATTGATATGAATTTGAGCTAAATCTTAACATAATTACTAAACATGTGACTGTATCTATGAAAATATGTATTGTATCTAATATATTGGTCTAAATAATCTAGACTATCTTAAAGATGGGGATAATGGATGGTAATGCCATGTAGTGGATAGTAACACCTTGTGATGCTAGTGTCCCAATCTGGATGCTAATGACTACCTGGTCTAATTTCTATGTGATCTGAATTGACTACTGAGTCTTTACTCTATTTTGTGTTTGCCTTGAGTTTGATATATGAAACTGAGCCTGTGTTCTGAAATGTATATGTGAAAAATAATATAGGAGCCTAATCTCTGTGAATAACCCTATAAATGCCCCCTCTTTTGAGGGTAGTTGTGAAATATGTGGAAAACCACCCTCTAAATAAGTAGCTCTATAAAATGTGTTAGCTAGACCATGTGCATGATATTCCAATATAATGTAAAACATAACATTAGAATATAAATGTATTTGAACATAAGTAGGAAATGTAAGATTATGTTGTAATATAGCATTGCATAAGGGTGTCAAGATAGATGTAAGAAATGTGTAACAATAGTAAATCTGAGTAACTATCTAGGGGATGGGGCATGACATCTATCAAGGCTCATAAGTAGGAAGGGTAGATGCATGAGAGCTCTCATGGCATTAAAAATTGGTGTATGTGTAGTAATCAAATATAAGTGTCATGGTGTAAAATCATACAAAGAAGCAAACATACAAGCACATGAGGCAAGTAAAAGGTAGGCCAAGAGGGCACAATACAAGGGACATGGGAACATGTGACTAAATATGAGAATGAAGACATATAAATACATTCTCAAATGTCCACATACGTAAATAATAAGAAATTTGGCATAGAGCCAAATAGTAGGACATGTTCAAATGTTTGCATAGAGAAGCATAAAAGAGCACAAAGGGACATGGGCACAAGTCCAAGGCATAAAATAGAGAAGTGGTGTAGAATCCAAGGAATAATGGCATATTCAAATGCCCTCGAAGATGGAAGAAGCATAGAAAACACAATCAAGTCTAATCTAGGAACTAAAAATGAAAGCATGTATAATTATGTAATCCAAATCTATGTAGATTCCAAGGTGCATATCTACTAATTCTAACTAGTGATAGTAGATTCATAGCGACTTAGCGGAATGCACCAAGTGTCAGCATCCATGGTTTCATATCTGCACCCGCATTTCATCTCTTTTCGGTGAAAGGTTTTAACAAGCTAAGTATTAGGATCAAGTGGAAAGCGCCAAGTGGTTCTTTTGTAACCTCCATAAGGTTTTTTTAGCCGAACTAGTCTTAAACTTGTATTCAGTCCTATTGACCTCCTTTGGTCATTTATGAGCATTTAGATAAATTCGATTCATACTCTCTATCAATGAAAACACACCTAGAGCTATGCAAGAGGGAACCTAAGCCCGTGTGTAGACACTAAAATCTGGGATATGAGTAATGAATAGAAATGATCAATATCAAGATAAATCAATGCATAACTAGAATGTATAATATGTAAAGATAAAACTTGGTAGTAGTAACTGTGTATGAGATGCCCCCAAGTCGGTAAATGTATCAATGTATAAACCTATATCAGTGTGATTACCCCCAATGGGTAGATGATAGCTAGTCTAGATTAGTGTAGTGGATCGAAGTCTTACTTGGAATTTGCAAGCACTCGACAAGAACAAATGAAGCATATGTGTATGGTAAAACCAACTATATTAGGATAACTAGCAATATGCAATATTTGGCAAGTAATAGAAATGTAAACCTAGAAATGCATATAATTTGTAAGAAAATTATAATTTTTTAAATATTTGAATGTTTTTGTATTTTGACATATTATATTTTTTTTGTGTTTTCTAAGTATAAGCTATGTACAAGCATATGAAAGGAAACTATGTACAAGGAAAAAGAGAGAGAAGGAAGTGTGTACAAGAGTAGGAATCATAGTAACCAACGAGTCTCATGGGAGACTCACTATCATTGTGGCCTGTGTAAAATATAGGAATGATAATCTCTCATGTAGTGTGATTGCTATGATGTAGTTGAATGTTGTTGTAGTATGAATCTAAGTATTGTTCATCATCGAAATCATAATATTGTTCCACATCATAATCATAATAATATGGTGTGCTAGAAGGAATTGACTCATGTTGTGGAGTTGAACTTTTTGAATTATGTTTTAGAATATTGATTTGATCTTTCCCTTTGAAACTATGCTTCTTGTAGACATATGATGTTGTGGATGCTCTTTTGATAGAAAACCCTATTTGAGAATGCTTGTTGGTTGAGCATGATTTTGACTTTACAACTAAGGCTCTTACTCTTTTGGTAATATTTATTGTGTATCTATATGTTTTACCCTAACAAACTATATTTGTGACTGATGTGCCTTAGGATGTTCAATAAATTCCAAAATCTTTTGACCAATATTATCAATTGCTAGAATAGGAGAAGTGATGCCTTCGGCGCTATTTGTCCAAATCTTGACCATGAAAATCAAATTGTTATAGATATTTGTGACCAAAATTATACCATATTGAATGTTGAGCCTCTTTTTAGAAAGGTAGACTTTCTTGATTGATCTGTGCTTGTTGTATTATTTCTTGTTCTAATTATGCTTTGTGAACCTTTTTTTGATCTGAGTTATGCTTTGATAACCATTTTTTTACTATTTCTTAATTTGACCCTTTTTAAATTGGTAGATGTGTCATTTTATGTTGTGTGGATGATGTGTTACTATGTGAGTCATCTATATCCATTATTTGTTGTATTTTCCTTTTCAATTCCAATCATGAATCGGTGTGGTGCTCGTGCATTCTATGATATGCACAAAAATATATGGATCTCCTCATTGGGGGTAGAGGAGGTAGGGTGATCAACTTAGCTTTAATCAAGTCCCTTAGTGTTTCACTAGAGCTCTTATTTGACCTCTGAATGATTTTTAAATCACTAGTTGTAGATGTCTTTTATAGTGATTTCAATTTCTGATATGTAATAGTGTTTACCACAAGTTGACTAGTTAAAGATGTATAAACATGATTTACACTATTGTGCCCTGGAGGACTTTGTCTTATAAATTATTTTTCCAATATAATAATCTTTTTATGTAATAGTTTATTCTGATTTTGTAAACTTACAATTATCTTGCTCATATTGATAATTTGTTCCCATAGAGTCTCACAAATTCAAGCCCTTATTGTTTTGGTTTGAACATGTAGGCACACACCTTGTAGGGAAGAGGTGTGAATACACTTTGTAGGGGGATTAGTGACATTGGTATAGGCTACCTCATCTCATGGAGGAATGATATCATGGACCTAGTTAGAGGGAAATTAGTTATCATACTCATGGAGATGAGGAGGAGAAGGATATTTTTTCCTGTTCATAAGATATGACATTGAAACATGAAACATAGATGTTAGCTTATGTGCTAAATGCTCTATGTGTGTATAAATTTGCTCACATAGATTTGATTGTTCATTTAATTCCACATAGGAGAAAGATAGCATGCCATGAAATATACGAGATATTTCATTCGATAATAATCATAATTTATGCATGTATTGATGCCTTTTCTAAGTTCATTCTGAATTAAAGGGAATAAGCATGTAAATGAAAGTATGAAACTTTGCAATAAAAAGCAATTGATTTCTTATGTCATTGCGATCATGATTAGAAGATATATGAATCTAAAATATGAGTATAGATAAAAAGGATATAAACCCTAAGTATGTCTATGTTTAGGGTTTTTCAAGCTTGGGTTTCTTTACAATAATTTAAATTAGATGTAAAATAAATTGAAACCCTAATGTAAAATTGGTTTAATTTCACTAGGTTGTCTAAAATAAAATTAGAAATATTCATCCCTAAATTTATTTCACAAAATTTGGATTAATTTAAGCTACGTTTGAAGTAATATTCGAATTAAGATAGGTTCACCAGATGATTTAACCTTTTGGGGTTTTACACTTGAAATTCCTTTATTTGGTTAAAAGACTGAAATGTTTAAATCAATTAAATAAATATGCAATAACTAAGTATTGATTTATTGAGATTTTGACCTTGTTTGACTTTTTATAAATAACAAAAAATAGAGATAAATAGAGACTTAGTTGAAAATTGACTATTACAGATGATCTAGATTCTAAAACTTGAGATCAGAGTAGTAGTTTATGTCATTAATAGGATTCCAGTGTTCATTTATTCATTGGACAATAGTGCTAAGTTTGGACAATAGTACCATCCATGTGTAGTATCCTTAATGTGATGTTAATGTCCCTTTTGTGGGATTGTTCCTATTTTTGGGGATCACCTAAACCTATGACTGTATATTCTATTCTTGCATGACTGAAACCTCTAGCTCTGTGTTGTATCTGAATAAATTAATTTGATGTGCAAACCCTAATCTCCTTGATAGTATGGTATAAGTAATAATTTTGTGTGTTAGTAGGATGGACTGGACATCCTCAACACCCTTTTATGGAAAGAGTTGCCTACATACCAATACTCTGAGGAGGGATCAAGTTTGATGTAGTTCTCCCACCTAGTGCTTGATGTATGTGTAAGTGAATGCTAGAATGAGAGTGGTCTTGGATTCCTTGAATTTTCTTGAGCTTTGAAATGCTTAAAAATTGGACTTAGGGCTACTTTATATGGTAGTATGTAGAAAGTAGGGCAAAATAAGGATAAAACATGTTAATTTTGCACAACTTTGTCTTTGGTTTAAATGGATCTTGCATCTATTTCCATTTAATCAATAGAGGTGGATTATATTTGTATTTATAGGGTTATGTTGCTAGTGCAGATAAGAAAATGAATTTAGGCTAACTTTAGGATAAGCACATGTTTGAAAAATTATCTGTTGGGAAACATTAGGGCTAAGGACAGTAGCATCCAATTAGGGACACTAGCGCTATGTGGCTATACTGTCCCAAATGTGATGTTAATGTCCTTTTGGTAGACTACTGAGAAAGTTAGATTGGGATTTGGGATAATAGTTCTAGGATTATGTCTGACTAGCTGTAGGTAACTATGGTCTATTGAATAGAAAAGTAAGTCTAATGCTCAAGGATAGGTCTATGGCTTACCTGGGGTTAGGTTGACTCAAGTGACACTCTTAGCATTCAATTACCACTTTTAGGTGATTATAACTAGCTTGTTAAAGTGAGGCTTCTAAAAAATAGGGAAATGGTTAAAGGGTGATTCAATATAGGTTAACTTGTCATAAATAAGTGTTTAAATGAAAACATCAAGGATTTATTGGTTGTCTTGGCCTTGGATTACACTTGGTTTCAAAATCTCAGATTTGGACACATCTTGGTCTTTAAAAGATGAATCTCTGAGAGGTAATGATTGGTTCTGTTGTGGTTTGAAGACTGGCTTGGAAATTAGAAATTGGTGGAAGTTTGGTAATGGATGAAGAATTATTTATGGTTCAATAATGAGCTCTTTGTAAATAGGCACATCTAATATGGGCTCAACAAAAACTAGATACAGGTTTGGGATGGTAACTGGGCACTGTCTAGTTGTAATTGCACAATCTTGTTGGGATAATGAGATATCATATTTAGAAGGGTCTGGAATGGTGATGAATGGGCACTTTAGAGCTTGGTTGCTAACATAAGAAGAAGGATGAGGGTAATGGCAATCTTTGGACAGTGGGGAGTATGGTTGTTAACACAAGCCAAAGGATGAGATCCTAAAATGATAATCCTTGGGCAATATGGAGCTTGGTTGCTAATGTAGGCTAAAATAGAATGGCCTGGAATGGTAATCCATGGGCATTGTGGATCTTGGTTTCTAATGCAAGCGAAAAGAGGATTACCAACATAAGTAGGGGATAGGGTACCATTATCATTGAAAGGGCAAACTTGGTACTTTACTTAGTCCAAAGAAGGGTGATCTTGGTATATAATAATCAGCATGACTGGGTTTGATAATTATCCCAAAGAGGGTGGTCTTGGTCTCTAAAAATGGTCTTGGTCTAGGTCCATTTGGACATGGAACTTGACATTGGTTTAGGCAAAGTGAAATTAGTCTTGAAAACATGAGCAAGGAAATTGAAAACAAATTCGATCAAGGCATGTTCAGATATATGGCTAGGTCTCATGAAAACAAGAAGTCTAAAGGTATAAAACATCTAAGGTTTGAAACAAATAACCTTTGGCTCTATAAAACAAGCCCAAAGGGTAAAACAACTGAACTAGGTAGAGGTAAAGATAAAACAATCTTGAAATCGATCTAACAAATGATACTAATTTTCCCAAGAGGTAGTTATAATCAGTGGAAAGGGTAATATGAAAAATCAAAACTCATTTATGGATAAATTACTAATTTTCCCAAAGGTCGTTATAATCAATGACAAAAGGTATTTGCATAAGATGGAATAATTATAGACTATGTCAAAAGGATAACAACAATTGGCCCAAAGGTATTTATAATCGTTTAAGGTGAAAAACAAGGCCAAACTTAGAGACAAATAACTTAAACAAGAACTTGAAAATAAACTAAACTAAGGTGATTAACTTCGGTGACACTCAGTAATTGGCTCACTAAGACTCAATACTTTCTTCACAAGAGATTATTTAAACAATGGAACTAGGACATTCTCAAAGTTAGCACAACAAGCTTCAAATGTAACAACTTGGCTCAAAGGATTCTCAAATAAGGCACAAGACAAATATCAACCTATAGGTCTAATCAAATGGGTCTTTAGATCAAATAGGAAATCAACCCAAGTAACATAATCTAAACACAAAAGGTAGACTATCTAATCCCAAATTAGATGAGGATTTGGTGCAAACCTGAATAGTTTAGGGTTTATAATTCAAAAGATTGAATTCTAGATTTGATGTAAAAAGGCTCAAATGTTTTAAGGCAAATGGGCTAGACCAAAATAGGAAGCATAACCATGAAATTGAAACAAAAGATATAACAATGGTTTTGGAACTTGGTTTCAAATGCAATAAGTGATTTGGAATAATTTAGGTAGCTTAATGATGTTCCTTCAAATAAATAGTAGATAATAGTTTTGGACTAAAAAATCTAAGGCAAATGTTTGAGATAAAATGGGTAGCATAATGACACCCCATTTAAATAAGTGACACACAAGTAATTTTGAAATGAAAATCTAAGGCAAAAGTGTGACATAAAATGGGCAGAGTAACACTTCTTAGGCTAAATTGGGGGTGAAAACACGTGATTGTTATGACTCATTTTGACTTCAAATAAACACATAATTTTAGTCTCAAAACACACATGTAAATCAAAGAAAATATAAATAACACTAATGGCTCATCTTATCCCAAAAACTAACATGGGTGTCCATATCTTCTGCTAAAGTTTCCACCAATCTGTCAATACTCGTAAGGAATTAAGTGTTAATCCAAAAATTAAATAATAGGTGTAGGTAGAGTTTTTATTCCCCCTCTGTCTCGCAAGTATTGGTACATGGAATGAACTTAGAGTGAGGAGTACTTGGCATTTGGCAATCTATAAGTTTAGAAACGTACTATATGGTCCCAAGTGTGGCTAACACAAGGGCACAATCATGTCAATTGGGTTTATATCTGATAACTTACTATGTAAAGTTCTATTAATTACATAGTGACTTCAACCATGTACTGCTTAGTTAAGTTTAATGTCTAGCAAGACCTGACCCAAATTTTCATTAGGATCACAGAGGCTAACTGTTCAACCCCTTGGAAATCCCAGTATCACGTTCCTTAATTTATATACCCCATTGTGGAGCAGGGCTGGTATGATGCTGGGATATGAAACCCTAAGTCAATTCACCACTAAAGAACTTGTGAGGAAGTGATGCAATCTTGCCCAAAATCCAAATGCAAGAAATAAATAAATAAAAAATGGAAAGACTTCGTAGGTTGTTTTTGGGTCACCCAAGTCACTCGGAGCTTGGGGAGAACATACACGACAGTCTTTCTAATAAGACCTAACAAACAAGGCAATAAACCAAGCTTTTTTGGTCACCCAAGTTACCTAAAGGGGATGGGAGGAGAGCATACATGCTATAGTTTTTGGTTTTCCAAAAAAACAAATAATTTAATCTATGAAATTTAAAACTAGATAATACACAAAGAATAAACAAGAATTGAAAAAGCCCTTGAGAGCTCTAACTATAGTGTATGTTCTTTTTGATAGCACCAACTTTAAATGTGATTAAAATGTTGGTCCTTTAGCTTTGTTTACACTTATAAAAGCTTTGATATGCTAAAAGATAAATTTGTTATGTGATTTTTAAGCACCTTAACCAAATGTGGATGAATTTTAACTTTCGTTGTGAAATTTTGATTTTGTATAAAGAAAATTTGAGTAAAAAACACTTAAGCTTCCTTCTTATTGGCTTATTTATCTACAAACAATATTAGTGGAATAATTTGTGCCTAAACCAAGGTGAAAATCCTATAAGTTAGCTCAATAAGACACAAAAATTAGCTCTTTGGAACAATTTCATAGTTACACTATGACTATAAACTGCAAAAAAATTTAGGCACATAAAAATACAAAAAACCATAATATAATATAGAATTATAGAGAGTGATTTCATAGTTCTCAAATAATTTTGTAACTTGTCTCAACGATTTCACACTCCAACTCACTGATTTTACAACTGTAAGAAAACCTTGTAGAAAAATACTAAATATAGAGAAGTGCAATTTCACTACTCAATAGCAATTTTGTAGTTAGACATACAATTTTTCAATTCAAAATGATAATTTCACAACCTATAATGATAATTTTGCTACTGTAAATAAAGATTTCACAACTTCTAAACAATTTCATAATTAAGCATAAAACAAAGGAAAATTGTGGTTTATGTAGGATGAATTTGTTGTTTACCTTTATGATTTAAAAACTTTGGGCCTTGAATTTACAGTTTTATAGAGTCGAGCTCAAATGGAGACAATTTCATGATTCTTCAGGATGATTTCATGGTTTCACTATTTTTCTTGTCGAATTTGTAATTTTGTAGGAATGAATTCAAAGTTTTATAGTTAAAGGCCAAACATAGAAAAGTTAGATAAAATGCAATAAAATAAGGTAAAAAATAAATTCTTATTGGCTCCAAGGAGGTCCAAAGATGCTCTCATTATGCATGTGGAGTGTGTGGTCCCATCGAGCATGCCATTATATGAGATAGGAATCCAAGAGGGGAGTTAGTTAAGTGTTAGTATGATAAAAATCAAATAAAAACACATAAATAAATCTACCACGTCAAGCCTAGTACATTCAAGGAGCAAGAGAACAATGTAAGTAACAAAATAAAAGAAGACAAAACAAGTATTCTGCATCTTCCTTGTGAGCAAGAGTTATAAGTTAGCCTTGGAGGAATTTGCTTGATCATGTGCTCAAAGAGTCTTTGACAATGGTGCTCCTTGCATCATTTCTCCTTGTCACTTTGGCTTTGTTTAGCTTATCTTTGACAAGATGTAGCAATCTATCAATAATTTTGCATTATAACTTTACAAGAAAGGTTTGTCTCTCAACAATTTAACATTATAACTTTGGCTTGAAAGTTTGTTTTAGAATGGCCTTGGCACTTGTATTTATAAGTTCTCTAACTAAATCTAATCCAAGTGCAGTTAGGTTAGATTTAACCATAGTTAGGTTTAGTTTAACTATGATTAAGTTGAGGGGACAAGCATTTAATATTTGAGATAGAGATCCTATTTTTTAAGTATGGTTCTCCATTTCTGAATTTAAGGTTTTAATATAGATATTTTCAATTCTTTGACTTTGAGGATGATGACATCATCATGACCTCAATTTTATTGGAATTTCCTTTTTACAAAATTAATATTCACTAATTGCACATGGAAATTTCACGTAAGTATTTAATTGGATTTACTTAGTTAATTCATTCTGCTTAGCATTTTTGCATTTTAGGAATTGTCTAAGTGCCCCACTTAATGGGTCCAAAGGCCAATCTATCAATTTGTTAGGTTGCAAATTGACTGGAGATGAATTGTTGGAGATTATTATTATGTATAGGATAATACCCCAAATAGGGATGCCTCAACATGATGATGGGTAATAATGTTTGATGTGTTGATGAAATTGGGACATTCAATGATTCCTAGGTTTAATTTGCATTATTTGGTATAAATCAATCTGAATTCCCATTCGAACATGGTTGTGGCCAAAATGGGATGTCTACACAATGCAACAATGTTATTAGAAAAAAATACAAATTAATGATTAGTTATAAAGCAATTGTACCTAACTATTTTAACAGTCTAATCGACCCTTTGTTTTTCTCACTTATATTTTAATATACACTTCCATTCTTTGCAATTCAAATAAAGTTAGTCAATAGACTAAGAAGAAGTGATCAGACATAATAGTAACAAATGATGTCTTTGATCATTATACATAACTATTACATAATATAGGGTTACAATTATTATTATAATTTGGTGTCTATTATCTTCTTGTATCTTTCCATTATCTCATTGTACTCTGATATATCTTGTGGCCTCTATCATTCAATACATGTTTCTGTAATAGCCTATTTAATTATTTAATTTTAGTTTTCTACTAGGTTCTCCTTGGCACCAAATTTAATAAGAGTCGTGATGTGACTTTAGTACCTACTACTAAGAGGAATATTTAAAATTCACCAAGTTTGAAACTTTGATTGTGGTCACAGAGATTAATAAATCCCATGAGCATGTAGGGATATAGTTAAAGTGACTGCATGGAGTTTGTGATCCTATGGAGCCATGCTAGTGACAAGTGTCATCAACTCAATGGCTCTGATTGTGTTTAAATAGGTTTCACAAATTAGTCTTTATAAGTTATGTGACCAAAATTGTGCCATCTAGCACAATTTTGTAGCCATTAAACATGGACTGACTGCTCCTCATTTTAGGGATTATGTGAAATCTATGATCTCATGGATACATGATGGTGACAATTGTCACCATATCAATGACTAGTGTTTTTTCACTAGCCACATAGGCTTTAAACTTTACCCAGGTTGTCAAAAATTATTGTTAAGACATAGGTCATGGGGGCCACATAATAGTGTGAATGTCTTATAAAATGGATGTGGTGATCATTATTTATGGGTTCATAGAAAGCTTGTGACGAGGCCATAGGCATTCATATAGACATCATAATCTAACATCACTTAATCAAGCATGTTTCCCTTGAGATAGGTTAACCTCGAATGTAACGTTGAGCCTTGAACAAACCACATGAAAATTTTGTAATTCATAAAATCATGGTCTATATCGATTGAGATTTACATCATTTTTTGGCATCGGCTACTTATATGGTGATAAATGCTTAACATATGGTGGTCACATGAGCATAAACAAAAGCCATAGTTTGTGTGAAGGCTTGATTATACGATGTATTGTGGCACATGGAGATGTAATAGTGTGGGCAATTATACTAAAGTTATAAAATGAATAAAGTTTATTATTTGGTGACCATGTATTGCCTCAAACGTGGTGCCAAACTCCTTGGTAATTCCTATGAATCATCTCAAGCCATGAACTTAGACCATTTTCTCTTAGTTTCTCATTTCTCTCTCTTTGAATGTAGAAAGCAAATATTTCATAGAATTATACTAAAGTTATAAAATGAATAAAGTTTATTATTTGGTGACCATGTATTGCCTCAAACGTGGTGCCAAACTCCTTGGTAATTCCTATGAATCATCTCAAGCCATGAACTTAAGACACAAGGATTTTGATAAGTTGGTCTTGTTGATCACCTTAACTTTTTAGACATATATTAAAAGAAAAAAATTGTAGTTAATGCTGAAGTAGCATGGGAGGGTGATACGCATTAGTATCAGATTAGTTAATCATTAATTTGTATATTCATTGGCCATTACTATGAGATATATTACTATCTATGATTCGCAATGGGTTCAAATGTCTTGCATAAGCGACATTAAGTCAATGTAAAATATAAATGTTGAGATGTGAACATTTGTTGTTTTTTAACTTTATTGTCAAAAAGCATATATGTGTTAAAATTAAATAAGGCATAATAATGCCTATGTTTTAGGTAAAGAAATCTCTATGTGAAGCTCATGGGATCTTCTTACAAAGTTTTGAGTGGGCAATTATACTGAGATGAAAATTACATCCATTTTTTGGTAAAGTTAAATAATGGGATAAATTGCACGAGTTGTCATCACATATGTTACCATTGAAAATCAATTCAATAACAAATAATGCTTAAAACATATACACTTATCATTGTTTTAAATATGCTAAAATCAATTTGTTGAGGAGTTTGGTGTGATCCACATGACCTATTTTTACACACATCATATTTTTATTATTCATTCATAACTCAATTCAAATTGTGATCACTTTAAATTTAAGATTATTTAAATTAGCGATATATGTTCTTGTAAGTCCAAAATTTTCCATGATCACATTCACTTAATATTCACTAAAATATGGGGTTCACTTTGTAATATGTGGCCCCTTTAATCTAAACTAAGTCTAAGGTTCAAAATACTCGCATAAAAGCTTTGATTTTTTGTGATCATTTGTGACCTCGACGCCACATTAAAACAAAGCATATAAAATAAGTGGTCCATGGACTTCATCTAAGCCAAAAGTATTACATAACCCTCCATACTCCATTAGCTTGTGATTGTGCCACTTGTCCTTTACTTGGCCATGATATTTAATTTAAACTTTAGTTCGTGAATCAAACTTTGGACCCCATGATTATGAATAGACTCTATGACTAAATTAGATTTTACCACGTGTCTATCTTAACTTTTGGTGGTTAATTTATTAATGTGTTTTTATCAATCTATGATTGGTCACCAAAAGGAGAAGAAAGAGAATTTCAAGTAATTTGTGAGTGTGAGGAAATTGGATTTTGTTGTATGTCACTTCACAATCAAAAGTGAGGATATATGACATGGGATTGATCCACGTGACCATAATGATAAAGATAAAAAAAAAAAAAAACTAAAATTGGGTTAATGTGTATATAGTCCCGATAGAGGACTCCATATGGACGTGAAAAGAGTTTAAAAGATGAATGTAAATAATGTGGTCTCCATAGACTCAATTGAAGTGACCGTGAACAAAATTTGAAATTTGTGACATCATTCCACATGGATGACGACATAATTTTTTCCACTGGTAATAAATTTGATGACTATCAACGCATTACCAATCCATACAAAGTTCACAACAATGTGAAATTATTGCACTCTATAAAATCAAATATTAGTCATGCTATGAAAATTAATTTTATTATTAATTATATTACAATCAATTTCTCAAGTGTCATAACTACAATTAGCAATCACTTTATTTTTTTTAATAAAAATATAAATATAGTTCTAGTAGCAAACGAGTGTGATCATTGATAGTTCATATGTTTTGTAGGTGATTTTTATTTTGGAAATTTTGTCAATAAACATTGAAATCAATACATGTAAATTTCTAACAAGATTTACATAGTTAGTCAGTGAATTTAATTTGATGAAGTCTTTACTAATGATTATGATACATAGAGTGAAAGTTTTGAAGTTTGATGAACAAACTAAATAAAATTTGTTGGATATTAAATTGGATATGGAAAATTAATGGCAATTAATATGATAATCTAATGATCTCTATTTGTACATTCTACACATGCTCAACATTGATATAAATATCTACACATGCTTAACATTGAGATAAATATAAGCTCGATGTTTTAAACTCAGAAAAAATAAAGCAACTAGAATTCCCAAATGGTGTTCAAAAATCTTATCAGTACCAAATTGATAAATGTATTGAAATATATCAACAATCCATTTAGAATGTTTATTGACTAGAAAACAAAATGGTAATATTTGAATTAATATAATAAATTTGAATTATGAAAATTAATATTTATCATTAGTCTAAACCCTTGATAGAATCAAAATAAAAAGACTGGGAAATTGCTATGTAGAAAAATATATATGCTGATAAGATGTCTATAAAAAACTAGTTTGTAGAGTAAAGGGCACAGATTATACGACTTTGGGTAAAGGATATTGATCTACTTTTATGAGATAGGAATCAAAAATTGCATGCACAAATAATAAGAAATAAGTTTGTTAAAGTTAGAGACTTTGAACACAAGTAGTAGCACATTTTTATGATAGTTTCATTTGTTTTATTAGTGGTGAGCATAGCTAGTTTGAAGATGAACTTATTTATTGCTAATAGATGTGATGATGTTATTCTTTGTAAGTTTAAAGTTTCCATATATCTATAAATGGTGTAGGAAAAATACAGTGGTGGAGTGTCTTCTTTTTATTGGTTGAATGATATTCCAATTAAGGTTGGGAAATTTTCTTCAAAAAGTGTTTGATTAAAATTACAATAGATTTTTCCATCTTATGTGTGTATAGTGCATTGTAATGCATGTTGATATGAGTACATTATTGTATGTTGACAATTTATGCGATGTACAAAATCATGTGTTGGAGAAACATCAATCAAAATTAGTTGGCTAAAATCATTAAAAAAATGGTTGAAAATAATATGCATGAACATTTTTTGCTTTTAACAGACCTTTGACCTACAAAATAAAGTAATTGTTTGTCATGCTGAAAATAACCTAAAGGTTAAAACTTGTTGAAATATAACAAATATATGTTAAAGTAGTCAATATTGAATAAATACTTGCCTCAATATTTATTTTTCCCAAAAATTGTAAATGTACCTTTGTATAATTATCATTTAATGTATCTAAAAAAGAGGACTTAATTACATGAAGCAAATGAGTGTCTTTGGTGTCACATATGACAAAAATAATTACAATAATTATTTGTGTATCTATTTAAGACAATAATTGTTATAGACTAGGATAGAGTTGTTTATAGATGTCATTGATTATAGTTGGAGAACAATTTTGAAATGTTAGTGTTTTGGAAACAAATAATATGCATGTGTGCATGTTCAAGTAAAATAAACAACATTGAAAACAATGAACTAAAATAAAATACATATTTGAGTAATAGTGTTTATTGTCACCATATCAACTTCAATTTCACCATCCATTAGATGAAGTTCATATTGATTAATTTTTTTCTGGTAAGTAATGATAATTGCTCCAAATAAACCCACTGAATATATGTTATTTAATTTTACAAGTTCTTGTATCATTGTAACTAGAGTAAGTCTACGCTCTTTTTAAAATGTTATGATATTTTCTATAGTGATGTTTGTGTTCAATACAAGGCAACAATCAACATCACCTCTTTCATATTAATTTTTTGTTTTTAATTTTAAATTCAGTGATGTATTCACTATTTTTAGGTCAAAGGTGTGGAAATAAAATCTATTAGATATTATCATTAATACACATAATTACTATCATTTAATTTACTCTTGTTGACAATATCCCTGCACGCTATTATTAGTAGTAAACAAGGCTATAAAATCACAGACTATAATTGGTATACATGTGTGTGACTCACACTATTTGTATTTTGTATCTTTTTTTGTATATATTTGACACTTAAAAGCATGTCAAGAGTCTTCAAAAGGTGAAGCGTCTTTATTTTGTTTGTAGCAAAAGGCTAGAATATGAAGTGACATTGCCTTATAAAATCTCTATGTATAATTCTAAGTTGTATTGTAAAAGAGTTTTGATGTGATAAAGATTAATATAAAGTTATGAAATGATCTTACCCCAAAGTATTTATCATTGTTTTATGCATAGTGAATGATTTATTTCTTGTTTTATGCATAGTGAATGATTTATTTCTCTAAATTTGTTTAATCATGTATAGTATTTCTATAGGTTTTGGATATATTAAGGCAATGCTATTTTGCATAAATATATCGTAATTAACTAGAAACAATTTGGTTTTGTGTACATTCATTATGTGTTATAATTATGTTCATACTTTATATAGTTATTCTTGTATTAGTATGTTCTGATATGTTTTCTAAGAACCTCTGTTAATAATGGTGCAGTGACTGTGGATGCTTAAAACATGTTGTGATGGCTACCATGATAGAGAGACTTGGAGAGATGGCTCAATGAATGAATTCATAATTTTGCAGATAAAGAAGCAACAAGAATGGAGAGTTATGTGCAAGAGATTATTCACGTGCACATTTATGATGAAATATATGATATTTTGTAGTGTGAATTGCCTTGACTATTAGTTGCATGGTTATCAAGATTGGAATACTATTATTTTTCACTGAAGAGGACAAAATATCTAGCTTAGATGGAAGAAATATTAGAAAACCTATGAAGATTAGACACCGATAAGGCTCGTGCAATAGATAACTGGACAAAAACTACAACAAATGGATATATTACAATTTTTTTTTACAAGAATATCTGGATTTTGAAGCTACGCATGACCTCTTTGTGAGAGGCATTTGAGGAAAGATTATCCTATGACTACCTACTCTTATTAAGATGTTAGTTATTGAAAAGGCTATGGTGCCTATGCCTACCAACATGGAGTAGTCTTTTCGAGCATTATGGGGGTACGTGCATTATAAGAGTGAATGGTGATGAGCTAAGAAGAGTATTAGTGTAGGTTTTTATTTTTTCCTATTATTTAATTAGGGAAATTATATTTGTGCATACATGGAGTTTTCCTACATTCGTGGGATAGGTTAGCTTATGTGGAGATGTGTGTCATAGATGTGTCATAGGTGTCATAAGAATGTCATAAGTAACTCCTTTGACCGGCTATTCCGGGTATGGGAGTTACTTCTCTATTCTTAGCACCTTGTCACCACCTTTCATGAAGGAATTACAGTCTATTCTTGGGGTGCTTTGACCAGCTTTTGTGGAGGAGTTACTTACGTGCTCTCCTATATGTATTCTTAACTTTTGGCCATCTTATGTTAATCAAATATTGGGTTTTCTCTTATTTATCTTGTGCAATTTATCTTCTTGTATAATTTCAAATTGTTATAGCATCTATGTGATGTGCACTAGCTTCATCTCGTGTGATCACGTCTCCATTACATTCGCATTACCCAGATTCCAGCAACAACTCCGATATGGTATTAGAGCCACCCTGGTAATCGTGTGTCTGGTTATGCTATTAGTTTATTATGAAATTCTTACTTTGCTTTCTTAGTAGTTTTTTTGTTTAACTCGGTTGCATTTGAGAGTTTTGGTAGAGTTTCTTGAAAATTCATGTAAATCCATATGAAAATCTGTTAGAAAAAAAATTACTTTTGTTGAGTTTCATTCAGATTTACCCTTTAGATATCTGCATTGAAATTTGCCGAGACATCTTGTATAGATATGTTGTGGCGTTGTGAACTCCAGCAAGGCAATGTGTGGAAAAATCAATGCTTGGCATCACTTTCTGACATAATGTGTTGAGTTTTGCTACTCTTTTTTTATTTTCAATCTGTAGAATATAAAGGAGCATTGGATTAACGTAGGCAGACTAAGGTTTGCTGCATATTTTCTCCAACTAGAACTGCTAGGCATTGGATTCTGAGAGAACTAAGATCTGCCAGCTGCACTTGGTGTTGGATCTGCTCATTTAAGCAGCTTGGTGTCCTTTCCCTGCACTTGGTGTCTTTTTCTTGCATTTGATTTGTCTCTTCAGTGTTAAAGTTTGCGTTGGAAGTGTTAAGGTCTGAAAATTTAGTGTCTCTGCTATTTTTTTTTGCCCAACAAATTTAGAACCGTTCTTTTTTGAAAATGGCGCTCCTTTTCCTTGTTTGGCGTCCCATGTGGGCCCTTAAACACTTGGCCATCCATTAAATTGTCTTTTACTTTATTTTTTCCAGTTAAAATTGACTTGTCAAAAAAAAAATCAGTGAATTTGACTGAGTATTAAGTATTTTAGACAATTTGATAATTTGGGGGTTTAAATTTAAACTTGTATCTTCGCCTGTCGAAGACGAAGGGTGAGGCTCAGGTTGGCAGGAGGCCAATTCCCCCTCACAAAGACCTCCTTTGGATTTCTCACTCCGTGCCAAGTCCAACGAGTGGTTGGAAGGCCACTTTCTCTCTCAAAATAGGCATTTTAAAATATTTTAGTGCTATTTTTTTGCAAAAACACTAGTTTATGGGAAATTGAATCTTTAATATCTTGCAAATGGTAGCTCGGATTCGGGTTCCATTTTTTGCAAAAGTGTTTGTATTTCAATTCTCCATAATGTAGGCTTGTTATTCATTAAAAATGCACTAGTTTATAAAGTGCCTAAAATTTGGGTCTCCTGGGACGCATTTTCGACTGAGTCTGATGTCTTGTTTGCTTAAAGTCTTGCACTGATTGCTCTCAGACACATTCTCGGATGAGCCTGACGTATTTTGAGCGTGCACTTACATATTTGGGGGGGCTCAACCTTTTGGGGGGGTGTGATTGCTTTTCAGCACTTGCAATCTTTGCTTTAATTCTCCTTTTTGCATAATTTCACAACTTGCAATCAACAAAAATTCACCTAAATTCAGCTTAAAATAGATTATTTTCAACTTAAACCCCTAAAACCCTTCAACTATCATGAATGGAAGGTTAAAATTTCAATCATTCTTAGAAGCAAAGGGTTGTATAGGATCACCATGGGTACTGAAGTAGAACCCATCACTGATGCTGAAAAGGTCAAGTGGTACAGCCGTAGTGATGAAGCCTATGGATTACTAAGCTTGTTCGTGTCTCTAGAACTTCTCTTCCATTTAGAAACCTCCAAGACTCCCAAAGACATATGGGACACCCTAGAAACCTTATTTGGGAAGCTTGATGAGATGAGAGGTCATGAGCTCGAAAATGAACTCATAAGTCTAAGTCCTAGCAACTTTGACACCCTATAGGACTTCTTCACTAAGTTTAATGCCCTTAGATTGCAATTGAAAGAATGCGGGATAGAGAATAAAGATGATCAACTCATCCTTTCTATTCTCGCAAAGTTAGGTCCAAGTTATTTAGTCTTTGTCTCCACTTTCCATGCCACAAAAAGTGCCCTTGGCACTACATGAAAAATGCCTTCTTTGGATTCATTCATTGCCGACTTGACTAGGGAGCAAGATAAACTAATTCAAATGGGCATAATAAAGTCTACTCAACTCCAAGCCTTGATAACTGGAAATGGTAAGGATAAGACTTCAACAAAGGAGAAGAAGAAAAAGAACAAGGACCAAGAGAAGAAGAAAGAAAACAACAATCCTGCCAAAAACAACACTGAGTCTTCCTCCTCTAATGCTAAACCTAAGAAGGAGAAGGTTAAGTGTGCCTATTGTAAGAAGACAGGGCATGATGAACACAAATGCATGAAGAAACAAATACATCACCTAACTCATCTTCTAGAGAAGCACAACATAGGTGTTCCTGAGTCCATCAAGTAGAATTCATCTACCCAAGATTCTAATAAGGCAAAAGGCAAGGGTAAGGAGAAAGAAAAGGGCAAGGCCCTTGTAGCTATAGTAGCTTCTACATCTTCATGGGTCATTGACTTAGGTGCTTCTCACCACATGGGCTCTTCCCTAGTTGAGTTTTCATCTTTAGAGCCTTGTAGCATGACTTCAATTAGTTTAGGTGATGACACATCAATTTCCATTGTAGGGAGAGGGTCAATTGAAATGGAAGGAGGAACATTCAATAATGTTCTAAGTGTTCCTTCTCTTTCAACCAATCTCCTATCAGTGTACCAAATCACTCACATTGGTCGGGGCATGAGAGTTGAGTTTTCACCAGATTTAGTGGCTATCAGGGAGTTGCATAGTGATACTATAGTGGCAGTGGGTAGGGTAGATCACTAAGCAAGGTTGTACACCTTCTCACATTTTGCACTTGATTCTTCTCCAACAGCATTGCTGACTCATTCAGATGGAGTTAGCAAATTATGGCATGAGCGGTTTGGCCACCTTAACTACCGCTACCTTGAACAACTTTGCAAAATGACATGGTCATTGGCTTGTCTCGTGTCTAATTCTCAAAAAGAATTTGTGAGGGGTGCTCCCTTGGGAAGCATCCCGAAGCAAAATTTAACAAAGGCAAAGCTTGGAGGGCTTCACAACCTTTGGAGTTAGTCCATAGTGATGTATTGGGACCCTTTCCCAAACCATCTTTCACAAGGGCCAAGTACATCCTCACTTTCATTAATGATTTCTCTAGGTACACTTGGATATATTTTCTCAAACAAAAGTTTGAAGTGTTTGAAAATTTTCTAGACTTCAAGGCTCTTGTTGAGAAACAAAGTGAGAAATTTATCAAGGTTCTTTGAATTGATAATGGAGGGGAGTATGTTAGCAACAAGTTTGAGCAGTTTTGCACCACAGAGGGGATTGATTTACAGCACACAGTCACTTATAGTCCTTCACAGAATGGGGTTGTAGAATGCAAAAATAGGTTCTTGAAAGAGATGGATAGCTGTATGATTCACTCCAAATCCTTAGCACCACAGTATTGGGCCGAAGCCATCAATTATGCTTGCTACATTCAAAATAGGGTTCCTCACAAAGCTTTGAAAGTGATAACACCCTTTGAAGCTTGGCATAAAAGAAAACCTGATGCTGAGCACCTTAGGGTTTTCGGATCCCCAGCCATGGCCTGCATATCGAAGAAGAAACACAAAGCTATGGAATGTCAGTCTAAGCCTTGCATCTTTGTAAGATATCTGGATGGTATTAAGGGGTATCACCTTCTAGATCCAGCCACTCATGAGTTTTTCATCGAGAGAAGTGTCCATTTTCAGGAGAGTCCTAGAGACTCAACACTTGGCACTTCTTCTCCCTCATCAGATGTACTTCTTCATGATGGTTCCTCATCAGATTCAGATCAACCACAACAGGTTCTTGAGCCAGAGACATCTTCTTCTTCTTTGAGTTTAGACAGTGAGGATAGTGATGCCGTGTCATCCACCTCTAGTCAGTCAGAGGATGAGGAGTTAGCACTTGACTCACCCACTTTTGGGCCACTTTGGGTCAGATAGACACTTGAGAGTGCTGGCACTTGGGTAGGAGATCTCACAGATGACAAACGTACTAGGGGGGATTTTCAGAGAGATCCACATGCCTTCTTTGCTTCAGTTTCAGATCCACAGACTTTTCGAGAGGCATCAGGGGTACCTGAGCGGGATAGTGCTATGGAGGAAGAATATTCTTCTTTAATAAAAAATCACACTTGGGATTTGACTTCACTTCTTAAGGAAAGAAGATGGTTTGATGTAGGTGGATATATCGAACCAAGTTTGCAACAGATGGGTCGGTTGATAAGTATAAGGCGTGATTGGTTGCCAAGGGTTTTTCACAAGTGGTAGGCATTGACTACTCAGAGACCTTTGCACCCATTGCAAAGATGACTTCTATCTGACTCACCTTAGCTATTTCCACAATACATGGTTAGGATGTGCACCAGATGGATGTGAAGAGTGCCTTTCTTCACAGAGACCTAGAGGAGGAGATCTACGTGGATCAACCACCAGGATTTGTTCAAGATTATTCCTTAGTATGTAGACTTAAGAAATCTATCTATGGCATCAAACAGGCCCCTCGAGCATGGTATGCCAAGATGGATTCCTTCCTTCTCATAGCGGGTTTCACTAGGTGCCATTTTGATCCTAATGTCTACTTTTTGTGGTAGGATGACTCGCTCTTGATTCTAGTTCTTTATGTTGATGACCTTTTGATCACCAAGAGTTCTTCATCGGCTATTACAGTGGTGAAAGCATCTCTCTAGGATAGATTTGACATTATAGACTTGGGTTTGTTGCACTACTTCCTTGGCATCGAGATCTCACAGTCAGATTCAGGGATTTCTCTTACACAACCTAAGTATGCTCTTGAATTATTGGCTCGGTTTCACATGGCTGATTCAAGCCATCTCTGACTCCCTTTCTATCAAGAGTCAAGCTTGAGGCTGACTGTTCTTCAGCATTGGTTGATGCCACTCAGTATCAACAACTTATTGGCAGTCTCATCTACTTGACTCACACCAGGCCCAACATATCATATATAGTGGGACTTGTCTCCAGATTTATGTAGGAACCTCATGAGCTGCATTGGAAAGTGGCTAAGAGGATCTTGCATTACATACAGGGTTCACATAGATACGAGATTCATTACAGATTTGGCATTAAGGTTGACTTGGTTGGATATACATATTTAGACTAGGTTGGTGATTCACAGACTCACAAGTCCACTTCTGGTTATAGTTTCTCACTAGGTTCTAGTCCTATCAGTTGGTCTAGCAAGAAGTAAAATGCTATTGCTATATCATCCACAGAGGCAGAGTACAGGGGAGCTGTTAATACAGCTACTGAGGCTATTTGGCTTCAAGAGATTCTTTTTGAGTTTGGCATTCCCATATGGCAGCCCACCATCATTTTTTATGACAACTAGAGTACCATTCAGATTTGTAGGAATCCAATTCAGCACTAATGGACCAAGCACATAGAGATTGACATGAATTTCATTCGAGAGCTTATCATAGTCAGGTCATTGACTTGATATTTTGCCAGTCTTTAGAGCAAGTTGCAAACATCTTCACCAAACCTTTCACCGAGAGCAAGTTCATTCATCTATGAGCTCTTCTTGTGGTGCGGTCCACATCTGCAGCAACATCATCTTCGTGGGGGGGCCCTCTAGCCTCTTCATTTCTTTTATGTCTCTCTTTGGGGGGGGGAGTTTTTTTCCCACGGGTTTTCTCCTTTTCTCTATCTTATGGGAGATTGCATTTGTACATGGGTACCTCATCAGGCCTAGTTGCCGAGACCCATTTTATATTTCCACATTGCCCACCTAAGCTGCACTTATGGGGGGGTATTCGTGTAGGTTTTTATTTTTCCCTATTATTTAATTAGGGAAATTATATTTGTGCATACATGGAATTTTCTTACATTCGTGGGATAGGCTAGCTTATGTGGAGATGTGTGTCATAGATTTGTCATAGGTGTCATAAGAATGTCATAAGTAACTCCTTTGACTGGCTATTCTGGGTATGGGAGTTACTTCTCTATTCTTATCACTTTGTCACCACCTTTCATGGAGGAGTTACAGTCTATTCTTGGGGTGCTTTCACCACCTTTTGTGGAGGAGTTACTTACGTACTCTCCTATATGTATTCTTCAGTTTTGGCCATCTTATGTTAATCAAGTATTGGGTTTTCTCCTATTTGTCTTATGCAATTTATCTTCTTGTATAATTTCAAATTGCTTTAGAATCTATGTGATGTGCACTAGCTTCATCTCGTGTGATCACGTCTCCATTGCATTTGCATTATCCGGATTCTGGCAACAACTCTGATAAAGTGTAATTTGAACTTAAACCTAAAATATGGAGGATGCAAAGAAATAAAATGAGAATAAAATTATGTAATTAGAAAGAGAGTTGTGACAACAAAAAATGTGGAATAAATAGGATAACTAAAATGTAAATACGAATAGAAGTATGAGTAAAATAGAGTATGTAAAAGTGAGGGAAGCTAAGAGAAGGTTACACAATTTACAAAAACTAGAGAATTTGGAGATTTTACAGAGTGAGGAATGAAAGGGCCCTTGAAAGAAGAGGACAAATATTGGGATAGACATGATATGAAATAGAGTGAGGATAAAGAGGAAAGTAGAGTAGTGGTAGTACAGCTAGAGGATAGTGGTAGATCATAGTTATATGAAGGATATTATTTGGACCAAGGAAAGAATATTTTTTGGAGGAAGTTATACAAAATTATAGAATTATCATAGGTTCAATGTCACAGATAGAAGTAGTTGAAGACACAGACCATTCTTTTCATGAGTATGCATCCCCCAAGACCATTTTTTCTTCATAAAAGAGAAAGAAAAGTGTAGAGATTGGGACATGAGGAAATTGGTTTGAATCATTTACAAATAAATTAGGTAAACTTAGCACATAATCTAAGAAAATAATAGACAATAATAAGTTATATGTGGCTAGGATTTATTTTAAAATAAAATTTAAGACACCAGTAAAGGCCAGTATGCAAAAGCTGATAATAGTCATTATAAGTGCACCAAACATGTCTTTGAATGCATGAATGTTTATTTCTTTGACACCATATGATGGGTCTTCTAACCCTGAGCAATATTTGTTAACTAATAAAATGAAATGACATGTTAAGGGAGTGACCATTGATGATGTGAAAAAGTAGAAGATCATTGGAGCCTTAATAGGTGAAGCTTTATAATTCATTTACAAAAGGGATATTTATTCCCTATGTCTTCAATAGGTAAAGGGAAAATTAATGACATAATTCAAGATGAAGAAACATTCAATCCAGACCTTTCAAGATCTTAAAGAGACTCAACAATGAAGTGGAAAATCAATATGGGAGTACGATCGTAAATTATTAGATGTAATGAACAAAGTCGACTTCATTTTGGAAGATAAAGATAAATCTACCTATTTTATAGAGGGACTACAATCAAGGATTAAGTTTTCCATTATGTAGTCATAATTCTTTACTAAGACCAATGCACAAAAAACTATGCTTTAGGTAATATATGATTTTTTTAGATAGATAGATGAGCTTCATGAAAGTAAAAAACCCAAGTTGGGTCTATGGTGTATAGAGTATGTAAAAGAAGTGCATCATAGGAATGATTGCCTTAAAATCAAAAAAGAATTGTGACATATGTAGGGTAGTAGGACATGTGACATCAAAATGTCTTTTACTATAGAAATACATATAAAGATCATAGAGTATGTACTATAATTTTTGTAAATTGCCAAATCATGATGAGAAGAGTTACCAAGATCTATAGAAACTCAAAGAATACATCACTAAGAACATATTTGCAATCATAATACAATAAATACCTATTGTAAAGCAGGAAATTCCAATGCTGGAGATAGAAATGTCTAGCACGACATAAGGTGTTCCTAGATGGATGCCTTCATCACCATAGTATCAACCGACTTGGTTGGATGGATGCCATCATCTCCATAATATCAGTACCAATCATCATGGAACACTATGATTCCCTAGCCATAACTATCAAATTGGGCTCCATCATCTCCTCAGTAATAACAATAAGGAGGATTTGATGGGAAATAATCACAAGGTTTGGGTTTCCAAAAAAAAGGAGAGGGATATAGAGGGTGTACCATAGAGGAGAATCGATAAGTCTAAATAATGGTAACCAAAAATCTTGTTAACCAATTCAGTTCTTTTTGTGTGGTGAATATAATCACTTCACTTGAAACTACCCGACTAACCCACATAAGTAGATGTATTATGTCTATTACAGATTTCTAAGACAACACCATGATAAAGGTTATCTAGATTTAGAGAATTAGAGGAAAAATAAACCTAACTGAAATGTAAATATGATAAATCCACACCCAAAGGAGAATGTATTCATGCAAGTAATGCCAATGCAATAATATGCAGAGCAGGGATTACCACCTTTAGAAATGCCATAGGATTAGAGAATTAGAAAAATTCAACAAGATAAATATCTTGACCCAGTGATAGAAAATGTCTTAAAGGTAACCTAAGTTCTTGAGAACATACAATAATAGGCTACATTAGAGGGTGATGACATAGTCATCAATGCACAAATATATGGGTAGATTGTTCACATATCGAGGTGAGAATGTTTGTAATGTTTTTAAATAATTTAATAAACTAATTTTTTCTCAATAGTACATTGTATTTCTAAATAAACAACTTTAAGATCCTCCTTACTGCCAAGATTAATAATAATAGTCTCATCTATGATTCTCATAAATGACCCTTTGAAACATGAAATTATAAGTTGATCATGTGTTGTAATCATACATTTTAAATTAACTAAGCCAATAGGTATTTTATTAGTGCTTAATTGCAAGTAATTGCCATAATTTAACACATAATCATCATAGAAATAATTATCCTTCAGGAATGAATCTATATGTTCATCATAGTAAAAAATAGGCTAGTTGTCATTAAGATCAAATACTTTAGGTCTAAAAATCTTAGAAAAATAATAATTTATAGTTAGCTTACTATCACTTAAAGTAGGATTAGAAGTAAAATCAATAAGATTATCAGTATGAGAATTAAAATATTTAAGTATGTGCATGATATTAAATACTTTAAAGCTTTGAAGAAGTGACCAAACTTTCTAAGTATATCTATGAAGATGATTATGATTTGTTTTATAGATATTTTTTACTTGTCTAATAATCAATTCATAATCTCCAAATACATCAAAATGCTTAATATTTAATTCTATAGAATTTTCCAAACCTAAACACAAAGCCTCAAATTTAACTATGTTTTTAGTATTGTCAAAAGATAATTTACTAGTATAGATTTTTTTTTTTACCAATATGATAAATTAAAACAATTCTAGTATCACTACCATACTATGAGCAAGCTCCATCAAATTATAATGACCAAATGGTTTTTATATAAATAGTCCTTACTTGTTGTTGGTCAAGTTCATCTAATGTTAGCAACTCATATGTTCTTATTCCACTTTCAATATAAGTAATAGTTGTTGGTATAGATTATATATGATTACTATTTGATTTCTCACTCTAGATAAATACAATTTTATTTCTAATAGAAAATTAGGTTTTGTCTTTACCTATGAAATAACCATTTGACTTTAACCAATCTATTCATAATAATATAACATGGTTAGTAGAGATATCTAAAACTTGCACATTTGAAATGCCCCTGATTCTCTTGTCAAGTTATTTTAATAACAATGCCATGAAAATTACCTAGCTCTTGATTTCGAAAGAATCCAAACCAGTAAGTTTTATGTTAGTGGTTTCATAATATATGTCTATTTGATCAACAACAAATTTAGGCATAATGTTCATATAAGCTCCTATATCGAAGATATAATTATGAATGACTTTATCAATAATTTTAACAAAAACATAAAATGAGGGAATGTAATTGGCTAGAGGATCCTTATATTAAGAAAAAATATAATTTGGCATATTATTACTCTATATTCTTCTTAAAATAATATTACATTTTTAGGATTTATATTTTTAATAGCATCATTAATTTTATCAAGTTGTCTAAGTAAACTAGTAGTTTGTAATAAAGAGAAACCTACTTTAATCATAGCCAAATCAGAAATAATATTATAAACACCATCATTAGGATGATGAATATGAGTATAATATTTAGGTTTATGAGGAGGATATTGTGTATTATTGAATCCAGTAGATAAAAAGTTAAGTTGTTAAGAATTTGTAACTTAATTATCTGTAGCAATAATATTATGTGAAACTTTACCTTTGTCTTGCCCTGAATGTTTGGAAGAAGATGTTTGATTATTAGCTAAATTTGAAATAGTTTTTAGGGAATAATTGTAATTTATTTGCCTTATTTGAAGAGTATAAGCATTATTAATCTTGATGTTTTTTGAAGACTTGTCAAAACCATACATGTTTATATTATCAACCAAATTAATGGCAACATTATCCTTCTCGTTAATAAATATTTAAACTTTTGAATAGTTATACATGAATTAGGATCATGATCTAATTCAAAAATATGAAAATTTTCTTTAATTTTACCTTTCTAGTGATTAGAATTTTTTCTTAATGTAGAAGGTTTGTCATTAAATTGTTATTTGACAGTGACCAATGCATTGCTAATATTATGGACAACCTTCAAATTTTTTATATTATCAGAAATTAAACCAATATAAACTCTATTTTTTAATCCAACACATTTTAACTTCTTTTAATATTTTATACATAAATAAATAGTGGCATCATATTCTATTATGTCCTTATCTTCTAAATCCATTTTATATTTCAAAAAAAATGCACTACAAAATTTAATCTAGATAAATTTTTTGATGGTCTAACATCATGTGAAATTTTTTGATCAGCTTACTAAATATAGTGATAATATAACAAACTATCTCACCTAGGTTAATATAAATATTTATAATTTCATTGACCATATTTAAATCTTTTTTAAGCTTGCCAAAATAAAGTTCTAGCCAATCTTCTATATCTTTTTGGGTACTAGTCACCTTAGCCAAGTAGACTAATAAAAACTCGATAATCTTTACCTTCTAAACTTTTCAAAAATATTCTAAGAGAAACATTTTCATTAGTAATGTCATGAGTAGCATAAATTTATTTAAAATCATCGAAATGATCTTCCTAAGACTCGCTAATATTTATTGAAAAGTTTGAAACATTAAGTCCTTTACGTGAGGATAACATACCATGATAAACAAAAAATTAATTGGATTCTTATGAATTTAAATATTTACTCTTTATGATCATTATATACTTTATTATCAGTTATTTCTATTTGATCCCTACTATTATGCAAACGAGGAATAAGGTCTCTAACTCTATCTTTTATTCGTTCTTCTATTGAAAGATTCAGTAGACTCTACTACTTGACTAGGCTGAGTTGATTTTGCAAGTCTATTAGGGTAATTAGGAGTAATAAAATTATTGAAAGGAAAGGCCTCAAAAATAAAATGAGTTCTACATTGAAGATTAATATTCAAAGTTTGTTCTCTTTCTTGTTGAGAATTTTGTTTGTGAATATTAAATTGAGTTTGACAACTAAAAGTATCATACAATTCAATTTAAAACATTATTTTCTCTTCTTTCTAGTCTATAACCTCGAGGATGAGATGTAAATCATAAGGTCTATTATACCAAGTAAAATGAATAATATCATTAACAATATCTACTTGATCCTCGGTAATATCAACTTCAAGCTTGATGATAGGAGGTGTACCACCAATGGTCATAGGCAAAAGGAACTGAAATAAATAAAGAGAAATAATACATATAATTTTTAAAACAACTCCCCAATGGAGTCAATAAATTTATTGACAACGAAAAATGTCATATCAAAAAATCAATCCTTTTGCCTATCGTGAAGGTTAATATGGAATTGGATTAGTTTAATTGTAGAGGATTTATGGAACAAATATAGATCCTAATACGTGCAAAGAGTTTTTTAAACAGTTTCAAGAATAATCAGTAAACTAAAAAAATAAATTAAACATCATAATTTTTCAAATATCAAATACTTATTTGAATATAGACACAAAATTAAACCTAACATATATAATCTAACATATTTAACATAGTAAAACCTATTAAAAAGGTATTCTCTTGAAAGAAAGATCTCTAGTTATTTGAGTAATATATATATTTCTTATCAATTTCAATGCCACAATAAATAAAAAACTAAAATAAAAAGAAAATAAAAACTTTAAAGACAAATACAAGAAATAAAAACATAATCTAAATAAATAAATGGAAATAACAACTAACATGAACAACAATTTAAATATTAAGGACAGGAAACTATTTGAAACTAGTCTAGGAATTTAAGTAGAATGAAAACTATGTCTTAAAAAGATATAATAAAAGTTCTTACTGAACATAAATAAATTAAATAGAAGAGATATAAAATATAGAAACAAATAATGTGTCAATAAAAAATCTAAAACTAATTAAGATCTATGAAAAATGATCTAGAAAGCAATAAATAGTTAATTTAAACACTAATCAATCAAACAAATAAAGTTAATGCAAATAAGCTAAATAATAGTAACCAAATTAAAAAAGAAAAGAAATCAGAAATAATTAAACAAGAAAACAAGAAAACTAATTAAAACAATAAATAAATTTAAATAAAGAATTGTAAACTGAATAAAAGACGTGAAATAATTATATCTAAGAACAAAATAGAAATCTAGGCTAAAAAATACGAAAAATGTGCAAAATTTTGAAAAGAATCATCTTTTAAATTGAAAATTTGAATTTATTGATAAAACAAAAGAATAAGTCTAATTATATAGTTCTCAAACAAAACTCAATATATAATTGATATATTAACAATCTGTCATAATATGTGAGATATTCATCATTATTCAAGTAAAGTACATGAAGTTATATGCATATGAATTCATATATGCAATCGTCAATGATTTAATACTTGATAACTTTCAAATAATTAGTTATCAATAAATCAAGAACCTTGTATATAGCTATGTTATTCAAACAAATTACTTCACCATCATAGAAATTATTTTTTGATCTATTTGAAAATGATTATTCAATCTCAGTGATTTTTTGTTTAAAAAAAAAAAAAAAAAGATGAAAAGTTTTAAAACTTGAAGTGCTCTTAATCCTTATGTGTTTCTCCTTTTTTATATGTGTTCAATCTCTTTATAAAGCAACTCTCATTTGAGATAGTTATGATTTAAATTACAACTAACTTTAGTTAGTTGAAGTTTACAAAGTCAATTGACTTTTAAAATTCAATTATTTTATAATTAATTCACTTTATAAGTAATAAAGTTTACACCTTGATCTTATATCTTCAAATGAAAATAGTTCACAAGATTAAATTAATAATATAAACCAATTGACAATCTCTAACAGGTGAGAGGCCTTTGACTTGTTTAGATGTTATTTAGTTAATTAGTTAACTTTGCATCTAATAAATAATTAGTAAATGTTAATATCTAATGATTTACACATCTTAACACTATAATCCATAAAGTAATATTTATTCAAATATATCAAATGATCAAAATAAAGCATAAAAATATAACATGAATATGTTGATTTTATTGTTTAATGAAATTAATCAAAAGAAACTCAAAACTATCATGTAGCTGAAATTAAAATACTGTCAAAACTATATTTATCAACAAAAATATGTTACATAACAACTTAATCAGAGTCATTGCCAGAAACAAGATCAATGAGTGAGAAGGCCTTCCTTATTTGTCAGATATTATATGTATTTCATTGATGCATCATGTAATTAAAATAAACTAGTACCTATATAATCATCATCAATCTCAAATTTTAACTTCTTAAGTACCCGTGTCACCATGAGTTGACTCATAGAATTGTCAACATGTTTCTTACTAGAAGAAGTGGGTTTATTAGGTACAGACAAAATAGATCCAATAATCATAGTAAAAAAGGATTTAGATCATCAAGGTTTGGATTGATCCAAGAAAGAATTTAGCATGATTGAAAATAGGAGGAACATTAGGTATTGACTCAATAGAAGTATCCATCTACTTAGAACAATCACTTTGAGTACTCATACGAAAAGATGATATATTCAAGAGAATCTTCTTGGACATATATGGGATACACCATAGAGACTAACTGAGAATGAGAGATAATATATAATAAATTTTAGAATGTAGGATTATTTACATCAAAATATATTGACACACATGTTTCACTATGAAAAGGCATAGAGAAAATGTTGGCATCCCTGTGACCTCAGAAATGTCTCTCATGATAACTACCCCGTGAAGGAACATCATTATCCTGTCATGAATTATCTTTGCCCCAAACATTTTTTTTAGAACTATGAGAATTTGGAGTCCACCCTGACATCTATATCTTGAAGAAAATAAAATATGAATTTAATCAAACTTTATGCAACTAGAAATACTTGCAAAATAATAAAATGCTCATTATATTCTGTTTCAATTCATTTTTTCATTAACAAAACTAAATCTGAAAAATACTAAAATTAGACATACTTCCTAATATCAACATATTTAAATAAAAAACCTAATTTTTAGAAACATAATATTTCCATAGTTTAACTAATTATATATCTCAAAGAAAAATAGTGGATCAAAGACAACTGAAAATGGAAATCATTATGCCAATATCAAAAGAATCTATAATGAGGTAGAGATTGGGAATAGATCAAAAGACCACATCTCAACTCAGTGCTAATGTTAGATTATATGATGATGGTGGGACCAGGGGATCTAACTCTAAAGAATATACCATGCCAGACAATACCCCATGTTGTAATGAGGGTCATCAAAAGAAGACTAAGCAAAAACCAAGGAAAAATGTATGAGCTTGTTCAAACAATGGCTTGCAAAGTGTACTTGCTAGAATATTAAAACAAGGCTTGATGTATGGTGCTTGTGTGGATAGACAAGGCTTATGTCAGATGTGATTACTTATATAGATTGGCAAGGCTTTTGATATGGCTTGTGAATGCTAACAAAGCTATTGACACTATTTTTGTTATTTTTATTGTTTTGTACTTTTTAAAAATTTTGTAGAAGTAAATGCTTGTTTTCTGAAAATGAAGTATTGAAAGTAAAAGAATAGTAAAACTGAAAGTAACTAAAAATAAATTTGTTTTATCCTTTTTCAACGTTTGTAGTATATGCAGAGAGAGAGAGAGGGAACCTATGCCTTTATGTAAGATGTTGATTTTTCGTAGCTTTACTTGTGTGCAAACTAGAAGAATATATATATATATATATATATATATATATATATATATGAAATTAACTAAATATATAAATTGAATCTATGTATGTAAAGAATGTGAGAAGAGAATATAATTTAAGACAACAACAATGAAATAATTTTTATGGATTTTATTGTTTACAAACAAACTAAACTAGCTTTTCAACCTTTATATATGAAATGAACTAAATATATAAATTGAATCTATGTATGTAAAGAATGTGAGAAGAGAATATAATTTAAGACAACAACAATGAAATATTTTTTATGGATTTTATTGTTTACAAACAAACTAAACTAGCTTTTCAACCTTTCTAATTTGCTACAAACAAAACCTTTTTCTTTTTTAATGATTTTCTAAGATGAAAATAGGAGTTGTAAGTTCTGATTTTTCTATTTTGAAAGAGAAAAAAGATAGTGTTTTTAACTCTTCAAAACAAATAGGATCAATAATCTACTACCATTATGTATACACCTACAATTGTTTATATTTCTATGTTTGATTAGGTGATTGCTTAGAGTGCAAGAGACTTGTTTAGATTTTTAAAGAGAAAAGTTGTCTTGGCTAGAAATAATCTAAAGAATTACTAAGATCTTTTTCAAGATGATTTACAAAATGTATTTCAATTTAGAAAAGAAACTAATCTATCGAGATGCAAACATAAATTAAAACTAGTTATATTTTTGTAGCAAAGACATGAAAAATGATAGATCTCTTTCACCATCAAATGTGAATATTTTTCTAAACATAGAAAACTAATCTAACACAACAACAAGCTAAACTAAAACTAATATAATAAAAAATAAATAATAAAAATTAAGAAAATTCCAACCTGATTCTAGTATAAATTAGTTGAAGTGCATGTGGTGTGTTGATGGAAAAATCCTCAGTACACTAGCTCCGTATGCTCATATATAAATTCTATAAACTCTTTATTTGGAAGATGTATAAACTTTGGGACAAGATAAGAAAAGGGGGAGACACAATCCACAAATGGAGAGTGGCTGAACTGAGGCTAAATAATGTCCTGACTTTATAAAATCTAAGTTGTTTTCACCAAAAATATTGTTTCATTTACAACGTGTAATCGAAAAAAAATGATAGAGGTTATATTTTTTGATAATTGTAGAAAGGTTGTGGCTGCAAAAATTTCTCGATAGAAACTTTTAATGGTAATTTTTGGATCTAAAGTTATGCCAAAATTGACTTTATTGTAGGAAAAATACAAGCTTGCATTGAGGAGTTCAATTAAGTGTGATGGTGAGTTCAACTTAAGAGGAATTGAAGAAGACTAAAATATAATGAGTGAATTGGATTTAAGTGGAGGCAAACACAAGATGATAAAAATAAGAAATACAAAGCTAGTTATGTAAAACACGTGAAATCTAGAGTTACATGAACTAATTTTGGAAGGTATTTCAACCATGATAAAACCTTCACTTTATGTAAGGGCGATTTCAAAACCAACACTTAAAATGATAAAATTGTTGTCAACATTTAAATACCATCACCTTTTTAATTCAAAACTGACTCCTTTTGTTAAAACCTCCTTCCAAGTTACATAACCATTGGGGCAATTATCTAAAATAAGGGGCAGTTGTATAGTAGTGAAGGGTGATTCCATTATTTGGGGTGACAATTCCATCACCTCAAGTTAGTTTTTGAAATGAAATTAAAATGGCTAGAAATATTAGAATCAATGGGATCAAAAAGGGTCAAAAGAGGGTAAGGGAAGTATAGATAAGGAGTAGAGCTAAAGAGTTTACTATGGAACATAAAATAAGAGGTCATTACATCATTATTAGATTTGTATCAGAGACATTGCACCATATAAATTTTGGGTGTATACAGTAGCCTATGAACATAATTACAACTCAGTTAAAAAAATATGCTTAGCAATGGTATTCACAATCTAAAAGTTGTAACATTATATGCTCAACAACAAGACCATTGTCATTGTCAAAGTAGATCCACTAAAATACCTACTTTCCAAGGTAGCTTTGATTAGTTATATAGCCAAGTAGACCACGCTATTAAGTAATTTGAGATTTAATATGTACATTGAAAGGCCATTAAGGGCAGACAATTGTAGATCAAATTGCCAAAACACCCTTATCAGATTTCAAGCCACTCCTTTTTAATTTTATTGATGAGTCAATCATAACTTTGGATGAAAATATTTTTGAGTCTCAGCACTAGGCCATTTAACTTGATAGTTCCTACACTTTCATGGATTATAAACTGGTATTATCTTCATAACACTGTAGGGGGATCTTATTCCCAAAGCATTCCATATTGGTTTTTCTTGTACCAATATTATGGTAGAATGTGAAGCACTTATTGTAGGGTTTCATCTAATAGTGCAATAAAATATCAAGAAATTGTGTGTTTGTGGAAATTCTCAATTGATTATTAACTAGGTGATAGAGCAATACTAGACCAAGGATGACAAACTTACTCCTTATAAAAATATGGTGGATCATCTTAAACAAAGCTTTGAACACATCTAGTTTGAATAGATACCAAGGGCCATAAATAAAGCTATATATGTAATAGCCATAATCGGTTCACTAATAGCAATTACAGATCATGTTATAGATTGCTAGTTCCTTATTGAACATCTCTTAAAGCCATCTCACAAATGTTTTGAATCTAAAATGGTATGTGATATTGTTGGTCCCAACTCACCTTGGTACTCTTATATATATGCCTACCTTCATGATAATATTATCCCTTCTAATATTTTTCATCATAAACAAAAATCCTTCATTCATAATACCTCTCATTATACCATACTCACTACCACAGTTTATCATAGAAGATATGATGAAATTCTACTTCATTGTTTAGCTTCGACAGAGTCTAGATTAACACTTAAATAAGTACATAAAGAGATTTACAGGGCCCACACCAATAGAATGGTCCTTTCCAAAAAATGCATGTGTATAAGGTATTACTGGCCAACTATGGAATTTGATGCATGTGATTTGTAAGAAATTGTGTGACTTATCAAAAAAATGCTAATCTCATTCGTGCGCCATCTTAGGCACTTTTGTCAATTACCATGCCATAGCTATTTTCCACATGGGGACTCGATCTTATAAAAAAAATCAATCATGCTTATTAAGATGGTCATAAACATATCCTCATAACAACCTAATATTTTATAAAGTGGGTTGAATCCATTCCACTCACTTACGTGATAGGTCAACAAATTTATAAATTCATCCTTAATCATCTCATTTGCCACTTTGGCGTTCTATCTGACCTCATCTTTAATAATGATAGCTCCTTTAAAATTAAATACATCAAAGCCCTTTGTGCCAAATACCATATCAAGAAACATTTTTCTACTATCTTTTTCCCTCAAAGTAATGTCCAAGTTCAAGCATCTAATAAAAGAATTGTATAAATCCTTAAAAATACTATTAATGTTTTTGGCCATGATTGATATTTGCAACCATTTTCCACCCTCTCGACCTACCCTAATAATATTAAATTCTAACATGAGCCACACCATACTCCCTCATTTATGACACTGAAGCTATTATCTCTATCGAGATTGAGTTACCTTACGTATTTCATTACCAGATATCATTTATGAGGAGGAATACATAATCTCTTAGTTGCAAGATTTAGAACTATTTGATGAAAAATAGGTATTTGGTTTGATCAATCTTTAGCATATTAGAATAGTTTATGTTGAAGCTACAATAAGCATATTAAACATAAATACTTTGACTTGGTGACTTGGTCCTAAAAGAGAACCAAAAAAATACTAATATTGCTCATGAAAAGAAAGGAAATTTTAAACCTAATTGGTTGGGCATATTCATTATCACAACAAATTATGGATTTGGGGCATACGAATTGAATACACTAGATGGGGAAGAGCTAGATAATCCCATGAATATTATGCATCTCAAATATTTTTACACTTAATATGCTTGAACATTATCTATGAGGACCACTGCTTGGGGGCATGGCTTAAAAACACCTTCCTTTCAGTGTGTTTTTAATTGATTTAGTTCATCTTGGTATTATTCTCCCATCCTATTATCAATCCTCATCTTAATTTTGATTCAATGGTACAAAAAATAGTTTCAGATGCGAAAATTTAGAGAATGTTTCAAGCCGATCATTCAGATTTGGTTATTATCAGTGCATCTTTGAAGACGATATCTTAGCATGCATGTATATGGTTTCCTTGGATGGTAGTCCCTGAAAATGCATCTATTCATTCCTACCATATCATGTATGATTTGTTTTGTTCATGTGTCATTCTTATTTTTTCACCCTATTGTTGGTTTGTAGAATCTTCCACTTTGGGTGAACTACATTGACTTGAGGTCCATTTGGACTATGTAGGTAATGCTCAATTTTTAAGGTCAACTCAGACACCCTTATTCTATACTCATGCCATTTTAAAAGCATTGTAAGCCATACTCTCATTATTTTATGAGAAACCTAAGATGCACTCTTGATGTTTTATGTGCAGAGTATTCCTATAAATACATTGTTCTAAAAACCTAAAAAAACCTAAGAAATTAAAAATTCTAAAAATAGCCTAAAAATCAAAAAGTTCAAAAAGGGGATTAAAATATCTATGAGAGACATCAAGCCATAAAATATTTGCTTGTTTTATCATCTTGTTCACGAATAGCCATTGTATTTTTTCTCGACGACATAATTTACTACATTTGTCGAGTAGGAATCCCTTATCTAACCATAATTATTTTCAATTTACCATTACCATTTTTTCATTTACACTCCCATTTCTAAACTACATCAGCCTTAGGTCCACAAGGACTATGTAGACGGTGCTTGGATGCATGGGACATCTCAAGTCAGCTCGACCAATCTTATTACCATTTCATTTTTATTGATTTTTCTAAACACTCTCACCATTTTGTAAGTCTACCTTTCTTATTCTTCCTCTACAATCAAATTTCTTACTTGTCATCATTTTTATTCTCTCCCACATCCCTGGAAGAATTACATTTTTCCTAAAGTCTATTTGACTATGTAAGCAACATATACTTGCATGGGGTATCTAGAGATAACTCGACCACCCCTTCCTTTTTCTTCTATTCCACCTCTTGTCTAGGTTGTTGTCTTGTCCTATTAGTTGTCTTCCAGAGCCTAGGGATAAAATTTACAAGACTAATGCCTTATGTTCACACATGCACATATGGTTAACTAATTATTTGTTTATTTTTATGTGTGTTTGTCAGTGCTATTTATTTTTATTGTTGTTACTACATTTTTATGCTTTTGGTTGAGCAACAAGATGCTTTTTGTTACTTTTATTTTTGATTTATGTTTATTTCCTTTTTATGTCGTCGTCTTGACTAGTCCATTGTACCATCGAGGTCATCATCATGGTACTTTTAATCACATAGTTGTACTTGAGTCCATCCACTGTCAAATGCCAATATTATCATTATGGTTTATATCATTGGTGTGTTGTTGTCAATTATTTATTAGATCAAGGGTTAATACTTATGCACAATATGGTTTGACCATCATGATGTTTTATATCATGGTGCATACCATTATGTGCTACATTAAAAATCAAGTACTAGTAGTGTCATAAGTAATGTTGCAATAAATGATCTCCTTGTCTATTACCCTTCAACTAGATCACTGAGTTTCATGACTAATCTATATGTTACTCATGATGCATATTGTAATCATCTAAAAGTGGTATTTGAGTGCTAATATTTCTAATTGAGACTAGTTATCCTTAGCTTAGCCCTAGACCTATTATAGATCTTATTATCACACTTATCTAGCATTTGTGTGGGCTACAAACATCCTTAATAAGCTTAAACATAGTCCCAGACTCTCATTTCCTGATGCTAGTCCTTTGTGCTCAATGTTTTGCCAACTCGACATTAGCACCACATTAAAGACACTAGATCCACATGGCACTAGTGTCCCCAAAATGATGCCTATGTCATTTACCCTAACTTTCTTGAATACATATATTTTTAAAAGTAAAACCCTCATAAGGTCAACCTATACATCTTTTATTATCCGCACAAGCAACATAACACTATAAATGCATGATTTTTAGACCTTTATCCATTGAATGGAAATTAGATGCAAAATACCTATTCAAATGTGAAACAAGTTGAGCAAAATCAAGGTTATGAATCCCCATTCTGCCCTTCTTCTGCATACTACCATCTACAACATCCCTAAGCTTATATTTTTTAGATTTTCAATCTCAAGCACACTCAAGGTACTTAATATCACTATCATACTAGCATCAATTGCACTTGCACTAGAATTTAGGTGGGGAGAACTACATCAGACTTGATCCCTCTTATGAGCATTGGTATATAGGCAAATCTTTTCATAGTGGGATGTTTAGGATGTCAAACCTATCTTACTAATGAACAAACTTTTCATCTCATGCCCTAATTTCAAGGAGGATTAACATTTGCATAATAAATAAGTCATTATAGGCACAAGATAGAGTTAAAAAGATCATGCACACAGGAAAAAACTCCAAAAACCTACACGTAGGTGCACTTAGAAGTTTGGGATAGTCCTGAACAAAGAACATTAGTGCCAATATCAAGACACTAATACCACATGGTGCTACTGTCCAATTGTGGCTCTAATGTCTAGGAGGGGTTATGATACATAAATTAAGTTGATGATACTTATACTTGATTTTATATCATTTTTCAACACTCAGATCGTCTGTATCAAATGTTTTCTAGATAAATATTTATTTGCACATATTTATTACTATTTTTGGAAAGTTAAATCTAGTCAAATTTGTAAAAAATTAGTGGTTATTTTATACATATTATTTCCTTGATTTAGTCTACTCAACCCTTTAAACAAACATAAATTTTGCATAAGCTAAACCCTAAAAGGTTTAAATATTTGGTGAACTTGACTTATTTCAAACATTGCTCAAACCCTAATCCTAAATGTTCTTAGAGTTTGTATCTTTTTGTGTTTATGCTTAGATTTTAGTTCCAAAATTTGTTTCAATATTTTATTTTTGAAATCTTTCGTAAATTAAAATTTTGTAAATGTTCAATAAACCTATCTCCCACTTGGAGACTGGTTGCAACAACTCCATCGCTACTGGATCCACTATACTATCTAGACCTAGACAAGTTCCTTAATTTAATTATCATCCATGAAGACTAATTGAAGTTGAACAAATCTTCAACTTCTCTCTTGTAACTGCCTTGGTCATCATATCTGTTAGATTTTAATTGGTATGTATCTTCTCCAATTTTAATTGCTCTTCTTCTATCACTAAACAAATTAAATGATACTGTAACTGAATGTGTTTTGTCTTATAGTGAAAATCTTAGTTTTTTGCTAGATGGATTGCACTCTGACTGTCACTATATAGTTTACATCTTTATTGAATATGTTTTGATTCTTCCATCAACTGGTGTAACCAAATTATTTTCTTACTTGCTTTTGTAGTAGCAATATACTCAACTTCTGTGGTTGATAGTGCCACAACCTTCTGTAACCTTGATACCCAACTAACTATTATACCACCTACTGTAAACACATAGCCTATAGTGATTCTTCTACCATCTAAGTCACCTACAATATTTGAGTCAACATATCCTTGTAATGTCACATCTGATCCACCATAACTTAGCATTGTATCTATGGTCCCTCTTAAGTAATGAAGGATCCATTTTATTGACTTCCAATGTTCCTTTCCTCGATCACTCATGAACTTACTCACCACTTCCACTGCATGTGCAATGTACACCCTCATACACACCATTGCATACATTAAAATTCCAACTGTTGATGAGTATGGAATGTTAGACATCAGATTCTTTTCTTCTTGTGTTTTATGACATTGTTCTTTTGTTAATTTAAAGTGTGCAACCAAAGGTGTCCCGACTAATTTTGCATCATGCATATTAAATCTTTCCAAAACTTTTCTGATGTACTCTCCTTATGATAATTCTAGCTTACTATTATTTCTATCTCTAGTTATCCACATACCAAGTATCTATTTAGCTACACCTAGATCCTTCATAGAAAAGCAATCACTTAAATGTTTCTTGAGTACATTAATATTGTGCATGTTAGAACCAGTTACAAGCATACCTTCTACATGTAAAAATAAAATAATATAGTTTTCATTTTCTAATCCTTTAAAATATACACAATGGTCAAAATGAAATCTAGTATAACCTTGTTCCATCATAAAACTATCAAACTTAATATACCATTGTCTTGGATCTTATTTCAAGCCATATAAGTTCTTTAATTTGCACACCATATTCCCCTTACCATTAACTTCATAACCTTGTGGCTGCTCCATGTATATTCTTTCTTTCAAATACCCATGAACTAAAGCAATCTTTACATCTAACTATTCTAAGTGTAAATATTCAATAGCTACTGAGCTCAAGATAGTTATAATTGAAGTCATTTTAACAACTAAAAAAAATATTTCATCAAAATCTATACCTTTCTGTTGTGAAAAACCTTTAACCACCATTCTGGCCTTGAATTTTTTTTACCTACATTTTTCTCCTTTATCCTATATACCCACTTATTCTGCAATGCCTTCTTTCCTTTGGGAAACTCTACCAAATCCCATGTATGGTTTTTCATTAGAGCATCATACTCTTCATCCATAACTTGTTCCCACTTATCTTTGGTATCAATTTGCACTGCTTCTTCATAGCTTTCTGGCTCACCACCATCAGTGAGTAATAAATAATATAAAGGAGAATAATGATTAGGTGGTCTACTTACTCTTGAAAATCTTATAACAGGGGTTTGAAGTACCTGTTTCTATTGCACATTTTGATCAAGAACCTTTGGAACATGCTTTTCTATAATGTCTTCTAATACTATATATTATATTTTGGATTCTTATTGATTCTTTTCCTTAAATTGGTCCTTTTACATGACTTTTTCATTTAACACAACATCTCTACTAATTATTTTTTTATCTTTCATATTCCACAACCAAAATCCAGAGTCATCAGTTCCATAGCCAATAAATGTGCATTTCTAAGACTTAGCTTCTAACTTATTCTTATGATCTTTATCAATATAATAAAATGCCTCACAACAAAAAAATCTTAGAAAAGAATAATCTTCTTTCTTTCTAGTCCATGCCTCCTTTGTTATTACACCATCCAAAGTACTTGAAGGTCATCTATTTATCAGATAAACTACTATAGTTATAACATCTACCCAAAACTATAAAGCCAAACTTTCATGCAATCTCATACATCTGACACACTCCATAATAGTCCTGTTTATTCTTTCTAACACATCATTATATTATGGTGTTCTTGGAACTATTTTATATCTATGAATTCCACTTTTTGAATAGTAATTATAAAAAGCATTACTACAATACTCACCTCCATTATCTTATTTGAGACATTTTAGTTTTAAATCTGTTTCATTTTCAACTGAAGCTTTCCATTTCTTGAATGTATCAAAAACATCATACTTCCTTTCTATATAGTATACCCAAACCCTCTTAGTTTCATCATTAATAAATGTAAAATAATAATATGAATCACCAAGGGAAGATACCTGAGCTGGTCTCCATACATCTATAGGCACAAGCTCTAACTTCTACTCCTTGGCTGGTCTAACCCTGAGAAACCTCACATGTTTTTATTTCCCATATACATAGTGCTCACAAAATTCCAAATCTAATTCTTTCAGACCTGGTAGTTTATCATTTGCATGTAGGGTCTTCATTCCCTTTTCACTCATGTGGCCAAGTCTATAATGCCATAAAGCTGCATCTTTATCTGTATAAACTACAACATAAGATGAATTAGCATTATTTGTAGATAAATATAAAGTGCCTACTTTCTTACCTTTTGTAACCACCAAAGAACCCATTATAACCTTCCATGATTCAATTTTAAATGTGACCATACAACCCTCACTACCTCAACTGCCCTATAGAGATTAGATTTCTCCTCAAGCTTGGATTTTATAATTTAACTTAAACACTTCATTTTACAACAATGGGTGTGGACATGCCTAACATCCTTCAGCACCCAAGTGTTTTCATTTTGTAATTTAACTTAAACACTTCATTTTCCAACAATGTTACAGGGTTCATCATCACCAAGGTAAACATTCCCATAATTAACTTGAACATAATCTATGAGGGGTGGCATGAATAGAAACACTTGAATCTAAAACCCAAGATTCAATAATATTATCCAAAAAATATATAAGAGTATCTTGTAATATATCACCTGCTACATTTTATTCTCTATTACCTTTTTGTTGGTCCTTACCTAATTTTTCCTTTCAAAACCAACATTTTTTTTTGTGTGTGTGCCTTGTTTTGCCATAGACCCAACATTCCATCTTGTCTCTTAATTTAGATCTTGCACCCCCTTTTGATTTTTCATAATTTTCTCTTCCTCTATTCTCCACTATTAATGAGTTTCTTGATATGGATGTTTCACCTATGATTTTCCTTCACATTTTCTTGCTTAGGATAACACCCACCACATCTTCAAGCTTTAGTTTGGTATTATTAGACATAGAGTTGATTACAGTCATTACCAAGCTATTCCAGCTTTCAGATAAGGAACAAAGAATAAGAAGATCCCTAACTTCATCATCAAAGTCAATATTTACGGAATGTAACTAACTAGTAACCGTGTTAAACTCATTTAAATGATCTGGTATTGAACTATTTTTAGACATTTTCATATTAAATAATTTTTTCATAAAAAATATTTTATTGGAGGCAGAGGTTTTTTCATATAACTTGTCTAATGCACTCATAAGACCTATTATCTTTTCTTCTGATATGTTGAATACTAAAGAAGATGCAAGGCACAACCGTATGGTTTCAAGGGCTTTTTGATCCAATAGTTCCCAATCTTCATCTGACATTATTAATGACTTCTTGGTTTACCCTCCTAACGGTAAATAGTGGTCCTTCTGGTAAAGGTAATCCTCCATCTACATCTTCCACAATCCAAATTTCTGTCCATTGAACTTCTCCACCTTAGATTTATTTTTATCCACCATAGCTCCCACTTGAGGTCAAATGCTTTTCTTTTTATGATTAAAAATTATGCAAAAATAACCTTTGCTCTGATACCACTTGTTAGGATAAATTAAAACCTAGATCTATCTCTAAATCGCATACAAGAGAAACTATGAAACAAATTAATAAAACATTCTAAAAATAAACATAAACATGTACATAATATAAGACACCATATTTAATGTGATTCACCCAAGATGGACTACATCTACCAAACTTGTCTAGTATATTATTTCCAACAATACAAGGGAGAAATAAAATCTTGTAACAAACCCTGTTATACCTCTCTACCTTATTGCCTCCTCTCTGTGTACAATATTTTATTATTTCTTACACTTATACATCTTAGCCATATATCAATACATTTTACGATAAAAAACACCTAAACATAACCTCTACCATTAGATCTGGAAACCTTTAATCAATAGCTCATATTACAAAATTATAATTTGATAAGGTAATTTTAATAAAAAAATTCTTTGGTGTGTGCCCCCCAAAACCCCTCATCGGGGGGTCATCCCCCCCAAACCCCACAAAGGGGGTTCCCCCCTTACAATCCCCCGCATCATTAGGGATTCAAAGAATGGGACCCAAACTCAGTTGAAATAACATCAAAATTTTAACCTCTGATACTGGAAGACAATCAAACTCCAAACCTAACATTCAAAATATACAACTTATTTTCCTACTTCCCAAACTACAATGGAAAAATTTAACAATCAATTTGATGAGATTGATAAGAAATAATTACAAAATTTTGTGTCCAAACATGCAGATATGCAATATGACCTCATCACTATTATTTAATAAGAACTCCATAATCAAATAATAATCAATCTTCAACTTCCCTAGCTAATAACATTATTATACCTATAGTGGGGCCAACTCAACTAGTATAACTTGTAATTATAATTCAATAATATTTAGTGATAACTACCCCTATTATGGATAGTTCCTCCACTCCAGATGTACAATCCCTTATATATGAGGTTCATACTCTATAGGCTAAGGTGTCACATCTTGATAAGGGAGCCAATAGGCCATCACATGCCTTAAATTCTAATATTATCTCACATACACCTTTGGCACATCACATAGAAGCAACTCCCTTGCCATCTAGATTCGTGACACCTAAGCTTACATTATATGATGGTAAGGGTGACCCAAAGCACCATCTCTAAGCTTTTTATGCAACATGTTTGGACTAGGTGTCTGATGATTGACTTCTGACAAATTTGTTTTCATGCAGTTTAAAGGATTATACCCTATAGTGGTTTTATGATTTACTAAATCAATCTATCACAACATTCAATACTTTATTAGACATGTTTTTAGCACATTTCACCATCAATATCAGTGACAAGATCTCATATGCCCAAGTTACATAATTGAAATAAAATTCAAATGAACCTATTATAGAATACATCTTATAATACAAGACTGTATTAGCTAAATTGACTAGCCCTATGGAAGACAAAGGGCTTCATGACATCTTTAAATAGAGTCTTTTACCAGCATTACATGAATCTATCTTGTTTAATAATTTTCCAACATTCATAGATTTATGCCAAAGTAAAAGAAAGAGAGGTTAAACTTTTATCAATGGGAAAATTAAAATATACTAATGGATCCGAATCAATTGATAAGAGTTTAAATAAACCTCCATACAAGGTAAGGGCCACCAATAACAAAAGTGATCAAGAGGACACAATTAACGTAACTTCAAATCCATCTTGTCGCTTGGTTTTATCCATTCTCAACATCAAATCTTCATTAATCTTCCAGAGTCACTAGAATGTGTTTTACAACAGCTCTTAGAATATCATATCATATCTCTTGTTTCCATTAAAGAGGTTGATATGACATGACTTCTTTAAAAAAGGTATGATTCCAATGCATTGTGCGAGTATCAAGGGCACCAGGCCATACATAAAACATATGCATAAGACTAAAACATAATATACAAGATTTGATTGAGGCTTACATTATTGATGTGGGCACACTCATAGGGGAACTAAAAGTACAACAAATGGAAGCTATGACATTAAATATGTTCTCATATTTGTTTCCAAAGCACACACCAAATGAGATAAGGAGCACTTCAGGTGTTCACTACACATTGTAGACATTAGAAAATTGCACATGATAGTTCTAGTTATCAAAACACCTTAAGACCCCTATTAGACCCTGAGTTTAGTTGATCACCTAGTAAACAAAATCATCAACTTACTAACTTAACATTTAACCAAACCTTTTAACCCCTTTCTTTCACCTGTTTACCCTTAGACACTCAACCATCGAAGGTCAACTTAATTATCGACGATTAGCTTGACCATCGATAGTCAGGTCCTCACCTCCTCAACTTCCTAACACATCACCAGCTGTGTGTAAGATAAGAAGGCATAATTTAATATGTTCATCTTATGTGGTGATAAAAAACTTCCAAGCATCGTGATCAACAACCTCACCCTCTAGGGAACCTTCCATCATCTCTCTTTACCTATAAAAGGAGGGGAGTGGGAGGTGAAAAAAGATCCATAATCTAGGTTTAAGTTATCAAATCTTCTTACACACAGGTATTCAAGCTCTCCAGCATCCAATCTTCCTTCAGCAACTCAACATCAACAAAAGAGACTTGAAGCTCTGCTCAATTTACTTTTAAGGCCAAAGTATCATTACTCTGGTAAAATTGCTTTAGCCTTCAACCATCAACCAACTAGAAAGCTACAGGTATATCAATACTTTAACATTGTTATTTCAAATTTATGACCTCTTTGACTTGGTCAAACCTATCTATACCTTATTTTATCCCCAACAGATCTTGAATAGAACCTTTGTTTGCCCAACTACCTATTCTAAAACTCTTTTTTGATCACCTTCAAAAATACACAGGCAACTGCCAATAGTTACCCAACCATTGATGGTCACCCCCAACCACCAATGGTTACCCAACCACTGATGATCAGCTTAATCATTAACATTTCACCCAACTGTCGATGGTCACTATGGTAGAAAATAACAAGTTATTTCCATCCCCTTAACCCCAATCAAACCTAACTTTTGTATTCCTACTTGTTCATTGACTCTTTTTTGCTTTTTTAATCCTGACTTCACCCTCCCTAGCATAAGTATTGACCAACTTCTTGCTAGATTTGGTCATTTTATTTAACAGGCATTATATTTTATTCTTATATTACATTTCATTTAATTTATGTAAGTACTTTACTTTATCATTTCCAACTTGATTATTATCAACAATAGATTGACAACCTCCTAGCAAGCATATGCTTCTTGGATCTAGCTCACGTTAGGCAGTCCACTTAACTATCTTACTAACGATCCCCTTTATTAGTGTGTTCCTATTTATAGGTTATTTCTTCCTAGCCAAAGAGGAGTTCTCTAGCATTGTATGGATTATACGTGCATCACCAATCATGTAATCCTACCACAACCTTATTACAAGTTTCTTATCTTCTTCCAAAATTAAGAAATGAGAAAAAATTAAGAGAAATATTTTGGCATGCCTGATGGGACCCTAGCATCATCTAGGTGCTCTTTCTTTCTTCTTTTATTCTATGCTTATTGAATGAAATCTAAAATTTTCTTTTAGCATAAAATAAACATTGCATTGCATTGATTACTAGCTTGCTTTAGTTAATCTAGTTAACTAAAAACATAGTAATTAATCATAGTTTTCACTCTTGTTATCACACACTTGTCCAAACCACATAATCAATCAACACATCAAAACAAACTTGAGACAAGGTCTGAATAGGATTTCATCACCTAGCAGTCAACCTTACCCTTTCCTGCAAATCCTATTTGGAGATCATTACCAAGGGGAGAACCAACTCAACTCTCTGATTGAGTATAAACTTTGAAATTTAGTATATCTTGGCTAAACACCTGAAACCCTTATAACTGTGGTAGGACTTAATACCAAGCCATGTAATGAAGATCAATATAGATTCTCTCTTAAGCACTTAAACACAACTTGAAACCAACCTTAAATTTCCTCTTTAATACCTAATCTATAACCCAACTTTCTTCTTCACACTTTCTAAGGCATAAGCCAAAAGTGATCTAAAAAGAATCCTAAGTTTAAATGCACTTTTAATGTATGTTTGGAATGCCTTGAATTCTTTTCTTATGTTTGATTTTTGTTTGAGGTATGAGTTTTCATCATTCCTTTATTATTTTCTCACATGGTCTTTACTAGACAATTGTTGAGAAATCAAACCAACAAAAGACCACCTTCCTCATCCTCTTCCTCTTATATGGAATATACTTTAGATACTGAGGGTTCTCATCCTCATTCTCTCCCTCCTACCATGCCTTAGATAGTTGTTTAGGGTGATGCAAAATTTGCCACATTCTTTGATAACAACCATGTAGCCCTCCAATATTACCTTAATACCTTATTTGGCTACACCCCTACTACTTTAGTTCCTCCCACGGATCCACCTTTTGGTATGCCTCTTCCTCTTATGGTTGGTGTTACCTCCAACCAACCTTTGATTACCCAAGCCTCTTCTTCTACCAATATCCCATCCCCTACCACCATCAAAACCCAATATAACATTCCAACCTATAACCAAACTCCCCCTACACCAATCAACACCTGTAATGTAGGGGAAACCTTACCTTTTGTTACCTATACCCCACCTACCATGGGGATATCCTCTATGCATATTTCCACCACTCCTCTTACCACCACCAATCAACCCATCTCTACCCCTCTTCAAAATTTGGTACTTTCTATACATCTTACCCTTTCACCCATTAGCACTAGAGTCAACACCCAAGCTCAACCTACCCTTTCAACCATACCTCCAAACCAACCTTTGTCCATCCCTTAACAAATACCCATGACATCCTACCAATATGTTCCTAATCTATAGGGATACATACCACCTTCTACCCAACCTTTTATGCCCACATACCAATATGGGGCATCATTCCAACCTTTCATTACCACATACCAATATGTGTCATCTTCTCAACCTACCACCTCTTATCCATACATTACAACCATCCAACCTCAACCAAACCTACTACCCAACTATGGAGTTCCCCAACCTCAAATAGATTTAGTTAAGATGCTAATGGATAAAATGTCCAATCTTGAATAATCTATTTTTGGGACTCATAACCTTATATCTTATGGTCGAATTTGAAATGAACCCATTCATCCATCCATTCCAATCTGACCCTATCCTCGTCAATGAGAACTACTTAAGATTTCCAAGTTCCAAGGTAAGGAGGACCCCTAACAACATTTGAGAGCATTCGACCATTTTTGCTATCTAATCACATATGATGATGCTCTTATTCTTCATACCTTCCCCATGTCCCTATCTGGACCAACCTTGGATTGGTATAGTGATCTTACCAAGCATTCTATCTTCTCCTTCTCTTAACTAGCCCAAATATTTTTAAATCACTTTTTAGTTAATATATCTAATTTTTTTTTCCATGACCGACCTTCACTCCATTAGGCAATTTGATGATGAATTGATTATTGATTTCATAGCTAGATGGAGAGGTCTCATTAACCAACTTTATTTCTCATTACCTCAACCTAAACTAATTGAACTCTCTTTTTTAGGTTATGCCAAACATATTTCTCCAACTCTTCAAGTTTAGACTTTCAAAACGTTTGATGAGGCATTTACCATGGCATGTAAACTTGAAATTAGAGCCATTGATGAAGGGAAATTAAAACTAAGAAGTAAGAATTCTAGCATTAAATATAATGACCCTTCTTTAACCAAGACCACCAATCCATCCAACCATCCCAACACCAAGATAAAGGTGACCACAAATATGGTTGTCTTAAAATCCGCTCCACCTCCAATTATCAACCAACCAAATCAAACCAATTCTTCCAACCCATCAAAGCAACAAACTCGCAACCAAAATTGATCCACTCCAAGATAATATAATCCCATAGGGGAGTCATATGTTTCGGTCTTAGATAAACTACTTAAAGATAACCTCATATAACTTCCTCCTATCAAACCTCCCCCAACAATTCGATGCCTTTTAACCCAAACCTAGATGGTACAATGAAAATGATCTATGTGCCTTCCATCACGTTATCAAAATGATGTTAGTAGGTACAATACCTTTACAACTATCATCTAGAACATGATTGACAAGCATGAACTAGCATTAGATAATCCCAATGCACCTCCAAACCAATTATTGGACATATTTCAAAAACCTTTTCCTAACCATGCACCTTCCATCAACCATGAAAATAACCAACTGGAATCATTTCATGCTCGTGAGGTACACATGGTGAATGTTATTACCATTGAACCTATTATTGAGGAAACCATTACCTCAACTACCTCTTCTCCCACCCCACTTATTGAAGTGGTAGAATATTCTTTTACTCCTTTGGACATCCAAACAAAGGAAGAAACCTCCTCTCTTTCAATTGAAATACCCACCTTCAATTTACCTACCTCTCTTTTGATAGAAATAACAGAGGAGGCCACCATTACACCAATCACTATTTCAACTACTTCTTCCTCCAATCCACTTATGAAATTAGTGGAATCACTACTCTCTCCTTTGGACATCCAAATAAAGGAATGAATGGAATCACTACTCTCTCCTTTGGACATCCAAACAAAGGAAGCAACTACCTCCCTTTTTCCATTTGAACAAACCACACCTTCCTTACCTACCATAGAACCAATAACCCCTTATTTGGAAACCACTACAAAGGAAGAGATCATCTCCTCTATTATTTCCATAGAAACACCATCTTCCTCAACCATTGAACCTTTCCTCCCAAGACCAAGGTGAAGAAACTCTTCCCTCCCCTCAACCTATGGGTTTAATATTTGAAATCAATAACCAAAGAATCAAACCCATCTATAAACCTTTTTCTAGATTGGTCCAAAATCTAGAGTTTACTTCTCAACCCAATCTAGATAGGGCCACATTTTGGCACCATCTTTGGCTACCTTACCAAAATAAACAAGAACCTTTAACCTCATTTACATCTACCCTTAAACCCATCATTACCGCAACCCCATATTTAGATTCTTCTTCCTCCAAAACCATAGGGGAACTATCCAACCCACCTCCATCTAAAATTGCTAAATCACAAAATTGCTAAATCACACTACACCTCTTTGACCAAACCCATCAAGAATCTAGGAATACTTGCTACCCCTAGCTTGGATCATCCATCTTTGAAGTTGGACTTAACCCCATCAAGTCCACCCAAGAAACCCTTAACTAAACCTATCAAAAAGGTGGAACCCCTCAAACCATCTAGAGCTAGACCCATACCACACCCTTCTCTTTTACCTTCAATTTTAGGACCCCACCCATCTAATACCCCATTACCTATTCCTCATCTAGTAAACCTTATCCTTTTACTCTACCTACACCTACTACCAAAACAACAAAATCCCCATATTTCTTAACTAACCTAGCAAACTCTACCTTCCCACCTATCACCCAACCCTCACCCTCCACCTCTAAATCTTCCACCTCCAAACCAATCATGACCAAACAACCCAAAATAAAACCACCTACCAAAACCATTCCATCACCTCTAATTCTCATGGTAAATCATACTCCCAAGAAGGCTCCCACTCCTAAGACCTAAAACCCAACACCCTCAACACCTTTGGTGAAATCTTATTCAACCATTCTACAAAGGTTGTTGTAAACCTCTTCTTTAACCTTACAACCCATCAAACATTTAAACCCTTCACATCTTAAACTCACATGGTTTAATTACAATTTGATTTGCCTATACATAGGACACCATGACAAGATACGAAGAACTACAAAGCTCTCTAAACACTAATCTATAGCCTATGGGATTACGGTGATTTGTTATTGGATGAACCTCCCTTGAGCCTCTTACCAACCCAACCACCAATTCAAACCATCAAACATTTACCTAATCTACCACTCTCACCTAAAAATAAGGAGGAATTGAAGTAGCAATTTAAAACAACACTTCCTCCTATCCACACCATTCATATGGTCCCCTGATCTCAAGCCCAATCAAAAGATAAGTGAAAAGCAAAAGTGTCCATACCATGGACCTATACTTCAACCCCTCAACCGTCCAATTGAACCCAAACACCTCCACCTTCACCATTACCAAAACCTAAAGTATCCATCTTAGGTACATCTCCTTCCAACCCTTCTGAATCCATTTAATGTGTAGTGTTTAAACAACTTCACCAAAATCCAATGAAAATGAGCTTGTATGAATTAATCAAAACCTCACCTCCTTACCATCAAACATTGATAGAGATTATACAATCCATAAAGGTTCAAATTAAATATCCTCAACATCTAGAAGCCTTTGTTATATCCCTTCAACTTTCCACCCTAGTCACCTTTTAAGGATTAAGAAATACCTTTTATGCATCCTGAGGATCTTGATCCTCCCCTTTTTATCATGATATACATCAACCAAACACATATCAAGAGGGTGATGATTGATGGAGGAAATAAAATCAACATTATCTCCTCCCATGTCTATTATTAACTTGATCTACCAAATAATATCGTGTCTGAAACTATAGTGGTTCTTCGCTCTTTCAACAACACCATGGCCACTACCTTGGGAATAGTTATTCTCCATATTTGGTTAAGACCTTGCACTATTCCAAAACTCTTTTACATTGTAGAGGGAGAGTTCCAATATAATGTTTTATTTGGACACCCTTAGATCCATGATATGAGTTGTGTCCCTTCCACTCTACATCATTGCATAAATTTGAGCATGAAAGTCACATCATCAGCACACTAGCTAACCCTAGTCCCTTTGCATCTTACAATAAGAAGTATTGACCTAATGATGTTATTATTCCTCATCCATCCACTTCACCACCAACTATCAAAAACTCCATCCCTATAGTTGATGAAGCTTCAACAAGCTCATCCATCCCTTCTTCACAGATCCTTGTAGAGGACCCCTTCGAACCAACCTTCCATCATCTCTCACTGGGAGAATAATGTCTTCTAGCCTTGGATGTTTTCCCTACTCCTCAAGAGTATGAGAACCTTACTAATTATCCTAGTTATGACCCCAAAATTAGAACCATCATCCTTTTCAAGCCACCCAATCATCAAACCAACTTCATCTATGGGGGACTTGATCATCGACTTCTTGCTTCCATTACCACCCCTAACATCTGACCATTCACCTCTGACTTCTCCTACCTAAAAAAACTTGCCTTTGCCAAAGCTTACCTTTATAGGTGTGATTGGAAGGGGTTTGGCTTTGGAATTTATGAATAGGGACCTCATGAGCTACCCATAATCAAAACTCAAAAACCTCGTGTGTTATTTGGCCTTTATTTTGTACCACCAGAAGAACCCAACTCACTAAAACTAATTGCCACCATTGACAAGGATGTCCCATCCTCACCAATCCCATCTCCCTCAAAGTTTGAGGATTTTGATATCATCTCATATAAATTTCTTTTTTGATTAATACCATTAGTTTTGGCTCCCTAACCTATCAAAAGGATGGTCGAACTAAAACCCTTCCTCTCATTTGTCCTAAAATGGTAGAAAATGATTCTCCTACCATGAACACCATTTGACATAAAGATGATGATTTTATTCTCACCTACCTAGGTATGAGGGATTATTTTATCCATAAATCCCTTCCTCCTAAAAACCAAACCATGCTGAATGAATCTACCATTGATGTCAACTTAGGTACTCAGGATAACCCTTGCATTGTTAAAATTAGACAATCCTTGAACCCCATAGAACAACAGGATTACCCTTCCTTCCTTCATTACTATAGCATAGCATTTACTTGGTCTTATCAGGATATGCTTGAGATTGACCTTTTTATCGTTCTCCATAACATTGTCACTCATCCTAATGCTAAGCCTATTCAGCAAAAGCTTCATAGGATGTACCCTTGCATCACCCTTCTTATAAAAGAGGAGCTTCAATGCCTCTTATCTATCGACTTCATCCAACCCATTGACTATCCCTAGTGGGTTTCTAACATCATTACCATTACCAAACCCATAGGGGTACTTCACCTTTGTATCAAATTTCATGACCTTAATCTCGCTTGTTTAAAAGATGACTTTTCTTTACCTAGCATCGAACAAATTATTGATCTTATAGCTGGCCAGGAGATGTTATCTCTCATGGATGGTTTCTCAGGATATAATCAAAATTTGATTACTCCCAAAGATCAACATAAAACCTCTTTCATCACCCCTAGGGAACCTTCTACAGAGTCATGACCTTTAGTTTAAAGAACACTAGTGCAACCTACTAGTGTGCCATGACCTACATCTTCCATGATCTCATCTATAAAATCATAGAGGACTATGTGGATGATCTCCTTAGCAAATCCAAATATTACAAGGATCATCTTGATGTTCTCAAAATCATCTTTGAGCACCTTATCCTTTTCCATGTCATACTCAAGCCCAAGAAATGTATTTTTGGGGTCCTTTCAGGAAAGTTTCTTGGATTCATTATCTCCCTTTAAGGAATAAAAGTAAAGCCTACCAAAGTCAAATCAATTTTGGAAATGCCACCTCCACCCACCTTAAGAAACTCTACAGCTTGCAAGGGAAACTCCTATCAATCCATCGGTTCATCTCTCAATTATCAGATATATGTTAACCTTTTAACCATCTCCTTAAAGACACATCTTTCAAGTGGACCAAAGACTGCCAACAAGATTTCAATTAACTCAAAGAATACCTTCTATCTCCACCCATCTTGACCCCTACTAAAGAGGATCAACCCTTCTACCTTTACATTTCCACCACTGACTATTCCCTAGGGGCAATGCTCGTTCATCGTGATGAACAAAATAAAGAGTAAGTTGTCTACTACATAAGTCAAATGATTATAGAGTATGAGACTTAGTACTCCCATCCTAGGAAAATTTTCCTCACCCTCATCTTCATGGCTTCCAAACTTCACCACTACTTTATTAATCACAAAACCTATGTCATCACCAACACTAACCCACTCAAGTACATGCACTCCAAACCATACCAAAACTAGCATATGGTTAAGTGGCTCATGTTTTTAGCTGAGTTTGATCTTGAGTTGCTTAAGTAAAAGTCAATTAAAGGTCAAGTGACTGTTGATTAATTATATGGAGCTCATCTACTAGATAGGCAACCTCCTCCTCTTGTATTTTTAGATGAGTCCATCGTGACTCTTTCTCAAGAGGACCCCACTTACCAAATGACCATGTTCTTTGATGGATCCAAATGCCAATGTAGTGGGGGTGTCAGAGTTATTCTCATTCCCCTCGATGGTAAACCTCTTCCATTTTATTTTAAACTTGGCTTTGAATGCACTAACAATGTGGCTGAAAATGAAGCCCTAGTCATAGGTCTCCAAATTGCTTTAGCTTTGGGAGTCAAGACAATCAACATCTTTGGTAATTCCCAGCTTGTGGACAACTAGGTCAATGGATCTTACCAATGTAAGAATGATGTCTTACTAAAGTATAAACAACTTGTAGATGTACTCTTATCATCCTTTAATCATTACCTTATCTAGTTAGTTATATGATCTACCAATAAATTCATGGATACAATGGCTTCCCTTGCTTCCCAAATCCCATCTCAACCTTCTAACTCTAAACTCTTTGTTACCATCCACGATTTTATTACCCGATATTATATCCATTCTGACCTTCCTACCATTTGTAATATATAAATTTTTCCATCAGACATTTGGTACAAACAAACTTTTGATTACCTCAACCTCAGTATCATTCCTCCTAACCTCTCTAAAAATCCCAAGAGATTTTATTTAGATTACCTCTCATTATACCATACTAGGGGGAATCCTCTACAAACATGGCTTTGATGGCCTCCTTCTCTGTTGCCTTCATAATCATGAAGCTTCCCATGCCATCAAGGAAACACATAACGAGATTTATAGGGGACATTTTAGTGGTTTAGCTATCACTAAATGTATCCTTCACCTTGGCTACTATTGGCCCATCTTCAACCACCACTGTTACAATTATGTAAAGAAGTGTGTCAAGTGTCAACAACATGCTAATTTATACCACACACCAACCCATGGCCTATAAGTATCCAAAGACTTTTATCCCTTTTCATAATGGGGCTTAGATCTTATTAGGGAAATCAATCCTCATTCATCACAAAATCATCAATCCATCATTACTACCACCAAGTGGGTGAAAGCCATTCCTCTCATCTCCACCAAAGTTGAAGAGATTATCAACTTCATCAACCATCACATCATCTATCATTTCGGTGTTCCCCATAATATAATCACTGATAATGGTAAATATTTCAAGAACAAGAAAGTCAAAGGTCTTTGTGACACATTTGGCATTAAGTTAAGCTTTTCCTCACCTTACCATTTATAAGTAAATGGGCAGGTAGAATCCTCTAACAAAATCTTTAACAAAATGTTAACCAGAGTAATCAGTGCTTCAGGTCAAGATTGGCACTTGCACATCCCTTTTGCTTTATGGGCTTATCACACCAACATTCAAACCTCTACGAGTGTTACACCTTTCTCTATGGTCTTTAGAGTAGAGGCAGCTTTGCCTCTTGAAGTCCAAATTCCTTCTCTTCACATATCTTTGCAAGAGATAATTTTTGAGAGTGACTATCATCAAGAACATCTAGCATGACTTGAGTTACTTGACGAATGTCACCTTTAGTGCCTAACCATATTCATATATATCAAGAATGAATCAAGCACACTTACAATAAACACCTAAAAGAATGAGAATTCAATATCGAAGATCTCATCTTAAAGGAAAACCAACATGTCACCAATATGGAGAAAAGTAAAACACGCAAATTTTATTTCAATTATCTTGGACCCTACATCATCACCCATAAGTATGGATCAGGAGCTTATCGTTTATCCTCTCTTGAAGGCAAACTAAAACTTGAGCCTCTCAATGCTCTCTATCTGTGTCCTTTCTTTTGTTAAAGAAGGATCAAACTCACTTTTTTGTCTAACTTAAGCTCGTCCCTTGATTTAAGATATTTTCACCTTCACCTACCTATCCCTCTCTTGTTAAGGATAACTGATTACAACATAGAACCATGTGATTAACCATCACAGTTATAGCTTAATCCTTAATATGGGTATTTTGGATCTACCTTTAGCATGGTTCTCGTGAATACATTTCATCTCTAACAAGATGGAATCCCATGATCATTTGTCTCTCAAACCCATCCTTTCACTTACCATTAACCTCTTTGTGCTACAAGTTTTGCCCTCATAAAGGAAAACCTCTAAGCCTGAATAGACTTGTCCATTTCCAAAACTAGAAAATCAACCATAATTTGGGATACCAAAATATCATTTGGATCACATATTTCTAATATTGTAAATTAATCCCTTGAAGGACAACTACCCCAAAATCCGCTAAATTAATTAAAAGATAGATTGTTCCCTTGAAGGACAACTACCAAAATAATTAAATCCAAACATAGACCACTCCATCAAAGGATGAATAAGTCAAAAGAAATCATTTGAATCTTTCTGCATCGATCAACTTCACAAACTATAAAAAAGAAAATCAATAAATAAAAGACTCTACGTCAAAATCAGCTATCCCAAGAAAGTTATAATTGGCTTTCATATCTAGCATTAGTAGACTTCCCACATCGATCAATTTACACCTAGCATTACTACATGGACTTATCTACTATGGTTCTTAGGTCACCTAAAGAAGGGTCACACTAACTCACATATGGTTACCTTACATATTATCCATTTTCCTTTATACTCCTATTCACCTACCTCCCCTTTATACCATCTTTTAATCAAGGGATTTTGAGCTTACTTGACACGATGTGATCAAGACACCTTTTTATCAACCAAATCACACGAAAGGTTTAGTTTCCTTAAGCCAATCTAACTTCAGGTTTGTTAGGTCCTTACTAATAAAAAGGCATTGTGCTTTTTTTTCTTTACCCTCTTATCATTGGTTCATGTAAACATTTGTCTCATGATTCTCATCTCTTTTTCTTGTATTTAGTTTGTTATCTAAAATTTGTTTATGTATTTTCATCACATCCATAATCATAAACACATTATATCTCCATGATCATGAACAACAAACATCAATGATAAACACAACATTATGAACTATATCCATGAACATACATCATATATCTATCTATGATCAAAACATCATGAATCACATCCTACATCATCTCTCTATCTATAATATCATCCTATCCATATATCATCAAAACATCATATGAACATACATCATATCATAGACAACCCTAATTAAACAATTCCTCATCATACCCATAAACAAACTTGCTATCAAAACATCATAAACCACATCATTCATCATCTATCTATCTATCTATCTATTTGTATTACCTTATCCATTTACCATAACATCATAACAATTCATCATATAACACCAAACCATGAACTAAAACATAAGCATAAACATCACATTAAAACATGCCACCATGAACATACATCACATCATAAATAAACCTAATTAAACACATTAACATAACCATAAACAAGATCACCTTCATCCCAACATCATATAACATTAAACCATGGACCATAAACATAAGCATAAACATCCAATTAAAACATGCCACCATGAACATACATCACATCATAAACAAACCTAATTAAACCACATCAACATAACCATAATCAAGATGACCTTCATCCCAACATCACATAACATCAAACCATGAACCATAAACATAAGCATAAACATCACATTAAAACATGCCACTATGAACATACATCATATATATCATCATAAACATCATCATATATGGCATGCCCATCAAATAAAAGATACATGTAATAAGGTATAAACCTCTCTCTCATATACATCTTGCATCATTGGCACACATGCTAGTATCAAAATCAAAAACATAAACATGATATAATATCATATATCAAGCCCCTAGGGCACCACTACCACTCACTTCTCCACCCGCACTGCCATTTGGTGCTAGTGCCCTTGATCTACTATCCTAACCCACTTTAGAAGCCCATTGTCCTAGAGTAGCTATAGCTGGCCCACCTACTAAGTTGGCTCTGTACTATCCATATTGAAGTTCCAATGGCAACTGTGCCAACACTATCACCTTATAGTATCTCAACTCCTCAACTGTAGCTAAGTACCATGTCATTAGAATCATATTAGGTAGTCCTCTTACTGGTATTGCTACCTCTCTTGACCTTTGTCTCAAGGTATCTCTCTCTTGGTTTACTAAACCAAGAGAGATCCTTTCCTAATCTTGATCTCCTATCAAGGTGGCAACATAACCTTATAAGATGATAATCTAGCCCTATAAAGTGGCCACCTATCCCTATAACCTTGTGATCTATGCTTGGGTAGCTACCAATGTTGTATGTGCCTATCCATCTTGGCCACTACCCTGTATCAGTGCCTCCACTAGATCTATATCCATGGCGTGCTATCCCCCATCACCCCATCTAAAATCAACCACTACATATAGGCCCTGATACCACGTTGCTTATCCATCTACCACACCAACATCATTTATCATCAATCTCTCTAGCAACTCCTTATGATCCAAAATTAAGTCCTATAGATGGAGCTCTAAAAGTAATAACTTTTCATCCTCCCTCCTATATCTTGGGAACACTAATATAATCCCCTGTATGAGGCCAAATTACCTCTAAACTCAATTGAATGGGATGAGCTTGATCTCTCCATCCCACCTCCCATATATCCATCGCCAGTTCTATAATGATAAAGTGTGATAACTGTACTGGGCCCACCTCAACCAACCCACATATGGCCTCCAAATGACATCACCCACAACCAAACCCTTTAAGGCATCTTAGAACTAGTTAATGTCCCTTTCACCACCAACAACACCTATCAAAGCAAAGTCTCATCTCCATCTCAAGAAATCCACTCTGTAGTCCATTAGAGTGTAACCACCCCATAATAACCCCAAAATTATTAACACCTCAATGTTCTCGTATGCCCAACAATGAACTATGAACCCAATGTTGATCCCATATCACCTATATGCTCGAAAGGCCCAAAGCTCCTTATATATCTAGATCAGTAACACAAGTGCCCACCCCACCCAAATACAGTCCTCCCCAACAACATCTCCACCAGCACTCCTAATAGTAGATATGAAAATTGAACACTACTCAAATTAGGTAAAGCAAAATAGGACACTACCACCATTATCATTATCAATAAACATAGGTCCCCTAGAGCCCTATGGTATAGTGGCCCTAGCTAAAACCTCCTACATGATATCTAGCATGGATGTGATCTTCTCCATATACCAGATCCATATGGTAATCCATCACCTCTCTCTTGAAGTGATAAATAGGCTCCCCTTGAATGGGTAGCCATGTCATCCTATGAACATCCTCTAGGAGGATGGTCATCTCCTCAGTCGGCAACAAAAATGTGTTCATGGTTGGGTCTTATTTCTCGACGAGGGTCACAATCATAGCCACATCCTACAACAGGTGTTGATAGTGTCTCATGACCCTTAGGCCAACCTCCTCCATGTGCCTCCACTTGTCATTAGTCATCCCATCATAAACCTATAAAAAGATCATAGGGACTCAGTCCCTCATCTAGATCTGGTCACATGCCTGTAAACCCACAATTAGCACATGTCACCATTACTCATGGCCAAAACATGCTCATTTATCAACCTACACTCAAGTCTTTTAAACCTATTACCTCTAAAAATCAAATAAACATCTACCTTTATCCACACAAATTTCAACATCATACCAAAACTTAAACACTTCTATCATGAACAATTACCCTACTCTGCATAGCTTTTAACACCTACCCTAACCTATCATACCAACACCTAATGCTTCCATCACCTAAACTCTACTCATCGACCATCTTAACACTTAATCATATCAAACCTATATTTAAACACATTTCTAACCATCTATAGCCATTACTTACCTTTTTAAAACACATTTTCTACCATTTAAAAACTTTATAAATCTTTTTTTACCATTTTTAATTCAAACCTCACCCTCAAACCCTTCGACCATTGACAATTCATTAGAACCATCAATGGTCCTATAAGCCCATTTTCCCTTGACATATGACCATTGATGGTTAGGTTGAACTACCGATGATCACTATGTGTGACCATTGGTAGTGAAACCCTCAAAACCCGCCCATCCAAAAAACCTTACCAAAACAACTAATTTTAAATATTTAAACTACCTAAAACTATCTTATAGCCTATTCCCCACCCAAACCTTCCTTAAAAATCAAAAATCACATGCTAATTTTTCTAATTCTATCCAAAAATCAAACTAGGGCATAACCCTACCCAAAACAATCATAAAACCCTATCAAACTGATTTAAACCTACTCAAATTCAACTTCAACACATCAAATCAACTAACTGTCAATTCTAGAACTCCCCTTACCTCATTCTTTGATCATTGTTGAGGTCAGATCCTGTATCTAGCACTTAGCCACACCCTAATCTACCTTCCATCTGAGTCAACACTCGATCTTCTCGAACACATGCTCAACCAATAACCAAACTACACCTCAACATGCTCGGTCAACTCACCACAAAATGCCAACATACACAAGCACCAAAAAACAAGATGCAAAGGTCAAACAGTCAAAATTAAAAATGATTTTGCATTTTCACTTTTTATGTTTCAACTTTTTAGGATTCCCCCTATTCGTCGATGGTTAGGGTGACCGTCAATGATCGACCCTAAGAACCCCTAACTGTCGATGGTTAGGGTCCCCCACTTTTTTAATTTTTAATCACCCCACCTAGGAGTTAAACTTTAGAGATCACCTAATCTCACTTAAACTAGAACTTGAACTTTCAGAGATTACCGTTATTTGACCAACCATTAGACCATGTCCACCTCGATGTTGGCCATTTTGACCCAGATTATTTACATGTTTTACAATGACCTTACATTGGTCTTTTGACCACACTGACCATTTTTGCCATGTTGACCATTTGAATTTTGCACCACCTCATGTGTTATGCCTTTAATCATTGGTATGCCTATGGATATGTGTAGTTGACTTGTGGCTTGTATAACTCTTTTCATATTATTTTACATTTAGTTATGCATTCATATACTTAGTAGGTCTACTTATGGGTTACACATGGCCTTGTTAAACTATATATAAGAGGTAGGGTTATTAATTCATCATCATAATTGAGTATTCATTCTTATTGAAAGCATTTGGGAGGTTTCCCCCTCGAAGTGGCTTATATATTATTCATATATTCTATTATAATTTCATATAATTATGATATACTACTATATATCTTCTTATTTGGTGAATTAATATCATTCCAAGTGGTATCAGAGTATCGATTTGGGCCATAATCAAGGCAAAAACCCTAGATCTTGAAATTTGGATATATCTTGAAAATGGTGCAAATTTATCTATAATTTTTTACTGGAGTTGAAAAATCATTCAAGTAAGTTTCCATTAAAATTTCAACTCATTTGTATCTATTTTTCAAAAATTATCACCATTTTAGGGTTTTTTATAAATTTACTCCATAGTTTGCAATTTATATAATTTTTTAAAAATATTTTTGGAAACCTTGCAAAAAATTAGTTATCATATACTCTTTGATATTTGTGATTTGAGGTCTAAATATTCAAAAAACTTAGTGGTCAAAGTTAGGTCAATGTGGCAAAATAAAGTTCACCATCAAGCCTTTGTATGGCTAGTCCTAACACCCGTGATTGGGGGAAAGGGAAAGAAACCCCTAAAAACCCTTTAGGGGATGACATAGAGTCTAAATCATCTGATATAATTTATCAAATCTGATCAAACCTACATGGCCTAATGCAGAAGGATGTGCAAGTCCAAACTCAAATATTAACAATGCAAGGGGACCTTAATGGCATGAAAAATTAGTTGCATCAAATCATGACACACTTGGCTACTATTTCATCTCATTTACCACTCAACAACCCTCCACTTTTTCCTTTTAATCCTCCTCATCTTAATACTAACACTGCCAATATAGGGATAAAACTGATGTTGCCAAAAGTAGACTTGTGCAAGTTTGATGGTAAGGATCCACTCACTTGGATCATTCAAATTAAAAATCTATTTAATTTACACCAAACTCCTAGCTCTCAAAGGTTGTTGTGGCATCTCTGTATCTAGGACCTGGGCCATTTGTTTGGTATCATTGGTTTTGTGCTCAAAAGAAGAAGACCAGTGCTCCTATTACATGGTCAATATTCTCTGATGAATTGATGTCTCATTATTGGGATAATTTTTCTAAAAACTACTTTAACCAATTAGCTAAACTATGACAAACAGGAACATTAAAGAATTATATTCATCAATTTTAAAATCTATCCTTATGTGTGGAGGATATCACTGAGGCAAATATGACTGAAATTTTGCTAGGTGGACTAAAAGATAGTATTCAATTGGAGGTTCATATGCTTAACCCCACAAATATATCTGAAGTTATACCACGGGCACACTTGGCAGAAGAAAAAGAGATGATCAAACATCATCCTTTCACTAATAGTTGGGAACACACCTTCCCAAATCCATCATGGCCTCAACCTACCAGATTAACACCATAACAAATTGAGGATAAGTGTGCCCAAGGGTTATGTTATGGTTGTGATAGTAAATGGAGAAAAGGTCATAGATGTGATGAAAAGAAGTTATTTTACATTGAAGGGGCTGATGAGGATGAATAAAATGAGGAGGCATCTGTTGAGGGTTTTGAAGTACCTAAGGATGAAGTTGTAGATTCTCAACATATTATCTCCTTCCATGCCCTTGAAAGTATTTCTACTCCTTAGACTCTTAAGGTGGTGGCTTTTATTAAGAAACATAAAGTCATAGTGTTGATTGATTCAGGTAGTACACACAATTTCATCAATAGTAAGTTGGTTGCTCATTTAAATTGTTTCATCTACCTAGCCCTAGAGTTTTAAGTCATGATTTTTTATGGTGGTACAATTAATTGCTTTGAAAAATGCCATAATATTAAGTTAACAATGGGGGACTATTTTCTAGATTCTCCTATGTTTGCTATTCTTATGGGTGGGATTGATATTGTTTTGGTAGTACAATGGATCACCACATTAGGTACTACTGAGATGAATTTCCATGAACTATTCATGCATTTTTATTCTGAAGGTAAGGCAATGGAACTATGAGGATTAAGATTTAAATCTCCATAAATGGTTAGTTCACATTAGATAACCAAGATGCTGAAAAAAGTTGCTGAAGGATTTGTGGCACACTTATTTTCCATTGATGTCCAAAAAACTATGGAATCTACCCATCCTAAGTTATAACAAATATTGTATGAGCATTCAATTATTTTTGAACCCATGGCAAAAGGTCTTCCTCTTAGTCATACTCATGATCATGCCATCAGACTCATTCCTAGAAGTATGCCACCCAATATCAAACCATAAAGATATCCTTATGCCCAGAAGAGTGAAATTGAAAAAATGGTACAAGAGTTGTTAGAGGTAAGTACCATTCACCATAGCCAAAGTGAATATTCTTCTCCAATAGTCATGGTAGGAAAGAAGGATGAAACTTGGAGGACGTGCCCAAATTATAGAGAGCTCAACAAGTTCACTATCAAAGATAAGTTTCCCATTCATGTAATTGATGATTTGTTAGATGAATTACATGGTGTTATTTATTTTACCAAATTATATCTTCACTTTGGGTATCATCAAATCCGGATCCATGATGAGGACATTCCAAAAACAACCTTACATACTCATGAAGGCTATTATAAATATTTGGTCATGCCTTTTGGTCTCACCAATACATCATTCACCTTCTAGAGTTTGATGAATACGATTTTTAGGCCACTTTTAAAAAAGTTTGTACTTGTGTTTTTTATGACATCCTTATTTATAGAAAACATTGGGAAGACTACTAGCATCATGTGAAACAGGTACTCTCAGTTCTTGAGCAACATCAGTTGTATGCTAAACCATCCAACTGTGCTTTTAGAGTTTGGGAAGTGGAATATTTGGGTCATATTATATCACATGAGGGAGTAAAAGTTGATCCTAAAAAAATTCAATCCATCATGGAGTGGCAGACTCTCAAGACACTTAAGAAACTAAGAGGATTTTTGGGGCTAACTGGTTATTATCATAGGTTTGTCAAAAACTATGGTAGTATTTTAGCACTGCTCACTTCTTTATTGAAGAAAGACTCCTAGTGGATTGATATAGCTACCAAGGCATTTGAACAATTGAAAATGGCTATGTGCACCACCCTAGTATTGGCTAATCCAGATTTTTATAAAACTTTTATGGTTGAATGTGATGCATTTGGATATGGTATGGGTGTATTATTGATGCAAGAGGGTAGGCCCATTGTCTTTTAAAGTCATCAACTAAAGCGTAAAAATCAGCTCAAACCCATCTATGAGAAAGAGATGATGGTTATTCTACATATATTCAAACAATGGAGACCTTATCTATTAAGTCATCACTTTTAGGTAAAGACTAATCATGATAGCCTTAAATATTTTTTGGAACAATGGTTATCCTCTGAAAAATAATAAAAATGGGTGACAAAAATGTTAGGTTTTGATTTTGAAATAGTCTACAAGAAAGAAAAAGAAAATGTGGTGGCCAATGCACTATTTAGGGAAGATGAACCAATTGAGGCATTGTTATGTGCCATGACAATTTGACAGGTAGACTGGCTGAAGGAAGCAAGGGTAGAATGTGAGAATGACAATATTACCCATTCATTGATTCAAAATCTGTAGGAGGGTTCCAATGGGATTGAAAATTTTGCATGGAAGGGGAATGCATTATGGTAAAAAGATAGATTATATCTATGTCAAAATTCTCTTCTCAAACAAAAAATCCTTCAAGAACTTCATGCATCTCCACTTGGTGATCATTCGGGGTTTTTGAAAACCTATCATAGAGTCAAGAAGGATTTTTTTTTAAAGGACTCAAGGGGGATGTACATAAATATGTGGTTGAATGTATGGTCTATTAGCAAAATAAAGGTGAAACCATTAAAACCCCAATTCTTTTACAACCCTTATCCATCCCTAGTCAATGATGGGAAGAGGTATCTATGGATTTCATTACTGGGTTACCACGATGTGAAGGTAGAAATGTTATCATGGTTGTTGTGGATAGACTCACAAATTATGCTCATTTTTGTTCTTTATCTCAACCCTTGGTGTCCAGTATAGTAGCTTTTGCCTTTTTCAATACAGTTCAAAAATTGCATGGTACTCTCAATATTATTATTAGTGATCGAGATCCTATATTCACTAGTATTTTTTAGACATAATTATTTGCATGTTTGGGAACCTAATTAGTTCATAGCTCATCCTATCATCCTCAATCTGATGGACAAACTGAGATAGTCAAGAAGTTTTTGGAAGGGTACCTTCATTGTTTTGTGTCTGATAAACAAGATAAATGGGTTCAATGGCTGCCCTTGGCTAAATGGTGGTATAATACATCAGTGCATAGTTCATCCAAAATGTCTCCTTTTATGGCATTGTATGGATAGCATCCTCCATATCTCACTTCACCCTTGAAGACCCACCCAAAGGTATGTGCAATAGAGGAACACCTTCAACATCAACAAGAAGTCCTTGCTAGTTTGTGTGAAAATTTAGCTTTGTCCCAGAATCGCATGAAGCAACAAGCAGATCAACACAAGAGTGAGAGGCATTTTGAAATTGGTGGTTGGGTATTTTTTCTCTTGAATCCATATAAGAAAGCATCCTTGAAGCAACAAAAAAAGGATAATAAGCTATCTCCTAAGTATTATGGTCCTTATCAGATCTTACAAAAAATTGGTAGTATGGCCTACAAGCTAGAATTTCCTCCCTCCACTCGTATTCATCTAGTATTTCATGTATCTTTCCTTAATAAGGTAATTGGATAGAGAGTTACATCTCAAACTGAGTTATCAAAATTAGATGAGGAAGGGAGGGTTATTATTGATCTTGAAATGGTCCTTCAAACATGCACTAAACAACTACGGTCCAGACTGATTCTTGAGTATTTGATAAAATGGAAGAATCTACCTTCTAAAGATGCTACCTGGGAGGATGAATCATTCATGCAACAACATCTGAGATTGCTTCAATGTTGAGGACAACATTTTTTGAAGGGGAGGGGCATGTTACGCCCTTAACCATTAGCATGTCTATAAATATGTGTAGCTGACTTATCGCTTGCATAACTCTTTTGCATATTATTTTACATTTATTTATGCATTCATATACTTAGTAGGTCATCCCATTAGTAGAACATGGCCTTGTTAGACTATATATAAGAGGTAGGTTTAGTTATTCATCATCATAATTGAGTATTCATTCTTATTGAAAGCATTTGGGAGGTTGCCCCTTTGAAGTGGCTTATCTATTATTCATATTTTCTGCTATAATTACATATAATTATGATATACTACTATATATATTCATATTTGGTGAATTAATATCATTCCATCATGCATAACTAGACCATTTATGTTTTTTAAGCGAGCACTTCCTACCTTAGATACCTACGAAAACACTGATCTTATCTAGGAGACTTATAAAGTAACTCGATCAGCTACAACTGACTTTGTGGACTATTTACCCTATCATTTGTTATTTTAGAAGCAACCTTATTTTACCAACATTGATAACCTTAGTTCATGTGTGATCTTGGCTATCACACTTAGTCACATTTTATGCGCATGTTTGCATTTCAAATGCCCAATCTCTTTATCACCACCTAGTGACTCACCATCAACCACTTATCAAACCTCAACTTGATTTTAGTTTCATCTCATTGATTCTCAGTTTAAGGGGGAACACCTCCTCCCATAATCAATGCAATCAAACCTTTGACAAATAATATATTTTTTATTTTGCATCTTATTAAATCGAAGCTGCATAACAAAAAAGGGGAAAATGTAGACACTAGAAAATTACACGTGATAGTTCTAGTTGTCGAAACATCTTAGGACCCCTATCAGACCCTGAGTTTAGTTGATCACCTACTTATCTAACTCATCAACTTAATAACTTAATATTTAACCAAACCTTTTAACCCCTTTCTTTCACCCCTTTACCCTTAGACATTCAACCATCGATGGTTAGCCTAATCATCAATGGTTAGACTGGCCATTGACAATCAGGTCCTCACCTCCTCAATTTTATAACACATTAATAGGTGTGTGTGAGGTAACAAGGGACAATTTAATATGTTCATCTTATCTAGTGTTAATGAACTTCTAAGCATCGTGATCAACTACCTCACCCTCTAGGGAACCTTCCATCCTTCATCTCTCTTTGCCTATAAAATGAGGGGAATGGGAGGTGAAAAGGGATCCACAATCTAGGTTCAAGCTATCAAATCTTCTTATACATAGGTATTCAAGCTATCTAGTATCCAGTCTTCCTTCAACAACTCAACATCAATAAAAGAGACCTAAACCTCTACTAAATTTATTTTTGAGGCTAAATTATCATTACTGTGGCAAAATTACTTCAGCCTTCAACCATCAACCAACTAACAACCTACAGGTATATCAGTACTTTAGCATTGTTATTTTGGATTTTTGACCTCCCTGACCTGATCAGACATGTCTACACCTTATTTCCTCCCCACCAGATCCTCAATAGAACCTTTGTTTTCCCATCTATCTATTTTGCAACTCTTTTTTTTTATCACCTTCAAAAACACACAGACAACCACTGATGGTTACCCAACCACCGATGGTCACCCCCAACCGTTTACGATTATCCAACCACTAATAATCAGCTTAACCACTGATGATTCACCCAACCATCAACGGTCACTGTGGTAGAAAATAATAGCAAGTTATTTTCAACCCCTTAAGCTCAACCAAACCTAACTTTCTACATTCCTACCTGTTCATAGATTCTTTTTGTATTTTTTGAGCCTAACTTTACCCTCTTTATCATAAGTATTGACTGACTTCTTGTTATATTTAGTCATTTTCTTTAACAAGCATTCTACTTTCTTCTTGTATTTCATTTCATTTACTTTATGCAAGTACTTTACTTAATCATTTCCAACTTGATTATTATCAATAATGGATTGACAACCTCCTAACAAGTGTATGATTTTTGGATATAGCTCAGGGTAAGTAGTCCACTTAACTATCTTGCTAACAATCCCCTTTGTTAGTGTGTTCTTATTTACAGGTTATTCCTTCCTAGCCAAAGAGGATTTCTCCATCATCATCTGGATTACATGCACATCACCAATCATGTATTCTTACCACACCCTTATTACTAGTTTCTTATCTTCTTTCAAAATTAAGAAATGAGCAAAAATTAAGAGAAACACACATATTAGGCACATCCAATAGTAAATTCATATCATACTATTATAGAGGAGGCACACCCATTACATAATAACACTAGCATGTACCACACTACAGTTCCACCTAAACCACCTATCACCTTCTTAGAGTAAAAAATTGTTGATGATGATATATATTTACATGTACTCTTTGTATGAGCATACATAGATCATCATCCTATCCATAGTGTTATGGTTGACAATAGGGCAAACATTAGCATATGCACTATGACACTTTTATAGCATTTGACGTATTCATAGTAGGATATAGTCCCCATAGACACAATTATTAGTAGTTTTAATGGTCATGTTCAGAGCTCTATCAGGGAGATTATGATTTCATTACAGGTTGGATTGACACATATAGCCACTCAATTATTAGTAGTGTCTAGTGCAAGAATGTTTGATATGTTATTGAGTAGGCCATATATATAGTAGCTACAAGCCATCCCATCCACAGTGCACATATTCCTGAAATACATACATGAAAATCAGATGGTCAAAGTTGAGGGTCTTTTATGTGAGTATCCTCTACCTATCCCATAGGCAATTATAACACAATCATCCATTACAGTTCTAACACAATAACCCGATATATCATAGTTACCAATTTTAGCTTAGAGCATAGTTCCTATTGATACATCACAGAGTTCAGTAGAGCCACTAGTGTAGGTGAGGTCTACTCCTACTCTCCCACAAAGACAATTATTTGAGATACCCCTGTGTTAGAAATATGTCATAACTTTTAGAAGGCCTTCCTCCACTCACTTTTTTATGAAATCAATATTATTAGGTTCTCAGGGTTCTTAGCATAGGTCACTTATGTCACCTATAGCTTTTTCTACCAGATGGATTTTTAAGACCCCTACAGTTTATAGGACACCACAATTAGTACTACAAATTACCAGCACCACTACACACACACACACAAATCACTTAGTACAACAGATTATGGGACAACAGTTACGCTTTCACACATCATGCATGATCAATGTCCCCTTATTTGACACATGTCATAGTGATAGTGAGTCGCCCATGAGACTCATTGGTTAGTATGGTTTCTCTTTTATTGTACATATTTTCTTTCTCCTTTGCTCCTTATACATTGTTCATTTTCATGTTGCTTGTACATAGCTTATTTCTAGAAAAATATGAAAATAATACAATAATTCAAAAACACAAAAACATTCAAATAATTACTCATAAAACACAAAAATTATAGATTGCATGCATTATTACGTTTACACTTCTTATATTTTCCAGACACTACATATGCTAGCTATCTTAGTATAGTCAATTTTATCATATTACATTCTTCATTTGTTCTTATCGAGTGCTTGCAGATTTCTTAAAGAGCTCAAGTCCACTACATTGATTCAAACTTGCCATCATCTACCCACTAGAGGCTTATAAAATGATTCATGGTAATTCATTTGACACATTCACCCGCTTGGGGGCATCTTATACACAATTTCAATCATCAAGTTCTATCCTTACATACTCTACATTCTAGTGTTAATATTGTTATGTATTAATATTGACAATTGTGACTCATACTCATATTTTTTTCTAACTATTACTAATTTAGACTCAACATATATTCGTCCTTGCTATGACATAGTTTTGTACTACATATTCATGCTTGCTGTCATTTCTACCTTTCCTAGTTTAGACCCAATTGTATGTTTATACTTCTTGTACTCAAAGGCATTTGAATATGCCATTATTATTTGACTATACACCATTTGTATTCATAGTATGTATACCTTGGACATGTGCCCATGTCCCTTGTGTGTGATTTTCTAATTATGTATGTATACATATAAACATGTTCTTATATGTGTCTCTAAGCTAACTTGCTTGTTATTTGCGTATTTGGAAATTTGAACATGTCCTTGTATGTCTTATTTTATCAAAATTAATGACATGTGTCTTTGTCCCTTGTACTATGGCCCCTTGGCCAAATTTATGTGCCTCATATGTTTTGTATGTATGCTTTATTGTATGCATCATGGTCATGACACTTGTATTTGCTTGTTAGACACACCAATTTTTCATGCCATGAGGGACCTCATGCATCTACCCTTCTTACTTGGGTTCCATGATGGACATCATGCCCCATCCCCCTAGGTAGCTACTTAGTTCTAATTAGATTTATTGGTATATATATTGATTACATCTATCTTGACACCCTCGTGCAGTTATAAACATGACATACATCTTACATTACATATTTATGCTCATATTATCTTACATTCTGATGTTATGTATGCAAATTATATTGGATTATCACATAGTTATCATATATGCTCTGACTAACACACATTTTGTCAAGCTTTTTCTTTTGAGGATAGTTCATTCATAGGTTCAATAATTTCCCTAGAAAGAGGGGAAATTCAAAGGAATTTATCATAAAGATCAGGCTCCTATATTTCACTAACAATACATTTTTTAGCACACGAGCTCAATTATAAAAAAAATCAAACATAGGCAAATGCAAAGGGAAAATAGTGACTCAGAAAGCGATACAATGACAAATTTTAGACCAAAAAGACATTAATGCCCAAATGGGGACACTAGTTCCACATGGTGATACTACCCAATATATGGCACTATTTTCCATTAGCCTCAATTTCAAAACAACTCAGATTGGCTAGAATAATACATGTATAGTACATGTTTACATAAATCTAGTTATAGATTTATTGGTTATACTCAATTTTTGCTCAAATTTGTATTTCATTGCTCAGATTGGGGGCATCATGCATGACATGACCATTCCCATATTTAGTTCAAATACTCAGATATAATTATTACAACTCAGTCTAGAATCAATATACTCAGATACCAGATTAGAGGCATATGTGTGGCACATTATTTCCATATGCTCAGTTACACATCGATTTATCAGATGGAATGATAAATTCCATATCATTCTCTACACTATATACACTTAAAATCATATTCTAGGTTATCACCAGATGAATGTCTTACTCCATCTACAATGGTTGGCATTCTCGAGTGGCCTAAAACAACCTAATGCACCTGAGTGGCCACAGTGATGACATACACAATTAGATATACTTAGACATTTTTAGTATTTCATGCAGTTCACTTTCAAATATATCTAGTACACATGGGTGGGCAATGATGGAGTCATAGCATACTTGAATTATTGAGCCACCCACATGAGAGGGTTGGACACACTATCAATCCAATCTAAGCTATTCACAGGTTATGATCCACTAAGCAGGGGTGGGCAATGATGGATTGAAAACTATATTGAGTTTTTGAGTCACCCATACATGAGGATTGAGTAAGCTATCAACTTAGTCCAAGATATTCACTGATTGATCACTATATACATGCACACACATAGGTTGTCATTAGGTTCATGCATTAGTTCTCGTCTCCAATGAACTGTATTCATTTCTTTCCTCTTTCCCATCTCTTTACTCAGTTTTACTCATTTAATTATTTACTCAGCATAGTCTTTTACATTTGATATCTATTAAGGATTGCTTTATGCGCATTTCATTTGTAAGACATGCTTTGGATCATGCTACACATATGTAGACCCAGTTTCACATACTCAGATCCATCTTCACAGGCTTCACTTCTTAGGTAAGTCCATGTATGTTTTTTTTCCCTTTATATTAGTCATTTTTATTTTTTGTATTTATAGCATAAAGGGGGGCAAATGTAATCACCTAAAAGTGGTATTTGAGTTGTAAAAATACTACTTGAGACTATATATTTCTAGCTTAATCATAAACATATCTTAGAGCCTATTATCACATTTATCCAACCTTCATGCAAGCCGTAGACATTCCCAGTCATCTCAAACATAGTCTCAGGCCCTTATTTCTCGATCTTGGCCCTTCATTCCTAGTGTTCAAAATGGCTCCTATGTTCTTTATCTTAACTTTCCAAAACAAACATATTTTCAAAATTAAAACCCTCCTAAGGTCAGCCTAGACATTTTTATTATCTGCACAAGCAACATAACACTATAAATACATGAATTTTAGTCTTTTATCCACTAGATGAAAATTAGATGCAAAATACCTATTCAAACATGAAACAAGTTGATTAAACTCAAGGTTATCAATTCTTATTTTTCCATAATTCTACATACTACCATCTGCAGTATTCCTAAGCTCAAATTTTCTAAATTTCCAATCTCAAGCACACTCAAAGCACTCAAAGCCACTATCATACTAACATCAATTGCACTTGTACTAGTACTTAGGTGGGAAGAACTACATCAGGATTAATCCCTCAAAGTATTGGTATGTAGGCAACTCTCTTCATAGTGAGGTGTTGAGGATGTCTTGCCTATCCTAACGAACACACTTTATAGCTCATACCCTACTTGCAAGGAGGATTAGGGTTTGCATGATAAAATAGTCATTATAAGCATAATACAAAGTTCTATAATTTGTATGCATATGAACAAACCCAAAAAACTTAGACATAGATGCACTCAGAAGTTAGGGGTAGTCCTACACAAAGGACATTAGTGCCAATATCGAAACACTAAAGCCACATGACACTATTGTCTGAATGTGGCACTATTGTCCAGCAGGTGTTTTGACACAGGGATCTAGTTGATGATACTCAGACATGCTTCCATCTCAACTTTCAATACTTAAATCATTTGTATCAAGTGTTTTCTATATTAGTCTTTATTTGCACATATTTATTACTATTTTTAGAAAGTTAAAGCTAATCAAATTTATAACAAATTAGTGAGTATTTTATGCATATTCTTTACCTTATTTAGTCTACTCAACCCTTTAATCAAACATATGATTTACATAAGTTAAATCCTAAAAGGTTAAAACACATATCAATAAATGAGTGTATACAAAAAGTCATAAAAATCTGTCAAACATGACCATATATCCATCTCAAATGCCAAATCAAACATATATTACATCTCCAATACATCGCATCACATCTGATCATTATTTTCTTTCTCAGAGGCACATATCTAGCTTCTATTGACCATTTTTCATCCTATTTTTTTCAAAATTCTTTTTTTCTTGACATCATTCACCTACATATAGGGGTTTTTCTTCATTTCAAGGGCCCATCCATTTTAAATTATTTTCTAACCATACCCTCTAGAGGGCATTTATGGCTAATCAAATGCTCTTTGGGGTATCAACCTAAGTTTATCAACTCATTAATTTTAAGAAAAGAGAAGAGTGAAGACATCATTCTTCAAGCATTATCAAATTTATTCTTAACAATTTTTTCATTCTTTGAAAAGATGTTATTGTGCTTAGTGTCTTGCAACGCCTTCTCAAATAGGTGCAAAATATAGACATATAATTTTAATCACTTCCATGTCTAAACTGCAATCAAGAGTGATTTTTTTTAATCGCATGTAAATTTAACCAAAAATCACCACTGAACTTAATTTACTTACACAACTGTCATTTTTATCTGAAATAGTAGAGACACATCTCTGATTGAGACAATGAATCATATTTCAACATTAATCTTATCTAGCACATATCTAATCAATTCAAATCTTTTCAAATGTCTTCACAAGATAATTAAGTGAATACTTGATTGACAAATAGACATTACAAATTACACTATTCTTCTAATTATCAATTAATCACCTTGATTAATTAGTCTAATCATTCATCTAATAGAAAATTCCATGAATTTAAAGTTATCTATTTTCCTAAAATTAAAAGTGTTTTATTACCTTATATTGGTGATATCACTCAAGGAAGTCAATGGGAAAGATGAGTGCAAGCAACCTCTTACACCCCTCTAACACACTCTTCCTCTTTACACATTTCAAGAGGACTAATGACTGTACTTTCCTTCCAAATATCTTCTACACTTCAAAAAGGTTTTAAATGGTATTTATTACACACTCTATGTGTGCAATCACGAATTTTAGGATCTATTTTCCACCCTCTATTTGGAGATGAGATGGATGGTTCACAATCATTCCATAAGTCTATAAATTGAAGATCAATCCTCTATTATAGACAAGCTTCTTCATTCAAACTTATTATGCCAAATTATACAAAGAGCTTCAACATTATCATACCAAGCCAAGCCAAGAATCAAGTGTAGACAAGGAGAGATGATGTTCATATGTAGACTCTAGCATTGCCAAAGACTTTTAGGCCTACAAGCCGAGCTTAACCTCTTCAAACTAGTTCACCAACAAATCTTCAAGGAAGGTATAAGCATGGTTATTTATCTTTTAATTTGTATTTCTTACTTATTTTTCACATATATCAACCTAGGGATTAGGCATAAGATGTTAGTTCTTCAAATTTGTTTGATTTTATTCATTAACAAATTGACTAACATATTGCATATTTATAATCTAAACAATGCACATAACTATCTTACTTAAAAGTGGTGACAGATTGATTTCACGCAATCCTCACTATCAAGCAGTACGTCATAAAATCTTGGAGGAGATTGGTGTCCTTCGCATTACAAGTTATTTAATGGCCAAAGGTCTTAATATAATATTTTGGTGTGGCTTTTCTAAATGGTCATCGATATACCAGTATGTGAGGTTCAAAATCCATAAAAAAAGAACAAAGAGTGGATAGTTTACAATAGGTTCTAACCCCCTTGCAAGCACTTAAGCCATAAAAGTTTCAGTGAAGTGTGACTGATAATTTGAACTCCTAGGGTGAGGTTTGATAGCATAGCATTAGGGATAAACCCCTTGATATAACAAAACCCTTTATGGAAAATTTTGTGATGTTCTTAATGATAATTGCCCTCAATTTATATCCCCCATTTGATGTACTAGATTGGTACATATGCTGAGAGATGAAATTCTAGGCACCACACCTTAAGAACTTGTAAGAAGAAGATGAAATCCACTCCACACAAACAACAAAGAATAAAAAATGATAAGAATATTCTATGTGATTTTGGATCAACTAGGCTTGAACATAGGCACAATAGACTATAAGCAAGCAATCAAAGTAAACGCGTAAGCAAAGTAAGAAAGAAAACAAATTTTATTAGAGCACCAAAATTAAAATGTAAGTTCTTTGATCAAGCACTAAAATGAAGTGTGAGTTTTGAAAATAGGATTAATTTGGAAATAAATACACTTATTTAGCTAGTGAAATCTACAAGAAAAAAAGTTAAAAGTTTGAAATGTGGTCTTTGAGAAGCATGGGAAGATGATAAGCCAACTATTTAGCTCTAAGAAAAAATACATGGTGTGATCCTATCATTTAACAAAGTGATTCAACCGTTTAGTTAGGCAATCCCACCATTCTATAAAAAGATAAATAGATAACAAAACACTGACGATTCCACCAATTAGCAGGATGATATTCTCTGATTTGTAAGGCGATATCATTTTTTAATAGGACATTCCTGTTGATATCATAAAATGAATGAAATAAAAAATAGATTACCTTTGCAATCCCATTGATTTGTAGGGTGATCTCATTGATATGCAAGTCTTTTCCATCATTAGGGTTTGTGATCTCGTTTTTATCAATTTTAATGCAATAGAGTGATCACATTATTATACAATGTGATGTCACTAAAACATAGGGCATTTTCCCCATTTTCTTGGAAATATAGAGACAAAATAACACATGAGTGATATCGTTATTACACAGGTTGATATCACCAATTACGGAAAGTGATCCCATCAATACATAGAGTGATCCCATCAATTTGTAGAAAAAATAGAAAAATTAACAAAAAAGAGATGACAAAGGTCAAAAATAATAATTTTTCTAATTTATAAGGGATTAGAATGTTCCCAAATATATTGTGGGGTGCATCAATCCCACTAGACGTGCCAAATGTAGATTACAATTATAAGAGGGGTAAGTTAATTATTAGTTCATTCAAAAAAATAAATAGATGAGCACGACACCTCGGTTATAAATCCTCAAATTGATCAAGGTCTAAGAAAATGCAAACAAATATAAAAACATAACCAAATGTTATACATTTTTGATAGATTTATCCTTCAAACTTGGTTTAGGTTTGTTTGTGCCCAGATTATAGAGCTATGAATCTTTATCAATGTCATTTATTCACTTCGATGATATCTCCCCTTGTTTACAAATAGTTTGGTTGAAGAGTGGAAGAAATGTTGAAGCTTTTCAATAGTTTCTTTGCATAAAAACGTTTGTTATGCCTATAAAGGTTACCCTCTATTTATAACTTGATCAAATCGATTATAGTTGTTAGATCAAGAATGAGATGTGTGGCTATAATTCTATTTAATTTTGGATACTTAATGTAATAAATATTTTGGGTTTGGGTTGCATTAATGAGACATGGCTTTAAAATTTTTAATTTATGTTGATATTTTTTACATTCATGATGGTGTTTGACAACTTTTTGAGTGATGCCATGATGATATCACAAATCTTAATATTTGTTAAATTTTGGATTTAACAAATTACAAAGTTAGCTAATTGCTATGGATTATCTACTTAGCAATTTGATCTAATTTAATTAATAAAGTAATCTTGATTAGCTTTTGTGTTATATTGAGAGTTGAATAATTATTCCATTTAATTGGTCAAAAATGATGCTTACAAAACAACAATTCGACTCAAGTGAATTAGATGAAGTTGACAGTTGGTTATGATTTATTGTCTTAATCAAGGATGCCCTACTGTGTTTCAGAGTATGCATGTCACGTGTGTGGGCAAATTTAGGTTTTTCAGTGGTTTGTGCATTATTACAAGAATTTCATTCTGATTGCAACTTCAACATGAAAGTGATGAAAATTGAGTGTCTACTGCATTTTTTAGTCTGAAAGGCATGATAGTATAACAAAATGTTTCCCATAAGGTAGTAAACGTTATGTTTTCTTAGTCTATTGGGTTAATTTTGATTTGGTTATATCCGTCCAAACTATCCATAAATAAAAATGTCTATATCCAGTTGTATAATCGACAATCTGTTGGGATTAGTTTTCACATTGTGTGAATTTAGGTATTTACAGAGAGGTAAATTGTAAGTTTGACATTTACCGAAAGGTAAATAGTAATTAGTTAGTGTGTAATGGTATCGTTAATACGATAAGATTGTATTAGTTAGAATATTATATATTTGAGATTTATTGTTAATGGGTTATAACAATATATCTAAATATTAGTTTGCTTAATTAGAGGGATTCAGGTGAGAAAAATTAGGGGAGAAGTTATAGGAATAATATTCATATATATATGTGTGTGTGTGTGTGTGTGTGTGTAATGTCTTGGATGTTTTATCATAGAGTGAAATTAATGAGAATTAGAGCAGAAAATTATTATTGTGATTAAAATTTATTTATGTGTTTAACTCTATTAGTCATTACATGAGTTAATTTTTTGAATTAGTTTCTCCAATCTTCATCAGTGGTATTGGAGCTTCTCTGATCATCGTTGTAACGTATAAGTATGTGGTTACATGCCAGAAGGGAGTGCAGTTTAGTCTTCCATCTTCATGATCACTACATTTATATTTGATAGACTATATGTTTAGAGCATTGAATGGTGAATGAAGATATATTCCATTACAAGCATTTTCATCACCAAATATGCAAACATGTCAATGATCTGCGTGTCTATCTTTATATTTTGATTTAGTTCAGATTGCCACTATGTTTCAATCACCATTTTGGTATGTGCCTCGATGCCTCTGTTGAGCGAGCAATCATCGTGTCATCTTACTGTGTGCCTATTAGTTGGATTCTTCTAGTCAATTTTCCATAAGATCATACAAATTACAGTTATTTAAATAATAGTTGTGGCTTTGTCGAAATACTAATTCTATTTAAGCTTTTCTACGACACTTCTTATATCAATATTCGGTTCAATCCAGACGGCTCTTGCCTCATGGTTTCGTTCTTCTGTCACACTATTTGTCTATTTATGCTCTGTTGTCTTTTTATGTCATCTGCTCAATTGAATGCCACAAAAGTCTACTCTACCATTCTTTGTTATGCAGACATCTCCAATTGTAGCTACCCGGTTTTGTTCCAATTAAATGCATGTCATTTTGCCACACAAAGGTACTAGTCAAGCCATGCAGTCCAAACTCCAATGTGATTCCAAATAGTTGTTCATTCCTCACATCAAAGCTCTTTGTGCTTGTTATTTCTTCAACCGTCATACATGTTTGTAGTTGGTTCAACATCTTTCGCCCACATTTTGACAGGTTGAAATAGTTTCTCCTAGTCTTCTATAGTCATATGTTTTAGTATTGGAGAGCAATCGTTAGATAAGTTTTTTAGTAAGTCTTTTAAGTTTAGTTTTATAAAAGATCGAATAGTTGGATGTGATGTTATTCATGTCTTTTTTATTTTGAAAAAAGTATAGGCTGTAGGATTATGCATAAGTTAGTTTGTCAAATATTTTAAGAATAACGTTATGTTATTATTATTATCCTTAGTGGTATAACTCATGTTTATGTTTTTAGTTTTGGTTAAAGTTTTAATTTTGTAAAAAGTGGTCAATGGTCATTATGTTTTAGAGTTGAGTATTTGAGTCCAAGTCTTTCATTTGATGAAAAGATTATTAGTCATAGTATAAAAGGTATTTTTTTTATGTAGGTGAATTAGGTTAATGTCATTTGAGTCATTTTTTGTTAAAGTGTCAAAAATGAATCAAGAGTCATTTTGTTCATTAAGTCATTTTATCAAAAGTCCTATAGAGTAAAAAATTATAAAAAAATAATAAATAAAATTGCCTTACAGATGCAATATCACTTGTACGCGACGTCCAAAAAATGAGGGGGTTCTAATGTCTGTGGAAGCAACCAATAAAGAACCTGTCAAAACCATCAGAGCGTCTCAAAGACAAATTTGCTGAGTAATCAGTATCATCGACTAGAAACTAAAGGATACATGGAGGAAAGAGATCTTTCAATGACCTCTCGTCAGTCATCAACCACAGAGCTGCACTAATGATGTGGTGACATTTTGTGTGATGTGTTATTTTCATTTGTGTGGGTTTCAATTTTTTTAGTGTGGTGTGGTAGTTACATTTATTTTTCAGTATGTATGAAAAATAAGAACAGTTGTACCTGTTGACTTGTGAATAATATTCCCATGTAACCCTTTTGTATATTTACATTGGAGAATGTTGATCTAAAAAACATTATAGCAATCATGATGAAATGTTAGTGGTAAACTTGTGAAATTCATATAAGATTAGTGATGAACCTGTGAAAACCATTCTATAAGGTGAACCTGTGAAAATCATTCTGTAAGGTTAGCGGTGAACCTGAGAAAATTATTTTGTAAGATTATTGATGAACCTGTGAAAACCATTTTGGAAGGTTATTGGTGAACTTGAAAAACCAATTGCAGATGAGTGTGAAGGAAGAGATGTGTAATGGCACATGTATGCAGAGAAGATCATGAGCACACAGAAGTGCCACACTACAATAAGAAAATGAGATATATTATATCATGTAAAAACTATGGGGGATAATCTTGGGATTAGTTTTTACATTATGTGAATTTAGGTATTTACGAAGAGGTAAGTAGTAAGTTTGATATTTACCGAAAGGTAAATAATAATTAGATAGTGTGTAATCGTATGGTTAATACGGTAAGATTGTATTAGTTAGAATATTGTATATTTGAAAGATATTGTTAATGGGTTATAAAAATATATCTAAATAGTAGTTTGCTTGATTAGAGGGATTCGGATGAGAGAAATTAGGGGAGAACTTATAGGAATAATATTCCTATATATGTGTATTGTCCCCTATGTTTTATCATAGAGTGAAAGTAATGAGAATTAGAGTAGAAGATTATTATTGTGATTAAAATTTATTTCTGTGTTCAGCTCCATTGGTCACTGCATGAGTTAATTCTTTGAAGTGGTTTCTCCAATCTTCATCACAATCATCTCGATGTTGGGTAAAGGAAAGTCATCTTTCGAACAAGCTTTGTTTAAGTCACGATAATCAGTGCAATATCTAATTTCACCATTAAGCTTGGTGACAGGTACAATGTTAGAAACCCAATCAAAATATGTAATGGCTTTTATGAAGCCTACGTCTAAGAGTCTTTGAATTTCATCTTTGACCGATAATGCCACCTTAGGATACATCTTACAATTTTTTTGTTTAATTGGTTTTGCTTTAGATATAATAATATATTGTGCATTGCTACTTATGGGTCAATCCCCAGCATATTTGAATAATCTGAAGCAAATAATTTTGATTAAACATGTAGGACCTGCGGATAGGCTTTGCCTTCATCCTCCTACATCATTGGATCGAGTAATATTGGTTGAGGATCTTTATATGTTCCATAGTTATATTGTATTGTTTCGTCATTTAACAAGGTGGATCGTTCTATGATATATGGTGTAGTAGGAATAGTGTTAGGTGCATCGTGTTGGATATTGGTATCATCATTCTCACCAAAGTAAACATGAGTAGAGATGTCATGAGAAAACATATTCTTATGATAGAAAGAAGGGAGATCATCATATGTTAAAAAATAATCTAACAATGACTCATCATTTGAGAACCCATCCAATATCTAAATTTTTGGTGAAGCATTTGCATCAATCAAATGAGGGTTTGTCAATAGTAGATTGGTTGTAAAAATAGGTACATGCATACAATTTTTGTTTCATATAAAACATGGTTTATTGTGAGTACCTTTTGTTTGCCTTGTGGATTTTGCTGAAAAACCCAAGCCTTATCGATATGTATTATGAGTAGGAGAAATATATTGGGCTATACCTTATTCATTTTTGCCTAATCCTTGTCCTTTATTCCATGTTTTAGCAAATAATGATAGCCTAAATCAAAGGTATAATATTGTGGTGTAAGAATATTTATTTGTTGGACTATCGCACAATGTTTGAAGGGATCAATATCCATTGGACATGTATATAAATCCATGGTGGTTAAATTTTAAGCATGCTTGCAAAGTAGATGGGACTACATACATTTCATGTATCCAATATCATGTTGAAATTATGTTATAGTTCATATCATTTAGCATCACTTGGCATAAAGTAGGCAATGTACAGGGTCCCATAATGATGTGCAATGTTATTTAGCCTAATACCTATCATGAAATATTGTTAAATCCCTTGATGCTTATAATTGAGGATTCCAAGTCTTTAGCCCAATGCCAAGTTAGGAAAGGTAAGATATGTTGTAAATGTTAAGTCTGGATCCATTGTCCACGAGTGCTCTTTTAACCATGTTATTACAAACACACACCTACATGTATAATGATAAACAACAATTTATAAGATGTTGAGGTGATAAATCCTTGTTTTCAAAAGATACAATATTTTCAACCCATTTGATAGGGTTTGACACGGAGGCCAGATATGGCAGCTTTGCATTGCTTGGTAATATGGTCATATGTAATGCATCTAAAATAACATCTTTGTAATGAGAAGAAGTGATGTAGTAAATCTAATAGTGAAGTTTAAGCAATAGCATCATTGGAGTGGTTTGTAGAAAATGGTTGTTTCATGCACTCCCTTTCGAGCTTAGTAGTGATAAGCAAGAGCTCATTATAAACACTATAATAACAAGGGGTGTGCACATATGTATTTGCTTGAAAGGGAGTAGATTTTGAACCCCTTTTGTTTATGGTTTTTATTGAATTGACCATGCATAAAACACAACCAACAGTGACTACTAATATGTATTGGATAATGGAGTAACTAATAGATGTATCCATATTGAACATGATTGTAAGAAAATAAATTTTGATTTTTAGGTTTTGAATATTTATAGATCAACTTAGGGTTTGAAGATCAAAGGTCGTGTTCACCAAATGTTTAACTTTAAATTTAAATGTGCATGGATAGAGTTAAAATTATAGAAATAATTCAAGCGCAAGGGTGATAAATTAATATATAACATGTCAATTAATTACAAACTTAGATAAATGAATATTCTAAACTGTAATATTGATATATGCTAAATATAATAAGTATTGAATTCAAAATATATTCAATAGATTGCAATACTACAAAGAAATGATACTTAGCTGAATTTATTATGCGTACACAGATCTAGACTGAAAACAAATGTAAAGTATATATGATTAGTATCTTAGATTAGTGGTCAAATTCTATAAATTGTACTTCTGTAGCCGCTGACACTACCGTCAAATTTGGACACTATAATCTTTGCTAGTGTCTAACTATGAAGCAAGTGTCCAATATGGAATAATAACTAGATCTAGTTGTGACAAACTTCATTGTTATGTCATATTTCTACTGATATATTCAAATCTAGGATATAGATTATCGCTTTGTGCCAATTAATCAAACTCTAACTCTCCACCCTTAAAATGAATTTGCTAAGTATGAATTAGTGGGCTCACAATGTTGAACTAACCCTAAAGACCCCATTGTCAATGAGCATTCCTACATAATGAATACTTCAATGAGATATAGTTATCTTTTATGTATGCAAATGTGTACACAAGGGTGTACTATATTATAAAAAAATACATGCAATGATCTAGCTTGTAAATTGACAAATATCACTAATGGATTGCTCTTTGAATGCTTCATACATGTAATATGACTACTCCCATGCTTGATATGCAAATAAAGACAAATTGTGTAGAATAGTTTGGTCGTGTAGTTGATTGATTGAGTTTTACTAAGTGTGTATTTGATATTTGTTAGATGAATAATGAAAAGGCTGAAACTTGTATTTATACCGCACCTTTTAAAAATATCTCACTATATGGTTCAATTAGACAAATAGGCTAACCCCATAGGTTTCGAAACATTTGCAATTTCGATGACTTTTGATTAGACCCCAGATAGAGATCTAGATGCTACTATTGGCAATAGTGTCTTTATGCGTTCATTAATATTCAAAAGGCTAGAAAACATGTATAAATTTGAGATTGATAATAAAGGATGTTTATCAAGGTTTAAGTACTTGTATTAAATAAGAGACCTGAGTCATTAGAATGATATGAATCGAACTACAAAATAAACATTCAAGTCTAATAAAATGACAAATGCAAATCTTTCAACAACAAAATGTAAAATTGAAAAATAAAACCCTAATTAATATTTATCAAATGTACAAAACTCACATACCATAAATATTCAATTTTAATATCTCCACCAACCCAAACATATTCTTAAAAATAATTTTAAATAAAACTTTAAATATATTTTTTAAATATAAAACTTTAAATGACTTACAAACAACTCATTTTTATTCATTGCACCCCATTACTTCAATATAATGTGTCCTTAGCTCTAACTATACATTGCTTCTTTATAAACTAAAAACTCATTTCATTGTTCATCATCAAACTTACGAGCAACATCCAACTTTTATGTAAATGGACTCTTGATTCTAATACAAAACTAGCAATTAATTATTAAGTCTGAAAAATACATTAAAAAATAAAAATCCGATCACTTCATAATTATTATCAAAATTCATTAAAAAAATTATTATTAAAATAATAATTACTCATTAAATTTTTTCTTGAATTAACTACATCAGCCTACATAGCGATAACATTGAAAGGAAATGGACGTCATATTAAAGCAACCTGTTAATAATTATATATATAACCCCGGATACATATATCTTTATGAAAGATTTTTTTAATCACTGGGTAGATCCAAGATTCATAATTTTTCCGTTTTGTAAATATAATCTTCTGGAACAGAAGCTTCTGTCAGATAGTTTTTGAATAAGAACAGTTCCTTGTTCATTATTAAAAAACAATAACCTAAGGAGAAACGAATATATATGTGGCTGGTGCGACATGATTGGAGGAGAAGGTTACATAGATACAGCTACACTCATTTGAAAATACATTAAACCTGTGGATGGCTTATTCTTATAAAAATGCCTTGCTGTAACAAATTTAGGTTAAGGGAGAACGGAATGGAGAGGAATTTTGGGCTTGGGAAGATAAGGGAGGCACTTGAGATCCAAAAGACGATTTTTTTTGGAGGCGTCTGACGGCATGCTTGTTGAAGAACCCGCGTATAGAGGGAGTGATTCTTTCGTTAAATTTCAATATAACAATAAACAGGAGCCTATATACTGCCACATTCAGGAAAACTATTGCCAAGTCCCACCATTTTGAGCGAGCCAGGCTCAATTCAAACATGCTTTCAATTACATACTCCCCGCTAATTTTAGCGGATCCAGGTATCAGTGAATCAAACTCAAGTCCAGGGAAGACATTTTTGTAGGCACCCTGCATCAATTTGTGTTAGGTACCTGTATATAATAAAAGTTAAAGAGACTTTTGGGATCACATCATTTTAAGATGGAAGTGATTCTGTACCTGCAGACCCCATGAGCCATAACTTAGGTAGGATACAGGATAGCGCCACACAGGCTTGGGAAGGTCGTCTAGTAGACGAAAAAATCCAGCGGTCATCATAAAAACCCCCTGTAAATGCAACAATATTATAGCTTTCTGAATATCGAGGTTATAGGAGCACGCAAGCACAGCCAGCAAGGCAAGCACGGCAATCATTTATTATGAGCGGAAAGAAAGGTAATCTAAATCCACGTCTTTAAACTTCTCATCCTCTCATTCTTTTCCCAAATGAATTTTTTTTGGAGAACATTAATACTTTACAGGTCACTTTTACTTTAAAAATAAATATTTAAATAATAAAAGATCTTACAAAAAGAAAAAGAAAAAGTAGAATGGAAGTTGTTGCTTACCATGATGCCAGCTCCCGTAATGATCCCTATGAGGAAGTTGGGGACCAAGGCCGCCACCACCATCATGAGGCTTTCCACCACAGAAATGGTTGCAAAGAGGTCCAGAATAAAATATGCATAGTGTGTAAAGCCAGGATGCAGCTTCACCATGTAGTAGACAATAGTTCCAGAAAAGCCTGCCACCATTGCTAAATATGGAAGAGAGGATAAAAAGTTTGCAATGATGAATACTGTCACACCGTAGTATCCATTAAGCCTTTCCCGGTGGAATACCTGTAAGACAATCGGGTTTGTAAACATAGTGAAATTTTTATAAACCTCCATTCTTTTGTAATTATTATTAATGTGGGATAATGTCAACTTTACATTTTCTAATGTTATATATTATAAAACAATGGAAGATTAAGACTGTTTTGGGTTTTTCAATTGGCTCTCTTTCTAATAGGTATTTGGGAGTACCGCTTTTTGAAGGATGCTCTAAGAAAGAAAACTGGGAATATTTGATCTCCGTTTTCCAAAATAAATTGGCTTCTTGGAAGGGAAGATGGCCCTCTTTGGACTGGCAAAATTCAACTTATTCAGGCAATTCTTGAAGTTATTCTGGTCTACGTTAGGTTGGTTTCTATAGCTCCGAAAAGTGTTAAGGAAATACAGACCACTAATAAAGTATTGACTGCAGAAAACTGGATGAAGGGTTCTCATAATCATAATTTTTAGGTAAATGTAGATTTCTTTTTGCTGATTCTTTTTCCTGGGATATTCAGAATGGCGAGAAGACCCTTTTTTAAAGAGCTTTTGGAACAGTACTTTTGTAACATGTGGCATGTGTTTGTGAAGGACTACTGGACATAAATTCATACATGTGTGGCATCTTCTATTTTTATTATGTATTTCATATTTGTGGCATCTTTGTTCCAATTTGAGGGGTCTGATAAGTCGGTGGATTTCTCTAAGACAAACCCATAATCAAAACCTTTAATATTTTAGATCATCAGATTCACCTAATTTCAGGAGGACAAGATTCTCAACATGCATTTAGGGCAAAACATGTGAGCAAAGGCAAACTAATTTGGCACCTCTCCTAGAATTCTACCAGGACCATCATAGTTTACCACGAGCATTTGTCTGGTTTTGGAATGCTGACAGTTACATGCCCAAATTTGGATGCGACAATTTTGACAAGTGGTGAATGCACACGGATGGGTTTATATTTCCATGACCAGTGAACATAAATGACTTAAAATCCTTTGCGACATTGCCTAAACAAGCTATAAGCCTCCTAATCCTCTCTATATCTTATTATATATTTAATTGAATATTGTTGTCATGATTTTATATGTTTATGATGCTTAATTAGAGGTGGGCATATTAAATGGTAAATGAAAAGGAGAAAAAGCAAAACAACTTTTCCTTTCCATAGGTGTCATGGGTTAAATGATCTTTCCAGTGACTATTTCCGGAGGTCTTCTCATTCCGGGGTCATGGTTCATCCTTTGAAGAAAGTGAAGCTACCCATTCCCCCTTTTTGTGTCTATGTATGTACATCCTTTGAAGAATTTGAAACCATCCATTCCATTTTACGTCTTTGTGTGCACGTATATATATTCTCTCAAATTCTAAAAACTAGATATCCACTGTTCACCATCTGACTCTTCTAAATCCTTTATGACAAATGAAATTCCGTACATTGCAACCAATTTTGTGTCTCTCTTTAAAATTGACAGCTTGATAGATTAGTAGTTGTATTGGGTTGGTTTGAGATTTCATACCTTCATATCCTCTATGAAAGAAGGAAAGCCTCCAATGGACATGAAGGTCATGAATCCAGATACAAAGGCACCACAGGAGCTTCTAGCCTGTCAAGACAGAATCAAACTAGCTAAATTAAATTTTAAACAACCTCAAAATACATAAGGAAATGTCCCTTATTATCTTCAGCCAACTTTGAAAAAAAAAATGTTTACCAGGATGGCTGTGTATCCTGTTCCAAGATCAAAATAGATGGTTCCAACACAGAGAGCCACCAAAATATATATTGCTACCCTCAACCAGTAATAACCAATATCTCTTGTCATATTAACAAAGGATCTTCTGGTCAAAGTTATGCATTGCGTCCAGAAGGAGGCCTGACTGCCTTTGGATTCTAGAATGGTCCCTTTCTGCATTAATCAGAAATTAATACTGATAAGTCTAATGGAGATAAATACATAAGATAAATTGCTATGTATAGAGGAAAACCAATTCCTGGAAACCAACTTACAGTCTGAGAGATTTCATGAACCCTGGCTGCAGCTATCATAGCATAGTCAGATGACTGGTAAGCATCAATCAAGAGTCTTATGGCTTGGGTAGAGTTGATATTCAGCAGAGGATCTTTTTCTGCTATCTCATCCATTATCTCCTGTACCAAAAGGCACATATCAGTGCAAAACATGTGATACTGACAAGTGTCAATAATTACAGAGGGTTGTTGGAAATTAAATCAGAAAGATCATGTTCTAGAACGCCCATGCATTATCACAAGGGATTTTAGAAACTCCAAGTGCTTAAACAATGAAATAGATGAGAGCTCTAACATGAATGGTTATAAGACACAGTACTTATTAAGGTTTTTGCAAACGTGGTAGAAAGTTAAGCGGGCTTGATTGTAGGAAAAACCTTAAATGTTAAGCAGATTTGAGTTGAGAGTGGTATGCCAAGTATTAGTACAAGTGAAATTGGAAACTCCGTTTGTTTATTAGTACAAGTGAAATTGGAAACTCCGTGTGTTCAACAAATGAAGAGATGGGAGCACCAAAATTAATGAATTGATAATGCACAATACTTGTTAATGTTTTTTCAGATGGGTGGCACAGTTAAGCATGCTTGGCTGAGGGGAAAACTTGCGTGCTTGGGTTGTACTATTGTAATACCCCAAATATTAGTACAAAGAAAATTGCAAATTCCAAATGCTTAAAAGATGAAAGAGATGAGAGCTCTAAAGTGAATAATTGATAAAACTCAATACCTGTGAAGGTTTTTTAAACAAGGTAGCAAGTTAAGCAGGGATTGACTGTGGGAAAAACTCTATGATTAACTGTGCTCGAGTCAGTGAGATCCTGAGATTTTCTTTGTTAATTAGAACTGGATAAAAATCAAAATAAGATGGCTTTTTATGTTGTGTGCAGCCGATCTACTTTCTGTCTAGATAATTGATTATATCTTCTCAAAAGAGCCTTTAAGATAACTCGTCATTCAAAGATAGGAAACATTTTAATCTCTATAAACGCACTTATCTAATTTATTTGAAGAGGCCATGCAAAGATCAAGGCAGAGTAAACATAATTACAGTTAATCTCAAGGATCCCCTGAGTGTATCCTTCACTTTGTCAAAATCTGAATTAATGCAACGAAGGAAATGATCTGCAGGGTTTCGATTTCTTGGACAAGTAAAGCCTGTTTGTGCAAAAAACTGCCAAGCACATAAACTCAATAGTAAGTAATATTTGAGAATAACACTTCAGAGACCACCACTAAATTAAAATAACTGCAATATGTATGCCATTAGAGGAATTTAAAAGCACCTCCTGAGCCATTTTCGCATCACCAAAATACACAGTTCGTCCAGAGGAAAGAAGGCACAGATGGTCGAAAAGTTCAAACACTTCACTGCTGGGTTGATGGATGGAAGCTATCACAGTTCTGCCATCTCGTGCTAAGTTCCTCAGAGCTTCCACCACAAAAAATGCAGAAGCACTACACAAAAACAATTGAAGGTGCAAGTAATTATAATCAGTAAAAATCTCATCATGAATTATATGTGAAAATTATTATTAACACCAAAGGAGACTATGTAGGATTCATAGAACACAAAATTAGATATACAATTTGAACCACAATGTTTGTATCCGTCAGTACAAAAATTTCAAAACACGTGGATTCATAGGCTTCTAAATTTTTCCCTTTATTTTTGAAATTTTCTTATTATCGGAACCCTCTGTTACACTAACTCCTATATTTTATAGCATACTGGTGCAAAAATTGTAAAATTAAAATAGTCCCTCTATGTAGTCATATTGTATTTGCCATATCCAGTGGATGTTTACAGATCAACTTATTTTGCATTCACAGTTATCTTAAATAATGATCTAAGATTGACTATATTAGTTCTATTTATTACCTATCTAGGCCACTTGTGGGCTCATCAAGGAAGAGAAGGCGAGGACGCATCAGAATCTCCAAGGCAATGCTAACCCTTCTCATTTCTCCTCCACTTACTCCTCTCAGATGCCAATTACCAATAGGTCGGTCTGCACATTCTTGCAGGCCCATCTCTAAGATAGTGTCTTCAATTATATCTTTTTTTTCCTCTCTAGACAATTCATCAGAAAGCCTCAGATTGGCAGAATAGTAGATCGATTCCCTTACTGTCAATGTGCCTAACAAAACATTTTCCTGGGTCACATATGCCTGCAAAAAAATAATTATTATAGCCACTGCTAACCATATAATTGTTTGACCGAAAGGATAATGGTAACTGCTTAAGGCATCAAAACATCCGTGATGACTATAAAAAGTATGAAGAAAGATTTGATACTGAAGGATGTGACTTGAAATCAAACATGTTCGATTACAAAATAAAAACAAAAAAAAACTTTCTTCTTGATAATGAACCACAGAGTATGATCTGTAACATTGATTTTCTTAGATCCATTTGCAATTATTCCAAAAACAAAACCTCTCTCTAACTTTCTTATTGTAAGGAGCCTCCAAAAAGAAAATAAAACAAGATTGCAGATTCCAGAACCAGTACCCAACTCATAGGTATTACACCGGTAAACCTGGAGATGAATTGTTCAAAATACTAACAGGCCCAAATGAAGTAGATCATGAAATATACTTCCTTTGAACTTGTCCCCAACTACATAGATATTTTCAGGTACAACCCAATACCTCAAGTTTGAAATCCTCATAGAAACAATTATCTAAACAAATAGATACACTACATCTGATAAGTGCTTTAGACCAACATGCAATCATCTTTACAGGTAGATAAGTAGCCTTTAAAAAAAATCATGTTTGCAAAACTAACATCCAATTCATACGAAGGTCAAAGCTAAATAGGGAGATGGATTGAACAGTAGCCTTTAAAAAAAATTGTGTTTGCAAAACTAACACCCAATTCATACGAAGGTCAAAGCTAAATAGGGAAATGGATTGAACTATAAACAGTGTTTGTAAGGGATAATAAATGTAGAGCATTTATATATATACTTTAAACTGGTCCACAACTACATAGATACTACAAGCCTACAATCAGATATATTAAGTTTTTGAACATGCAAAATAATGTAAACAAACAAATACATTTTTTCATGTTATTTTTTTTGAATGAATTTTTACTAGTGGGTGACTATCTTATCTCAAGATGACTTCAAGGATAATCATTACAAAGTAAGAGGACCCACTCAGGACACAAGCTACATAAACATATCTTAATTGAGAGACGAACAATCATCTGCACCAGTAGATAAGTAGCTTTAAAAATAAATAAAAAACATTGCAAAACACCCTATACATACTAAGTACACTGTAAACCCTTAGATAGATTGAACCATAAACAAAGAATATGTAAAGGATGTATCCTGAATGAAGCAGAGGATGAAATAATATTCGTCCTTTAAATCCTTTAGACCAAACCAATGTGTAATCCTCTAAACAAATCATACATATTGGTAATTCCTTCTCACTAGCATGCAATTACGTAAACAATCTAAACAAATGATGTATCATTACTCATTTGATGAGTGTAAAGTGGATCATTCAAGGTCATGAGATGGGTTTTGTGAACCATTATTCACAAAAGATGTAATAAGTGTAAACTGAACTATTCAGGTTTCCGAGATGGTTTTGTGAGAGATGAGTATAAAGTGAAATATTCAAGTTCATGAGATGGGATTTGTAAACCACTACTTATGAAATATGCAATGAATGTAAAGTGGACTCTTCAAATTCATCATATGAGTTGATAAATGTAAACTGAACCATTCAAATACATAAAATAGGTTTTGTGAACCATTATTCATAAAATATGAGTTGACTTAAAATGAGCCAATTAAATTCATTAAATAAGCTTTGTGAACCATATCTTGTAAAAGATGGATAATGAAGACGCACTCCATATTAACAGGCAGTTAATTTCATATTAAATGCACTGCAGAAACAACAAATATATAAAAATTAATACCCTTCAACTTAAGCCTTCTGTCTAATTTGTTTAATCATCTAGACAATTTAAATAGATACACTTTGATAAGCATTTTACACACAAGTTCAATCATCTCAACAACTAAATACAAAGATACATTTCAATAAATAGTTCAGATCAATTTGGCTTAAACGAGGGTAAAAAGTCATTTCATCTCTATCTCATACAAGGTTCTAAATTCTTTTTGCAATGTATAAATCATACTTACTGCTGATCCATATGTGAGTTTTCTCTTTCGCCCGTTGACTAGAACTTTCCCAGTCTGTACAGCATTTTTTGCCAATCTTCCTGAAAAACATTGTTAACAGCAGAGCAATCTACTCAATCTTAACATTGATAGAAAAAAAAAAACCCCAAAAAAAACAAAAATTACATTTACTGGTGTTCACTTTTTCTATACTCAATCTTGTTTACCTGCCAACGCATCAATAAGAGTGGATTTCCCTGATCCAGAAGGTCCCATGACAGCCATAATATGACCAGGCTGTGCATACCCAGTCAATCCCCTCAGAAGCCTTCTTGATTCTCCTTTGGAATTTGTGACAGTAACAGTCAAGTCTGCCCATGTTAGATAGGCAGAAAGAGGACCTGCATCTGCTGCATTGGCTGTGTCTTTCCACAAAGTTCGGCTGAGGGGACTGAGTGTTTTCTGTGCAGGTGGCGGAGTTGATTGAATCTCCATGGCTATTGAAAGCAACAGCAGAGGCTTATGATATAATAATTAACTTGGAAGTTTGAATCAAACTGCCATGGAAAGTATACTGCAGCAAATCTGAACATGTCAGGAAGAGGAACATAGACCAAGATAAGAAGCGCGGGCATTCATTACAAATCGTTTGGTGGTGGATTGGCTTCTGTCTTCAATACATTCGTTGGAATATCGTTGTTACTTTTTAAGGTACGTCACATCATCTCGTGAAAATGTACCAACTCATTTAGGGCAGATTAGGAAATCATTTTTTTGGTTTTGAAGTAGTTGCCATCAGTGGAGGAATTACCCAACTATATCATTAAATTCAAGCCATATGTGATAAATTTCTCCTGCACAGAGTCCTTTTCTAAACCATATGTGATAAATTTCAGATGGAGATTTTCGTTCTTTAACTCATATAACAACATAGGGCAGGTGGGGCAACTAAATCCATTCATTTTTAATCGAGTAATTATTGTTGACACTGAGAATTTATAGGGGAGGTAGGGCGATTAAATCTATTCATTTCCATTCGAGTAATTATTATTGAGACTGAGAATTTATAAGGGAGGTAGGGCGACTAAATCTATTCATTTCCAACCGAATAATTATTGTCGACACTGAGAATTTGGTGCTGTCCACTGATTAGCATATATAAATAAATAAAATATTAAATATGTAATCGATTTAAAGGTCACTGTGTTAACCTACTCGTAAGATAATGTCTTGCTTAGGGGGACATTTCAATTATAATATAACTTTGTGTGGTTTTATTTTCTAGGTGTGTTTTTGTATGATTAGTAGTATATTATATATTAATAAAAATATATTTTTTAATTAAAAAAATCAGGCATATCAAGTTTATATGTTGTGGTGGATCAAACCTTTAAATTTTTATATAGATATAAAAATTTTAGGGTTCTAAAAATAATTTAAAGACATACAAATTAAGTTTGTTTGATTTTTTTGGTTTGAAGAATGAATATGAGAGTCTCTTTTTAACATTCCATTGTGTACACCAAAAAATGGTCCTTGTGTATTTTTCAATTATTAGTCCAAATTAGACGTTATTGACACGTTTTGTAATTTGTCATCGTGTCCCCCTCCTTGTCTCTCCTCGTTTTCTCTCTACTCTTAGTTTTGAGGTTTTATAGTGGATTTTCCATAAATGTTGTATGTTTCTTAAGGGTTTTGGTCCCAATCAAGGTGCACCCATGGTTTTGGGTACCATCTTTTAGTTTTTTCGACCATTTGATGTCGGTTTTTGGGCCAATAGAGTCTTAGTTTGAATTCAAGTCATCTATAAATATGCATGCGTTTTACTACATTTAGGCATTTAAAGATTATCTAAAAAAACATATGATATTTATTATTCACATGAATCTATTAAGCATTTACATGCATTCTAAGTAAATCAAGTGAGCATTTATAGAGCATTCATTGAAACATTGAAAATCATGTTAACAACATATTGCATTGCACTCATTTGCCTCGTTGATTAATTATTGTAATGATTAGAGTCTTTTTTTAAATATTGTCTATTGTTGAGAGGCCTAATGAATATCAAGGAAGCTCAACTATTCTTAGCGTAATGCAAGCCTCAAAACACATTGTTTGCCATACCATTTTCAAATCTAACTACCTAATTACGAGAAGGAGAAGAAGTGTTTTTTCTCGACGATGAAAGCGGAAATAAAAAATACAAAGCAAGGTTTTTGGAGCTCTAGATCTAACAAACAATCATAAAAACATTATGCCCTTGCTTAACACTTCTCAGAATCATACTCACCACAATTCTAGCACACAAAAGTGGAAATTGAGGATTTGGACAAGGTCCTTTATTTGCTACAATTTTTCAAGGTTCTTGTTGTCTTACCACAAAACCCTGATTTCCATTGTTAGATTTCAACAACTTTCTCCAAATCTCTAACTATTCAAGAAACATTTCTAAACCCTTATTTTGTATTTATTTCTCTAGTTTTTAAGAAAATTATTTTGCTACAATTTGTTGTTTCACACCTATAGAGGCGTAGTTAAATATTATGAATGTTTTATGTTTCAATTTGATTGAAATCCATTTACTCATAATCTATTTTGGTGAATTTACATTGTCTTGCAAGCTCTTTATCCTTCTAGGGTTATATCTTGGCCCTTGTAGTATATATGAATTTAGTTCTTAATTCTCTTGCTTCTGATGTTTGTAATGTTCCTTTTTCAATAAATATTATAATTTCTCAACAAGTTCCCATTGCTTCTCAATTTCTTCATAATTATCAACATGTTCCTATTGTTTCTCAAATATCATGGGCTCCATGTTGACATTTTTTTTTTCTATGTGGCATTTACATGTTAGTGTAAAAGTAAGTTGGCTCATAACTTATACATTAAATTATGTCTTTTATATGCATTTACGTGTCATCATTTTATTTTATAGTTATTTATTGTGACATGTTATGATTATTAATTTTAATTTAATATTTAGTTTTGAATGTAATATACAAGGACTTTTACTTGAATAATAAATGGTCTTTTACATTACATATACCTTACAAATTTTGGTCCATCCTCCACTGATGGCTTTATTCCATAATACAATCTCAATCCTTAATTTGTTATGTCTAGCTTTTTTTCCCAAAGTCTAGTCAACTTTGTTCTAGTGAGACGATTCATTCCTCTTAAGAATGTCATCCTCTAACATGTCTTTGCCTAAAATGTATTTGATAAGCTTCATGAGTTTTTTGTCTAGTAAATGAAAGGTTGGGCAAAGGAGACACTTAGCCATGGCTCCTCCCCCTTTTGATTATAGCACCATACTCAACAATTCCATAGCATAAAAAAATACATTAGGGTGTAGAGATGAAAACGAAGGTAGAAAAATGAAAGACATTTTGTCTAACCTGCATAATAATAAACATTTGGTGATCAATAAGTAGTAGGTAGCTCATAAGAAAATACCTCAAGTTGTAGAAATGAGAACAAAGGTAAAAAAGGAAAGACATTTTGGCTAACCTACATAATCAAAAACATTTGGTGATCAATAAGTAGTAGGTGGCTCATAGCATAAATGTAAAGGAGAGATTCAAGATGATTGTTGTCTTCATTGATCCATTTTTTTCCTTTGAGATAATATTCATGGCACGTTAATAGTTGAATAATTTGGGGCCATGATTTAATATCTAAATTCTTAGTTTGTAAGAGACGACAAAATTGATTTTGATATTCTTCATCTTCTCTATTTCTTTTTGAATTTTTTTAGTTTCGAGTTTCTTCATGTTTCTTTGAATATTTAGTTTCTCTAGGTTTGCAGTCTTTGTTTCTCAAGATCTCAACAACTGATATCTGATCTTCATCTATGTGTTTCTTATTTTACTATATGTACTGAAACACTACCAAGGGTCACCCTCTCATGGCTCTGAGTTTTTGGTTGTTCTTTGAGCCCTAAGGATCAATCGTGCTCTAAGTTATAAGAATTTACCACTTGGCATCATCTCTTGAAGTCTACCCTATCTCTTATCTATCTTGTGTAGCATAGGAATCCAAAGATGATGTTAGCTTCTATTGTTGGTGCATAAAACAAAAACAAATCAAAGACAACTACCATTCTAAGCCTAAGTACTCAGGTGAACAAATGACTAACAAATAAAGAACCAAGAAAAAACAAAAGAACCAATTTTACCTTCTTTGAGAGCCTTGCTTGCTAATTAACATATAAACGTGTTTATGCTCAGTTTGTGAACAATTGATCTTTGACAATGCTAGTGCTTTGTGGACATCTCCCCTTATTCACTTGTGGTTTAGATTGTCACATGAAATGATTATGAAGCTTCCTCTTAATAATTTTGCAGGTAAAATTAGTTTGAGAAGCTTGGTTGAAAGTGATTGAAAATCTTATTATTTATAGCTTTCCAATAGACTATAACCTATATGTGGTTAAGTTTGGATTAGGGTTGGGAGGATGAATGCATTTATGTTTTGGGATAGAGGTTTTATTTATGAGGCATGGCTCAACATTCTTAATCTTTATCTTATTTATGTTGATATTTCTAGTTTTGACTTTGAGGTTGATGACATCATCATGACATCATATTTCTTGATATTTATTGAAATTTTATTTTTAAAAATTATATATATATTAATTCAAAATGAATTTTTACCTAAATATTTAGTTAGTTAAGTGAATCTAATTAGATTTTTTGCAATTATAAAATTTGATTAATTGTCATGTATTATTGGTCAAAAACGTCAATTTTTTGTCATAATTTGACTAAAAGTGAATCGGTGATAGGTTATCATTGCATACAGGGTATTACCCCAAATAAAGAAGCTTTAATGTGATTTAGGGCATTTATAGTCAATGTGTAGATGAATTTGAGTGTTTTAATGATTTCTAGGCTTAATGTGCATTGTTTGCTAGAAATTAGTCTAATGTCTGTTTAGACATAGAAATGGCCAAAAAGGAGTGTCTACATTTTGTCCTTATTGAGAATGCAATGAAAGGCACATATACACTGTCTTCTCAAAGAATGAAAAAGTCCTTAAGTCAAAAAATTTAATGTTTGAAAAAATGATTTGTTGACAACCGTAGGTTGTTACAAGCCAATAAGCATAGGTTGATGCCCCATAAGGTGATTGATGATCCCTAGATGCCCCCTCAAAGGAGCAGGCAGTAAATAATGCCATCGAACAGTCCCTCAAAAAGAGGAAAACAACATCGTCTATTGGTAACAAAGGTCTAAATAATGATTTTTGCCCCAACAAGGTAGTTTTAATCATTGACACAATGAGTTTCCCCAAAAGGGCATTTTTAAGCATGATATAATCGATTTTACCTCAGTAAGGCATAGTTGATCATTGATCGATCTAAATAATTTGCCTCTTTATGGAAAATTGACAAAGGGATCTCGCACAATGAATCTGAGACACGAATGAATGATGCGCTAACATATGGAAACCATACGATTTTAAGGTACTTGCTAGCATGGAGATGCACATCTTAACTAGCATGTGATACAACCAGAAAAATAGTGTTAAAATAGTCTAGTGATAAAAATGGTCTGAAAATAATGAAAATAGAAATGAATGGCTCAAAAAACAGACCACGGAGTCAAAAATAAGACCTCCTAGAATGAACATAATGAACTTTAGGAATTAAGGGTGAAAAATTAATTTTTTCAAGCTATATATTCACCCCTTAGGGTAATTTTTTTTCATTTTAACCCTACCACTTGAGAATTTTAAGCTCTAGCCTTGTGAATAAAAATAATGAAATATGGCTCGATGATCAGGATGAAGGCATGTGAGCAACTAAGTTTGATAACATGAACAAACTCTACATGATAGGCAGCTGGTAAGTAAACCCCTCTTAAGTAAAATTGTCATTTATTACACATCTAATTCAAGGCAAAAAATGGTGAAGTCATCATTTTCATGGCACAAAAAATGGTGACAACATAAAATTTTAAACAAAGACTTCGTCAATTTTTGGTGGAAATCATTGAATCAACAATTTTACCAAAACATGCGAAGTCACAATTTTTGTAAAAATGAAAACGACAACATCAGCCTAAATGGAAGAAAACACTTAAACAACATCTTTGCCATTAATAAAAATAATGACTTCACCCAAAAGTAAAAACTAATAGCTAAGTCAAAATAGATTAAACCTTTAGGTACTTGCTAAGGAAAAAAATAGGTCTAAGGCATAAAATAGGTCAAGTAGAATATTCACAATGATAGGTACTTGCTAGGGAAACTTCTGAGGTAGATGTAACTTAACTCTAATCTTTTTGTGGTTGTAGGAGTTGCTTGATGCCCTGATGGCACGGGAGCGAGGTCATACCACCTACAGACTACTCAGATATGGATGGATGAGATGTGTGTGTTTCTAGAGGCTGTTGATCTATTAGATATGGCATGGATGTTTGTTATTAGAGCCGATCAAGCTTACTTGAGTGCATTGTCCAAGTGTTGGCACTCAAATACTTCCACCTTCCACCATCGATAGGGGAGGTGACAATCACTTTGGAGGACACGTGTGCATACTAAAGTTACCTATGAGAAGCCATAAATTATTTTGGACAAACCTAACACACCATCAGGCTGTGCTAGATGATTTGGTTAGCATCTAGAACATTCCCATGCTACATAGGTAGGTTTATATTGATTTGTTGGATTTATACACAGACATTCAGCTTGTGGCCTACCACATGAAGAGCTAACACCAACAACATTGATTGATAGAGAGGTACTTGTTGTTCCCAAAGTCTGTCACTCATTTTTGGGACAACATATGAACTATTTTGGTCCTACAGGCCAAAATTCCCTCTTCCCTTCTCAAAAATTGTTCTGGGCATTCAAATTCTCCATTTCTCAAACTTTTTTAGCTAACGGACTCTGCGAGCTTATTTCTACGAACTCTGCAGGGTTATTTCTATGGACTCTGCAGGCTTATTTCTACAGACTTCGTAGGCTAATTTCTATGGACTCCGCACGTTGATTTCTACGGACTCTGCAGGCTGATTTCTACAGACTTTGTAGGCTTATTTCTATAGACTCCGCAGGGTGATTTTTATGGACTCCACAGGAAAGAAACAAGTTCCCAACACTTAGGCATTTTCAAGGTTGATTCAATCAAACATTTCAAAGGAGTCTTCCAAAAGCCTGCAGGACAAGTGCCCTTGCGGAGGGCACTTAGGTGCCAAAAGGACCTTTGTGACTTTTTCGAAAGGCAATTTTGGAGATCAAACAAACCTTACGGAGGGTAGGTGATGAGTAAAATGGACCGTTGCAAAAGGCTGAAAGGGTAAGGTTTTCTTCAAAAAAGTGAACAAGGTAGAAAAGTTGGAATTCCTTTAAATTTGTTTAAGGCAAAAGACAAGATGAATTCTTTCAGACAAAAAGTTTGAAGGAATATCTTCAGACTTTTGTCTGAAGGAATTCACCTAAAAGACAAAGGAATAAATGTCTGAAGGATTTGACGAAGAAGGCCGCTCGAAGAGCCCCGAAGGGTAGGTACCCTTGCGGGTGGCTCTCGGCAACCAAAAAATTGACCTTTCTCAAGACCCTGAAGGGCAGGTACCCTTCGAAAGGATTTAAAGACTAAGCTCAGTCAAAGGAAATCTAAAGGAAATAAAGCTGAAGGAATTGACCAAGGGGTGATGGGCCCATGGACATCAAAGTTGGGCACCATAAACTAGCCGTTGGAATCCAGACGTCCGATGACATCTCCAAAGCTGTCAAATTCACAGCAATGAAATAACCGTTGATCTTGAGCGCGGACCTGAATGCATTTAAAGACCTTAAGGCCAAAAGGAATAACCACTGAGAGAAGAGTGCAAGGAGCCATCAAAGCTGGGAAAAGATAGCCTGAGAGCTCAAATTACAATAGGAAAGAGGGAAAGACTAGAATTATCTGCGTAGAAGTTATTTCCTGTAGGTGGAACAGTCCACCAAGTAGATATTTGAGCTTGCAAACATTAAAAGTGTAGCCTATCTTTCTCCCTTGGAGTAAAGGTGAAGTGGACAACTGCATAGACATCAGGAAAATGACCAAATGACCTAGGCCCAGGAGAAGACATTTGAGATGAATCGACACACCACAGTTAAGGTAGATGTCCTGTTCTAGCATGGCCCTCTTTAATTGAACTGAAAATGCATTCAAGGCATTGAATGCAGCATGGGCCATTCCATGGAACAAAGCGCCAAGCCTTTCTTGGCTGCTATATATTATAAACTTCTATTTTATGCAAAGGAGATCTCTCTGATATAGAAGCAAAACTTTGCCAAAATTGAAAGGCAGTTACTGAGACTTTGAGCTCAGGTTGTTAATCATATTTCTTTGTTTAAATGAGAAAGCAAGTTACTTTCAGACTTTGTGTTGTTGTAGCTTGTGCCATTTTAGGAGATTGTTCTTATGTCTATTTCCTGAATGTGTTCTTGTCCATTTTATTGAAATAAGTAGAACTAGTGGAAGTAATGAGGAAGGTGTCTTGAAGCCAACTGTGGAGAGATTTTGTGCTACCACAATAGCCTTTAGTGTGTTTGGCTATTTTTTGTTCCTATGTAAAGGACCTTGGGATGACTTTGTGCCCTCATTGTCCTTCGTATTTCACTCTTGGGCAGTCGAGGTGTAGACTTTGTGCTACATCTCAGTCTGCTAGTTTTAGATTAAGGTAAAAATAGGTTTTGAAGGGGCCCCGAAACCCTATACAGATCATGAAAGATAAAACATTACAAACTGCCAAGGAAGGCAAACCCACTGAAAAATAGTGACAAAACCAGGTTTTACAAGGACCTGAAACCTCAACAAAACCAGGTTTAACAACCTGAAACCATGCTAAAAAGATATACCAATAGCAACAAGCATAAACCATGACAAAAAAACCATAGAATACCTTAGGTTTCTCTGTCACCAAGAAAGAAGAAAACACCGTCAGATCCAACAATAAGGACGGCCAAACCTGGGTTCTAACCATCAAACCCAAAAAATGTGCTGCCCACAAAAATAACAACATAAACAATGAAACAAGCTCCAAAACCAGCACCACCAATGCCCAATCTATCCACCCGATCAACTGCCCAAACATCCCCTCAGCAGAGGCAACGCCGCCTTGGCAATCAAATCGTCGAAGAAATCCCCAATGTCTGGAAGCACCTCAGTCTACTAGTTACTATGCCCTTTGGTACTAGTTACTTGTTACCTACCAGAAAGAACTCTAGCTGTTTGCTGTAAGACCACTTCTGAAAGAAGAGAAGTGCCTTCAGTGTTTCTAGTTTAGATTTCTCTTTTGCCTGTGAACATCATCTCTAAAAAAAGAGAGATGGATGGTGTTGTCCTACCCTTGAGTGTTATTTTCTATATATATATATATATATATAGTATATAGCCCCTCATATTTATAGGGAACCTCCCCTTGATGAGATGAGAGATTTGTCCCCTTTTGATGTGGTAAACCTACACATCTGGCCGACCGACCTCCCTTGCTATGATTGAAATGACCTATTTTGCTCATCAGTTAGCTGGTGACAAAATATTCACCCAATAGTACTGATGGTGATTATCAATGTCATATTACTACTTGACAAGAGTGGATTTTTTCATATGGGTCTAGGAGGAGTGATCAAAGCCATGTTAGATGATACAACTAGGTTTGCATGGGGGATGATAGTACTAGCCCAATTGTATAAAGATTTACATGTAGTGGCCTACTAAAGAGGCTAGAGTATTGGTGCCATGACATTGTTCCAGGTTTGGGGATGGTAATATATAGCTATAGAGTGATTAGTAGGGCAGAGACAAGTACACGACCCATAGGATCCAGTATCATATGGATGGTTCTAAATAGGTACAGTGTATAGAGGACATCTCGATGATATCTACCATTATCTATAGATGCTAGATGAGTTGACAATTATAGATTTCATTTTACAACCCTACTTGCCATTAGAGATTTAGTGGAGATATGATAGATGGTACACTTCCTATATGACTTTTAGTTTTTTTTAATAGGTAGTCAAACACACATTATAGAGTATAGACCAAATTAGGTACTATGCTAGTTTGGGGTGCAACATAATGTACCAGATGATCCTAGGTGGTTTACTCATAGTATCTGAGATATCAATCGAGTGATGCTAGTGATTTTAAGGAATACGATTGTAGGCAACTATGGGGGAGTACCAAAAATTTAGTGGGCCTATGGAGGAGGCCCCGTAGATGTAGGTGTGACACCAACCTATGTGATATGGTGGCCTAGATTTGTCCATAGATATTGACAATGCCTCGACAGGCACCAAGATAGGCACATACTAGACCAGGAGAGGTTTAGGGTGGTGATGAGATGGAGGTGGACTAGGGTGGGGATTATATGGAGGTGGATCAAGGTGGGGTTCAAATGGAGGTGGATCTAGGCTAGGCAAGTACTAGTCGTACATTAGTAGATCTAGGCTAGACAGGGCCATCACAAATAATGAGGGCAGATCTAGGCCATACATGGTCACTAGGTCTTCATGTAAATAGGGATACTACCTTAATTGAGGAGGATATCATTGCCATGTTGGGTGATATTGAAGGCCTAGACAAGAGAGTGGGTTAGCTACAGGCATAGGTGACTCTCAGGGATGACTATATTATTGCTCTTCAGTCAAAGATTGATTCACTTAAGGTAAAGGTAGCATAAATGACACATGTATGGGCATAAATATAGATTTATAGATATCAGGGCATAGTTGAGAGGGATTAGGCTAGGGTAGATGTTCAGAGGCTCCAGCATGAGTGAGATGAGGCACAGAGAGCAAAAACATAGGCAAGATTTTCTAGGATGGTTTTAGAGAGCCTTCAAGATAAGAATGAGGCCTCATACTATTGGTGAGATTATGAGACCCAATTATTAGGGATCAATAGATACCTAAATTTGAGGTTTGGGACACACATAGAGCTGGTAATAAGTCCTCTTGATTGAGATCGAGGACACATGATACAATGGCGTCAGGGTAGTTAGTTCAGTAGTTGGGACCTAGGGATTCTCATATTCAGAGTTGATGTTATATAACTCTTTGGAATTTTTTATTTTGGCACTATGATTTGTATATAGCCACAATATACATGACATTTATTTTTACAAGATATATGACATTCATACTTGGTATATGGACTTGTACACAGACTGTTATTCTTTTGTCATACATGTGATGCTCTTTACTTGCTTTATCATGACGTGTTATGGTCTCATGTTTATGATGTGATTAATTTTGAAATGTTTAATTTCCATTCACACATGTATATGATAACAAATGTGTTGTATAGTTCTTTATTTATTGTAGATATGCCATGTATATTTTAATGCCCAAAATTTACACCTTGGACACACACAATACGCGTTAATTTTTTTCTTCCTTTGATTAACACCTTAGGTCACTACCTTAATGATACAAAAGAGCGATAACCATAATACAAAGCTTACAACAAGAGTCTTAAGCATACATGAGCTTTTTATATACATTCACAATGTAAGGACTAACGTATGAGTCAAGAAACAATCCCAACTAGATTGCTCGATTTATTAAAACTAACACTAATGGGCTAGAACTCTACTAATATTATGGAAAGAACAACTAATCCTAAATTAATTAAAACACACTCTTCACAACTCCAAATCCTCAATGAGAGAATAACAATTTTCTAGGAACGGTGGAGAATAATCAAAATAAAGCTATCTCATTGATTTCAAAGGCATGATGGAAAACAAGGTAATTCATGAAAACCATACATATAATTAGGACTTCAAGAAGATGTTAGAATAAATATTTTGATAAAGAAATAGAAATCTCCAAATCCAAGATAATATTTTTGTAATAAGGACTTATCATTTGAGTTATTAAACAAGATCTAAGGTGAAGGATACATAAAACTAAACCACCAAACCAAACATGTTTTGATGGTGACAACTACCTTTCCTAAAAAAAATCAGACCAAACAAGGTTCTATATAGACCTACTAAAAATAGTAAACATCTAAATATAGCAAAACTAATAGTCCCTAATGTGATATGAAGCTAAATAGATAAATTTACAAACTTAACTTTTATAGAATCTGATCGCTATCAAATTAGATGGTGTTGTTTCTAAAGTGACTCTGAAGGATCAAAAACAGAACAAGGAGAACTTTTATTACAAAAGCTTTGTAAAATTGAGCTGACAAACAAGGATAAAAAGTACCAGATCTATCCTAGCATCAAATATCAATTAACATACCCAAAGAGAATTGATTTTAAGGCTCTATTTTGGCATTGCACAAGTTTAACTATTTTTTAAAGTTAGATTCTGGGTTAATTATTAGTTGAATTTACACAATCTTTAGTTACCAAAAGAAGATTTATTTTACTAAGTTTGATTAAAAACTTTGTATTCCAATTACCTCAATCACCTCCTAGAGATAAGATAAGTACTTGTAAATTACCTCTTAGAGGTAATGTAATAATTGTACATCATAATATGTAATAGTGTCACAATACAAATCAATCGAACAACTCATGTACACATTATCACAAAGTTATAAAATCACCAAAGTAGTCATATTGGCTCACATATTTGACTGTCATGTAACCAAACTGCTATCAACTAACATAGCCCATAGGGGACAACCATGTCGAAACATAACTCACTAAAACTATACAGCCAAAGTAATATAAAGTGAAAACTATCTATATATCTGAGTGATGTCCACTGACCACTACCATCTGCTACAAATACTCGAACTAACAGAATATGATAACAACTAACATTCACTATGTCTAACATCACAATGTCCTAAAGTAACACAGATAGGTTTGATACCATAGTTGGAAACTATACATCACCATAATCAATAGTTTCACTAAGACATTAATTGATCTCAGGAAGGATTGTTATTTCACACAAAATTTACATGTATGGGTTACATACGGGTTAAGCCACAACACATAAGTAATACCACAATTGGCCTTAATAACATATCATCATGCAAGTACTCAGTCATACACACACAACATTCATACAACATGTTTGGTTACATAGCTCAATTACATTGTTTACAAGGTTTGATGAGTGAAAAAAAGGTAAAGGGGTTCACACAAGATCTGACAATTACATACACACAACATCAACTTCACATGCTATGGTTACACATGTATAACTCAATTATGATGGTTACATAGTTTCATAATAATGAATTAATTTTATCATAAAGATTACAAAATTTATTGGTATCTCATGAGGGTCACAATAATCTCATCAGTCTAACCAATGTTTATCTATCATCCCATATGACATTGTTGACAACCATCTACCACTATCGTAGCCACAAGGAGAACACCAATGGCCAACCCTTATGAATAGTATCAAGGTGCCTTAGATGAAAATTGTACATGTCCTTATCAATGTAAGAATCTCAAAACTAAATTATCCAAAAGTGTCATACTGTGATGCCCACTATCCCATCATGAAGCATCTGACCATGTAAGAAGTCCCTGTCTAACAGGTAATCACATCAACTATAGTACCTTTTTGTGAAAATCTCATGAATCATGCTGACCAAATTGATATTGCACATTTTGTTTTTTATTTCTTTAGCAAGATAATTAAACTAGCCATTAAAAAATTTCCTAGAGTTCCAAGTGTTATACCTCACTTTGACACCAAAATGTAATGCCCAAAATTTACACCTTGGACACACATAATACACACTATTTTTTATTCTTATTTTGATTATCACCTTAGGTCACTACCTCAATGGTACACAAGAGAGACAACCACAATACGAAGCTTGCAACAAGAGTCTTAAACACACATGAGCTTTATTTCATACATTCATGATGAAAGGACCAATGTATGAGTCAAGAAATAATCCCAACTAGATAGCCCAATTTAGTAAAACTAACACTAATGGGCCACAACTCTACTAAGTTGATGGAAAGAACAACTAATCTTAAATGAATTAAAACACATTCTTCACAAATCTAAATTCTTAATGAGAGAATAATGATTTTTAAGGAATGATGGAGAATTATCAAAATAAAGCTATCTCATTGATTTCAAAGGAGTGATGGAAAACAAGTTAATTCACGAAAACCCATATATATAAGCAGGACTTCAAGAAGACCTTAGAATAAATATTTCGATAAAGAAAATAGGATTCTCCAAATCCAAGGTACAATTTTGTGTAATAAGTAGTTATAATTTGAGTCATTAAATGAGATCTAAGATGAAGGATACTTAAAACTAAACCACCAAACCAAACAGGTTTTGACGATGACAACTCCCTTTCCTAAAAACCTTCAGACCAAACAAGTTTCTATATGGACATTATAAAAATAGTAGACATCTGAATATAGTAAAGCTAATATTCCCTAATGTGATAAAAAGCTAAAGAGATAAAGTTACAAAATGAAAATTTATAGAATCCTATCTCTATCAAATTAGATGATGTTGTTTCTAGAGTGACTCCGAAGGATAAAAAAAAGAACAAGGAGAACTTCCGTTACAAAAGCTCTATGAAATTGAGTTGGAAAACAAGGACAAAAAGGTACTAGATCTATCCTAACATCAAATATAAATTGATATGCCCATAGAGAATTGGTTTTAAGGCTTAGTTTTGGCATTGCACAAGTTTAACTATTTTTAAAGTTAGATTTTGGGTTAATTGTTAGTTGAATTTACACAATCTTTAGTTACCAAAAGAAGATTTATTTTACTAAGTTTGATTAAAAACTTCATACTATATACATGATATCAAAAATTCGAGATAGGTATTATCATTAATCTACCATATTCTTCATTGATGGTATAACAACGAAAGCAATGCTCAACGAGAAACTACAACATAAAACAATCTAACAAGAAGGCTGAATGGTTGTTAACATCATTTATAAGATTCCAAGAAATGATCCACCAACATTCTAATTGCACACTTTTATTGAATTTATTTTCAAGATTAATTTTCTTATTTTGAATTTAATATCTATTCTATTCTGGCATCACAAAGTCAAGATAAATTGTCGCATCTTTACCTTACTCTTGCATTTGGATAGTTGCATAACCCAGTGTTAATTTATGCTGATGTAAGCTAAGTTAGTAATATTTTTTGATCTTAACATTATTATTGATTCATATTTGATTTTATTTTTTATTTAAATGTACATCTCTTACATAGTTTCTTTCCCTTACTATCAACAACCTATCAGATTTTACTTAACTTTTATAACATTCACAAGCACTGATAAACTTGCCTTATTTATTAAAAGTTATAATAATGTGAAAACTCAAAAATATCAACCCATTTACATGAAGGATATTAATTAGTTTGAAATATCAACAAGGAGTTCCAACAATCTAATCAAAGAACTAGATAGTTCCAGAAAGAGGTTCACATAAAGGACTTTTACTACATCACAATTACACAATCGCTAAACCATTAATAATAAAGATAACATTACGAGAGTATAAAATAATATACTATCTATTTACACCACATCAAATACAACGTCAACACTACATCAAGTAATCTCGTAACAATGAATGCCTACATCAACCAAAAAGCCTCTGGAATATAGGACATTATTATTAGTTTCAATTTAACACACAATATCTATTTTTCTTAGGCAAAAAACACTTTCAACATAAAACATCATATCTCTATACTTTATCTACCATTGGTTACTCTTTATTTTGCATTAAAACATAGGCAACAATGGGTCAGCTTACACTGAGCAAGTGAAACCCTGCAACAATCTTCCAAGTTAACCAATCAACGAACAAATCAAACAAGATGTAACCATAATTATTTCTACATTTGCTTACTTCAGTAACTTATTCAAACTCAAATAAAAATAAATGTGTAGACATAAACACATGTAAAAATCATAAAGTATATACATATTTTCACATTTCTTCATTATATAATTAATAATAACTCCAACCTATTTGTATTAATTATAAATAACTAGAATAAAGAAGCATAGAAGCAAGGATCAAGGTTAAATAATCAAATGATAAAAGAGACAATCATCAAAGAGGAAAGGTCAAGTAGCAAAGAAAACTTACGACCAAGTTATTAGGTAAAAATATGAAGTATTCATAGTGAGAGGATATCTTGCTAAGATGATAAGCTACCAATCAATTGGTAGGCATCTAAGAATAAGGCTATGCAGAGTGGTAAATGAGACATAATATTCATCTAATATTATTTCCACAAAACCCAAACTCGGTAAAGGTGGGGAACTTACTTGAACACAATGGAGTATTTCCACCCAAAATTTGAATTAAAGATAAGACAAATATTTCAAAATAAAGGACAAACTAAAGAGATGTTCCCATGCATAAATGCACCAAACAAACAAAATTAAAAAAAGATCATAACTAAAACCCCTCTCTGTCATAACATGTTATTACTCAAACAAAGTGAAGCTCTACACTTATTAACACTAAAAGGAGCCAACAACTTAATGTTTACATTAGGGTACCCCAAAAGCTTGTATGGTGCTAAACCAAAATAAGGAAAGGAATATTAAAAAATTTAAGAAGTAAAAAAAAACAATAGTTTTCTGATCTAAAAGGTAAGATTACATATGTCAATCCACAACATTTATCCCTATACCCATTATCCTACAACATAGCCAACTAAAAACAAATATTTTCTCCTCCTTTCCACTTGGACACCCCACATTCTGCTCTATAATTATGACAAATCAGAAGTTACACCAACTAATGAAAATAAATTCAATATTATTCTTGAGTTGTGCCATACCTGACCATTAGTAATTAAATTTTTATTCAATTCTATTCTAGGTAGATTAAAATCATGACATAAAACTATTGATAAGGAAAAAAATAAATATATAGTTAATATTTATCTTCATTTACTAACAGCTAGGCCATTTCCTAATAATATCAAAATACTCTTAAATTAATTCTACTACTATTGCACCATTTACAACTGTTGATGTTTATCAATTTGATGTATATGTATAAAAATATGTGAATACTTTTATTCTATATCACTTTAGTGCCATACCATGCCATTCAAAATAACTCTTATATCAATATCTTCTTAACAATGATGCCATTCTTAGATCACCAACAAATGATATTTATCCCAATTAACGAATTAATAACTACTTATTAGTTCCTAGGTAACTAAATAACACCTATCAACAATCCAAAGAAATACAAGGAAAATAAAAAATTATTCAATACACTCCTCTCCTTGTGTTGTCCTTGAGAAAACTAAACAAGTATACATAAATTTAAAGGTTTGACTCCAATATTTAAGATTTGAAGCTACATACATGTAGTACAAAATCAATGTACAACTAAAAAATAGAATGCAACAATTGACATGTACAAAAATACCAAGGATCCATTTGTTATTCATTCCACATAGGCTAGACAACCAGGAAAGACTAGCTAAATAACTAAACTAGTTAAAATCTCTCAATTTTGGTGTGAAACGAATTACGTAAAGAAGGATCCCAAAACCAAATTCAAACCACTATCAAATTTGAATCTAACATGCAAGAATACCAAACATTACCATATACTACTATGATAAAACCCACACAAGATAATGATGCAACACAAGCCAAAATCATTGTTGCACATCCATTCAACCATTCATTGATTGATTATAATTAAATATTGATAAAATAGTTTCACTTGCCTTTCAATTTGTCTTATTTTATCTATTGTTATAGATGTGGTGCCCTCCTACTCCAGCTCTCCCTTCTTCTCCTATTCTCCTTCATTTATCTTTGAAGATCCACTAGAAAACCACAATCAATTTCCAAAACTCTCTTCCTTATTTATTTTCCACCATGATGGCATCCACCCACCAAATTAAAAATTTTGATTGCTTCTATCACTATGCCACATTACTATATAGTTTATTTCTTTGCCTCATTCCATTCAAAATGGCATACCATCTGCTCCCTAAGCAAGTTGCATAAGGTGGAATTTAAAGCTGTAATGCAAAAGTTTTAGGTGACATAATTAATTACTCCCCACTATTTTTTTTAGCCATTTAACCTAAAAGAATTCCTCCACTAAAATTGGCATCCCACCCTAACGTGGTTTTGTCTATAACCTGGGAAAAATAAATGATTCCACTTTCCCATTGGCCATATTAAATGCCACCTCATTTAATAGGTTGTTTAATTTTATTATTATTAATAATATTTTTAAAAATTACTCAAGCTAAAATCATTAACTCAGGATAATCTATTTAATATACTTAAATACAAATAGAGGTAAACCAAGATTGAAGAGAAGAATTAAACCAATACCCCACAAACCCTGGTGATAAGTATATGTGGAAGACACAAATGGCATCTAGTTCAATGATGGCCTCAAAAGAAACATTTATGCAAGAACACACAAGCCAAAACTTGTTTAGATGTTTGGCATCCTTTATTATAAATTTTACCAGTTTAATGCTCATTAATATTTACACTATATTAATGTTATAGATATATAAAATGTTATCAAAACACTAAAAAGACTATGAGATGGAGAACTAGTACCAAAAGTGAAGACATGGCTAACTGATGACTCAAAAGCAAGGCACTAGACTTGATACAAATACGATCCTATGGACAAACCTGTCTGAAACAATTTATCGACATGAAACCCCCTCTAAGAGGTAAACAAGTTATGTAGAGCACTTGAGAGAATGAGGTGTCATGCATTGATGAATTTCCATTTAAAGGTAAGATCAAGAGATAAATATAACAATTAATAACGACTATGCCAATCACTGAAATCAAGACACCTCCAATTTATTCACAAGAACCCTTAATAAGGTATGACATCACGTTAAGTGGTAATTTAAATTGATGATAACATTGAAAAACACACACACACACACACACACACACACACACACACACACACACACACACTCTGAAGGGTGATCCTATTATATTCGCAACTGGAAAGGTCCTTATCTATCTCTCCTACAAGGGTAAAAAAAATCATGGTTAAATAAACACGTTGTCAAAGGATCCTTACATAAATATGATCATGATCCCATGAACAAGATGAAGAAGTACTGAATACATTTGAATCATCAAGAATCCTTGCCAACATGAGGGTACTAATGAGTTGAGGGGGGTATTACATATATGAGATGTTGGAATGCAATCATTTTCTCATGTTTATGACTTGTAATATATTTCTATTTAGAGTTGCACACCCTTATTAGCACATAATATGCTCATTCTAATTTAGTTACTATGGGTTTGGTTTTGTTTGGGTATGCTTATCGTGAATATTATTGGCACCATTGTTTGATATATCTTTGGCCTGATTTTATTGTACCATGTGACATTATACATCATAGTTATAAACAAACCATAATAACAATGTATGTCCTAAGCATGTAAAAAATTAATTTAAATGCAAGTATACATAAATTGGGCATAAGATATGATCAATAAAATCTGAAGTGTAAATGTAATGCAATTAACTAAGTGTAGGAGTAAATATAAATACTCACAACTCAAGTACAATATATAATAAATCAAGACTTAAGTGTAAACATAATGTTATAAACCTATGATAACTGAGGAGAAGGGAGGCACAATAAAATAAGTTAGTTAACAACTAATTAAAATAAAAAAAACCTAAAAAATAGACCAAACCTAAGTAAATAACTAAAACACAAACTAAAGTTAACAAACATATAAAGCTAAATAGCATAAGTAAGGAACAACAAACATACAACACCTAACTACTAGGCAAATAATAACATAAAAAATATCTACAACACAAATAAACAAAATAACCTAAGGCAAATGAAACAAACAAACTAATATAATGCAAATGAAATAAACAAACTTAAATGCAAATGCAACAAACAATAAAATATAGAAAAATAATGAACTAAAACTACTTAATGAAATTGTTCATACATTTGTAAGAGAAGTGTTATGCTTGGAGAAAGTTTGCCTCTAGACTATAGGGAACAATGACATATGTATGATCGTACATGAACAAAAAGGGGGAATAAAATAATAAGGAATGGGTGATCGAGCTAACTCCAAATGCCCTAGGCAAGTGGATGCTACCTACATAGTCCCATGGACACCAGGTTCATCATGGATTACAGATCAAATATAGTTCTCTCAAGAATTGGGAAGAGAATAAAAATGAAGAGATTAATTGTAGAGGAAAATAGTAATGGGCTCATAAAATAATGAGTACATGGAGCCAAAGGTGTTGGCACTCAAAAACATCAGGCACAGGAACCTACAAGACTGTGAGAGGGTGGTTCAAGCTAACACCACACTGGAAGTAAAAAAGTGAGTGCTCATAAATGAAATAGGTTGTTAACTCATAATGTGCAGTATGTCGAAGCTTAGAATAAGAATGAGCTTTCAATATGGTGAGAGAGTAAGACAATATGACTCATAAAATAGTGAGAGCATTAGACAAATGACTAACAAAATAATGAGAGTGTTTTGAGACAAACCTATAACAAGGAATGGCCAATGAAATCAACAAATGAACTCAACAAATGATATTGGCCGAGCTGACCTAGGATGCCCCATGCATCCAAGCACTACTTACATAATCCATGTGGACCTTAGGCCGATGTAGTTCTCCCAAAAATGGGAAGGAACAAAATCAAAATGGTAAAGGCAAATGGAAATGGTTATGGTTGGATAAGAAGTTCCTACTTGGTAAATGTGGTAAACTACACCACCCAAAATAGAGATAAAACCACTACTGAACATGATGAAAAATTAAGCATAAATTTTATGGCTTAATATCTATCATGGAAAATTTCAACCTTTTTCTATACATTTGGAATTTTTAGGTTGTTTTGGGGGTTTTTCAAAATTTTAGAGTTTTTTGGCATCTCAACTCAATGGAGGATTATGAGATATAGAATGGGTTGATGCTCAAAATGGTGAGAACATTAGCTTAGGTTACTCAAAAAATTATGAGAGTATTGGCTTAGGTTGCTCACAAAATAGTGAGAGTGTGGGTTAAGGGTGTTCACAAAATGATAAGAACATTGACTTAGGTTGTTTACAAAATAATGAGAGTGTGGATTAGTTTAATCATAAAATGGTGAGAGCATGGATTAGGGGTGGTAGAGTTGACCTCAAAAAACATTGAGTGCTACCTACATAGTCCAAATGGACCTCAAGCCACTGTAGTTCACCCTATAATGAGGAATTTGACTAAGTAATAATAATTCTGTGAATAGGTGAATAACACAAAATAATGGTATGACAAGATATTATGATAGAAAATTGGCAAAAGTGAAGGATATAATTTCCATGATCACTGTCATAATGCTCAAAGATACTATTGTTTAAATAAGGCATTCAATAGTCCCAAGTTTGAATCATTTGATGAAACTGCCTCTGAAGCCAACCATTGACATTATGTGAAGTACTAGTAAATTAGAACCAAGGTCAAAAAGGGGTAATGGGAGAAGAGAAATAAACCAAGGTAAATAGGAAAGGCACGGTTAGAAAGGAATATGACATAGTATAAATAAGGCTATGGTATGACACGAAGTAAGTGACACTCAGACAATACCTCTAGTCATTCAAATGAAAAAGTGTTTGAGATGCATTATGTTCATCTAATCATCAAGTTCTTCTCCTTATGGCATATCTAGCCTATATGTCCTCGAACTAGAGTTAATGGTAATGATTTAGGGCCCTAACTAGTTAGGCTTAAACTTACCCTTTTTCTTGCATTTGACATTAATGTTTTCTAGTTTTTTTTTAAGTACAAGATCACCAAGCTCAAATTCTTTATGCCAGACATGCCTATTATATTGACCACACAATCAATTTTGATATGTTTGAATGATATTCATAACCCTTTTTCTTTCATTGATTTGTATTGGTCTTGACATCGACAGGAAGAATGGCCTCAGTACCATAGACTAGGGAATAGGGTGTGGATCTTATTGGAGTGCATAAACTGGTTTGATAAGCCTAAAGGGAGGATAAAAGTTGTAAGTGCCAATCATGTCCAACGTTATTGATAATCTTTTTTAGGATCTTTACAATGGTCTTCTTAGATGCCTTTGCTTGGTTGTTGCCCTACAGGAAGTAAAAAATGTTGGGTAATATGGTATTCGACACAAAGGGATTTTACATCCTTATTTTCGAATGAACCACCATTATTAGATATAAGGTTGGAGGGAATGCCATATGATAGATGAAGTGATTGAAAATTAACTTGGATATTTATTCACCATTCATGTAAGTTAGGGGAATGGCTTCCACTCACTTACTAAAGTATTATATGGCGGTAAGGATATGTTTATGGACATTTGAGGATATAGGGTTAATATTTCCTATGAGTTTGAGTACCCATATTGAAAACAACCATGGTGTAGTCAGTGGTTTGAGTGTTTGATCTGGAACATGTATCAAATTAGCATGCTTATGACATTGAACACACCTTTTAACATATACAGCTACATCGATGTCTATAGTTGGCCAATAATAACTAGTACATAGTAATTTTTTTTCAAGGACAACCTCATTAATGTGGGGCCCGTAAACTACATCATGAACTTCCCTCAATGTTAATCTAGATTCTACCGGGATTAAACAACAAAGCAGAGTTCTATCAAAGCTTCTAGGATAAACTATGGGTCCAATTAATATGTAACGAGATGCTTGATGGATGAATGCTTTTTTATTTTTATGAGAAAAGTTAGGTGGAATGGTTTAGTCATGAAGGTAATCATACAACTCAGCATACTAAGAATAACTGGGGCCAATAATATCAAAAATAATTTTGACGGTTGAAGGTTTATAGGTAGGTCCTAGAATATTTTCAACAAAGAACTGATAATCTTTGCCCTTATTTATGATTGGATCATTGAACCAAACATAGCCATGGCATCCATTATTCTATTATTAGCCCAAGGTATCTACTTAAATTGAAGATGAATAATTTTTTGTTTGAGAGTATCTACCATACCTTTGTAAGGCACAAGATTCTCATCCTTGGTCTAAAATTGGTTTGTGACCTAATTGACAATAATCTGATATTCTCCATGAACCAATAAACATTAGATATTACATTATACCACTAGGCAAAGCCCTATAATGAGTGCTTCATATTCAACCATGTAATTGGCATAAGGAAAAATGATATGAAAAGACTAGGTAATAAGGTCCCTTTGTGGTGTTATGAAAAAAATTATTACTATTGATCCATGAGACATGAATGAACCATCAGAATAAAGTGTCCACTACTATGTTTCAAGAGGTGCTTCTACTATAGTCATGATGGACTCATCTAGAAACGCAAAAGTGAATGGCTGAGTGTTAGAAAGGGGAACTTTGATAAGCTGGTCTGCAAGTACCTATCCCTTGATGACCTTTTGATTAACATATTTGATCTCAAATTCACTTAAAATCATTATCTATTTAACTATGAGGCCTTGTAAAATTATTTTTGAGAGTAGATACTTGAGCAAATCTACTTTGGCTATGATGATGGTCTTATTATTAAGCTTGTAGTCACGTAACTTTTGGGTTATTAAGACCATGAATATACAAGATTTCTTTATAGGTGTATAATTGTGCTCATATGCAATCAATGTGTGATTCAAATAATATACGACATGCTCTTTTCTCTGCTCATCATGTTCAACCAAAAGTGGCCCTAGGGCATGTTAAATTACAGATAAATAGATTAGTAATGTATTTTTTGGTGTGGGTGTTAATAGAATAGGTGGATTGGCTAAGTATTCTTTCAAGTATTCAAAGGTCATATGACAATCAATATTCCATGAAAAGGTGGTGCCTTTTTTCAATAAGTGGGTAAATGGATGGCAGTTATCGACTAGTTGTGAAATGAAGCATTTGATGGACTGTATTTTTCCTTGTAAACTATGGAGCTACTTCAAATTAAATGAAGGTGACATCTTAATAATGGCCTTAACCTTGGATAGATAAACTTTAATGCCCCTAAAAGAGATAATGAAGCCTAATAATTTGCCTAGAGTGATGCCAAAGACACACTTTTTAGGGTTAAGCCTGACTTTGTATTCGAGAAACCTTTCAAAAATTATTCAAAATATTATTGGATGGTTTGTACGGGTCTTAGATTTACCCAAGATGTCATTGACATATTACTCAATAATGTCATGCATCATATCATGAAAAATAACTATCATGGATCATTGGTATTTTACCTTGACATTTTTGAAGTTGTACGAAATTACTTGATAACAAAATGTTTCCCAAAAATTCATGAACGTAATATTGTGTTGGTCTTCTGGTATAATCCTGATACAATTGTACTGTGAAAATCCATGCATGAGAGAAAGCATATAATATACATCTATGAAGTCCATGATCATGTCAATATTTGGTAGAGGAAAGTCATCTTTTGTCAAGGCTTTATTGATGTTGTGAAAATTTGTGCATAATCTGATCCCCTATAGATTTTTGCTAATTAGAACAATGTTGGAGATCCACTTAGAATAGTTGATTAGATGAATGCATATTTCCTCTAAGAGTTTTTCTAATTCTTTCTTGACTAAAATGGCAATACAAGGTTGCATTTTCCTCAACTTTTACTTAATTATCTTGGATCATGATGTACTACAAGATGATGTACAAAAAAGAAGGATCCAAACCTGGCATATCAAAATAGGCCCATGTAAATATATCAATATATTCCCTAAGGAGAAAAATAAGAACTTCACGTACCTCCTCAGTAAGGGATGCACCTAGTTTTATCCACTTTGGATCAGTTGGTGTTCCAATATTGACTTCGAAAGTGTCCTCCACAAGGAATGTAGATACATCATCAAGGAGAGTCAATAAGGAATTAAACTAACTGGAAATACCTAGTCTATTTGCCTAATTGGTTTATCAACTTTACCCATATAGGATGAATTAGAATAACTAAATAATGGTAAGGGCCATGTAAAAAATACCTCCATACACTCTTGGACAATTTGTTCAAAACCCCATTGTTCTTCTACACTAATCTCTAACCCAAATATGATCATGGTATTGGTGGAATCCTAAAATTCATTTGAATAAAGGTGAACATCCCTATCTAATGGTGCTTGAAACAAGTTTTCACCAAGAGACTAGCCTTTATATTTACTATTACCCTGGTTTGAAAGCACCTCAAAGAGGTTTTCACTTTGGGACCTCAATGCTTGATTTTATTTTTCTTTTTTGCTAAAGAAGTTCACCCACTCTATGAAATAGGTAGTAGGATCTGATTCAATAAATTTATACTTATTATTAGAAAATATAAAAAAAGAAACTAAGTACGAGTATAGTTTAAAAACCTATTTGATTGTGCACACATTGAATCAAAGGATTGTGAAGATTTCCTCTTTGTCTTAGGAGGATGACCTATAGATAAGAGAGCACTAAAGCAAACTTGTTTATTAGACAAATAGTTGAGTGGATTGCCTAGTGATAGATAGATCCTGGAAGTAAGAGCTTCTTCGGGGGCTATCAATCCACACATTTTAAATAATTAAGTTTATAAACAAAATAGAAGGTACTTGCATCAATAATTAAAAGATATTAAAATTGAACACAAGAATACTTGCTAAGAAATATAAACTAGAGATGATTAAATTAGTGATAAACTAATTAATACTAGTGCTAGAGAGTTGGGGTATGCTTTATAAAATTAGAAAGGGGTCTGTGAACAAGCAAAAACACAAAAAATCAAGTTTGGTTGGGGGTTACTGGTGAAAATAACTTGCTAGTTTTTCACTACCACAGTGACTGTCAGTGATTGGGTTGACCATCGATAGTTAAGGTGACCATCAGTGGTTAAGGTGACTATCGGTGGTTGGATAGACCATTGACCATTGAGACAACTATTGATTATAACTGTGTATGGATTTGGGTTAGTAAAACACTAATTGACGAGATCCAAAAGCTAAATTTTGAGAGATGGGTAAGACCTGGGTTGATTACAAAATGGAAATAAAGTAAGTGAATACTGAAAAAAAGTACTTATCTTACCAGAAGTTGATCAGGTGGATGGTTGAGGTAGTTAATCTAGCTTGATTTTGATAGAGTAATGGTACTTGGTGCTTTGATGAGGCTACAATGATAACTCAACTCTTTGATGTAGTAGCTAGTTCACTAGATTACTGATAATGATTGACCTAAAAAAAGAGAATTCTAGATGCATAAGCTCTTGATAATAGTTGTAGATGGGCTTCACCTCCCATATCCTCTCTTCTTATAGGCAAGGTAAGAGAGTTGCAACATCACATGAATTGGGCCTCCTAATTATAACTCATAGATGTAATGGCTTGCAACAATATTTATATGAGTTATTTATAGAAAATCAAGATAGAAGAGTTTTCATGTTAGTGGTTGAGGAGGTGGACCCTGACCATCGATGGTCAAGGTGACCATTGGTGGTCAACTTGATTGTCAATGTTCAAGGGTGAAGGGTAAAATAGGTAAAAGCTAGGGTAAAGGCTAGGCTAAGATAGTTAGGTTAAATTGACTATGAGCTAGGTTTGATTAGGGGTTAGAGGGTCAAATGGTCCCAAGGGGGTCCTAAGGCTATCTAGGGGAATTATGAGATTCAAAATCATAGTGTGCAGATTTTTGGTGTCTATATTTTACCCCTTTTTGTTATGCAGCTTAGAAATAACTAGCTATAAAAAAATGGATGTTGGTTAAAGGTCTGACTATCTTGAGTATTGGAGGAGGTGTTCCCCCTTAAATTAGGAGGCGATGTGGTAAAGCAAAATCAGGTATGGGTTTGGCAAGGTGGGTGAAGGAGATGATAGGTTTGGCACTAAAACATAAATAGATGCACAAAGTATGACAAAAAGGTACAATAGCTGAGATCATGCATTGATTAGGTTTCCATAGTTGATAACAATAAAGGTCAGTGCTAGAAAAATAAGTGACTAGTGTACGGTATGACCCCATTTTAGGTATGGTAGCTAAGTACACTTGTTAGTCTCCTAGACAAGGTTAGTGTTTTTATGGGTATTTAAGGCATGAAGTGCTCTTATGGAAAACACAAATAGGTCAAGTGTTGTGGGTATTTAAGGTAAGAAGTGCTCCCAAAAAGACACAAGCAGGTTAAGTAAGCATGAGGTGGCATAAGTTCAAAAGGTGGTCAACATGGCAAGGTCAATCATTGTGGTCAATAAGACTAGGGAAAAAGTGTCACAAAACATGTGCTAGTTGGGATGAAATGGACCAATGATGAGGGATGAGGTTTGGTAGGAGAAGGATAATCTCCATGGGTGGTTTTGGGTTTGCAAGAGAAGGTAATCTCCAAAAATTTGGCACTTAGGTGTGGGTGCCTAAAAAATATTAAAATGTGGGTAGCTTGATCGTCGATGGTCAGGGGTCCCAATATCAACTATCGATGGTCACCTTGAACATCGAAGATCAAGGGGAAATCCTAAAAGGCGATAACATAACAAGTGAAAATGAAAGGTCATTTTCACTTTTACTATTTGACTTCTGTGTTTTTCATGCTCTAGTGAGTTGGATTTTTATGAGTGATAGTACTAACGAGGGTTAACTGAGCATTTAGTGAAGTTAGTGATTATTGATTGGTTGGAGGTACGTGTTGAGGTGATCTCATGGGATTGAGATGTAGGGTGGATGAGGATGTGGTTGAGTAGCTAGACATGGGATCCATCCTTGACAATAGTTGAGGAATGAGGTAGGTGGTGTTTTAAATTGATAAAGTAGTTGATTTGGTTACTTTGAAATTGAATGTGGGTAGTTTGTGGTTATTTTGATAGGGTTTTAGGGGGGGTTGACCTAAATTTAAGTTTTAGTTGTGTTTTGACAATTTAATTGAAGAAATTCAAAATAGAAAGGGTTTTTGCATTGGGAGAGGGTATAGGATAGAATTAGATAGGTTATTTGTTGAAATTGTGTTGTTTTGTTAGTTTTTAGGTATGGCAAGGTTAGGTATTTCACCAATAGTGGTCAAACATAGTGACCATTGGTGGTTCTGCCTGACCGTCAACTATTGAAGTTGAATGGTCACTTGATCATTGATGGTTATAGTGACCATTGGCGGTCAATAGAGTGGCCAAGTGGTTTATACAAAAAAAAAGGAAATGGGGTGTTGGAAAATGTTTTTAGCATTTTAAAATGTTTAAAGGCTGATGGATATAGGGTAGGTATTGAGTAGAAATGGTATGTTAAAAAGGATTAGGTGATTGTTGGAAAAGAGAGTTAGGTATTGTGTTGAGAGGTTAAGGTAGGTGTTAAAATGTTGGTGAAGGTTGCTTTTTTAAGTGCAAGAGGTAATGGTTGTGGATTAGTATTGGAATAGGTTGATTTAGGTGGGTTTAGGTTGATAGAATGGGTTAATTTGGAAATGAGTAATGTTAATAGAAAACTAAGTGTGCATGCTAATTTTGATTTTTGTAGGCATGAGACTAGATCTAGATGAGGGATCAGGTCCCTAAGATATTTGCAAAAATCTATGAAGGGATGATCAAGGATGATTGGAAACACATGGGGGATGTCAACCTTAGAGCCATGAGATACTATCAGTGCTCTCTATGAGATGTAGAGATGCTCATGGCCCTCATTGAGAGATGGGATCTGACCATGAATACCTTCCTCTTGCTGATAGGAGACATGACCATCCTACTAGAGGATGTTCATAGGATCACAAGGCTACCATTCGGGGGGAGTTGATATATCACATGGAGAGTGAGGATAGGGATGAGTAGATAGAGCTTATATATGGTGAGGATTGGGCCCTTACTAGGTGGTATTTTGGTGGTTTTGGTTACGAGCCATATACCAGAGGGCTCTCTTTTTTCCTTCACCCAACTATCTCAGACCTTCTTGAACCATTTTTTGATCAATATATACAAGAAAGTTTCTATCACCAATCTCTACTCCATCCAACAGTTTGAGGATGAATGTATTGCCAATTTTGTGGTTCATTGGAAGAATCTAATTAACTAACTCTCCTTTTCCCTACCTCAACGCAAACTCATAGAGATCTTTGCTCAGGCATGTGATAAGCATATCTCCTCTACACTACGTGTCTAAATATTTTGTACCTTTGATGAAGCTTTCACCATCGTGTGTAAATTAGAAAATAGGGCCATTGATGAAGGAAAGCTAAAACTAAAGAACAAGAACTCCACCTATAAGACCAATGAGGCTTCTTTTGCCAAATCGAACAAACAATCTAATACCAATACCAGGGACATGGGAACCACAAATGACATGGTCCTAAAAGTTGCTCTTCCACCATTTGTAAACCAACCAAATTGCTCTAGTTCCTCAAAGCAAAACACCAAGACCCAAAACCCAAAACTGTAGCAACCAAAAGCAATTTACTCTACTTAGAGAATCTTATGCTTCAATATTGGAGAAGTTATTGAATGTTAATATCATTCAACTTCTTCCTATCAAACCACCCCAACAATTTGACTCCTCTCATCCAACACCTAGTTGGTACAATGAGAATGATGTATGTGCCTTCCATTGAGTGATATGGCATGATGTTAGCAGGTGCAACACCTTCAATAACCTTGTCTAATCCCTCATTGATGAGGGGAGCTCAAATTAGACAACCCTAATGCCCCATCAAACCAAACCCTTGATATACTTAGGAAACCTTTTCCAAACCATGCTCTTACTAAAAATGAGAGCAACACAATTGAGTATTCTCACGATGCTCATACTATTAACATGGTTCTTGATACACTCACTACTAAAGAACCTATTGACCAATCCATTTGTCCCTCACTCTCTCCACTTATTGAGGTAGCAAGTTTACTTTCTCCTCTTTTGGAAACCCATACCAAGGAAACACCCCTTTCTCCTCCTTCACTTATTGAGGTAATAGAGCCATCAACCTCTCCTTCGACTGACATACCAGACCAAGCACCCATCTTACCTTCCCTGTCAACTACCAAATAACTCGCCCCTCCCATGTAAATCATTCTTGAAGAGGAAATCCCTATGTCTAGTCCTCCCACATAAGAGCTACCTATCCTAACCTTGCATTCTATGATTGAGGAAGAGGAAAAGGTTACCATCCCTGTGTCCCAACCTATGGGCCTATCTTTCAGGTCCACTAATTAGAAAATACAACTAGCCTACAAACCATTCTCTTGGATAGTGTAGAAAATATAATTTATCTCCAACCCTGACATGGATCAAGCTATATTTTGGTAGCAACTATGTCTCTCTTATATCACCAGACTAGAACCTCCAAACCTTTCTTTTACAGATCAACTCATCACTTATACTGACCAACCTATTACCATATTTACCCAACTAACCAAAACCTCTACCTAACCAACCAAAACCTCAACCAAACTAACCAACCCTCAACCACCTAAACTGATCAAGGACCATGTGACTAAACCCTCTCTTACCCTTATCAAACTAACCAAAATCCTTGGTATCCTCCCTACCTGAAGCCTTAGCGATCCATCTATGAAAATGGACTTAAATAAACAACCAAGCACCAAACCAAAGTGACCAAAGAGGTAAAACCATCCAAAGGCCCCAAACCCTAAATTTTACCTCCCTCAACCTTACCCTCTATTTTGAGGCCTCATCCTTCTACGTTAATTAGGAAACTAACTATCTCTACCACAACCCCACCACCTCTTTTGGTTATACCTTTGCAGTTTCTTTTTGACACACCTCTCTTCACCACACCACCAATACCTAAAACACCTACCCTGTGATCCTCCACCTCTAGCTCAGTGGCCTCCTTGTCTAAATCAAAGCCATTAACCAAGTGCACCTCCTTACGTAAGGCACCCACCATCAAACCTACCTCTAGATGGCCTTCTACCCCAACCATCAAACTAGAGACCAATACACCTTTACCACCTTTGGTTGAATCCTATTCAACCAGTTTCCATAGGTAATTGGAAACTTCTTGCTTAGTCTTACCACCCATCAGGCCCTTTGACCCTCTACCTTCAAAACCTATTTGGTACAATGACCACCAAGTGTGTGCTTATCATAAGACACCAGGCCATGATACAGAGAACTGAAAAGCTCTCCAAACTATTATCCACAAGCTTTATGATGAGGATTATCTATTAATAAATGAACCTCTTATGAGCCCCATACCAACCCAACCAACAACCATACTTACCCAACACTTAGTTACTCCTCCACTCTCACCTAAGAGTGAAGATGAGTCTGACCAATCTACTACCTCAACCTCTCCTTTTATCCATACTATTAACATGGTCAAAAGATTAAAAAATAAGGATAAGGGAAAGGCTAAGGTGTTCATACCATGGACACATCCATCTTCAACCTCCCAACCAACTCACACCCAACCATATCTATCTTCAACCAAACCCAACGTAGTCATTTTAGGTGCCTCCCACTTCAACCCCTTAGAGTCCATCAGGAGAGTTATCCTCCAACAACTTCACTAGACCCTAATGAAGATGAGATTATATGACTTGATCTCTACCTCTCCCCATCACCACCAAGCACTAATAGAGGCTTTGCAGTCCGTTGAGGTCCAACATGAAGACCCTCAACCTCTAGCAACCTTTGTTGGTGCCCTTCAAATCTCTAACCTTGTTACCTTCAAGGATTTGGAAATACCTTCCATCTACCCCAAGGACCCAAATCCCCCTCTTTTTATCACCGTTTACATCAACCAAACCCACATCAAATGGGTCATGATTGATGGGGGAGCTAACATTAACATCATCTCCTCTCATGCTAACAACCAACTCAACTTGTTGGACAATGTCATATCTAAATATTCAACCATCCTTCATTATTTCAATGATACTATGGCCACTACCTTAGGAAATTTCATCCTTCATATCTATTTAGGACTCTACACACTCTCTAAACTTTTCTATGTTATGAAAAATGAATTCTAATACAATGTCTTAGTGGGACGACCCTAGATCTATTCTATGGGTAACATCCCATCTACCCTTCATCCTTTCATTAAATTTGAGCTTGAAGGTTAGGTCATCACCATTTAAGCTAACCCAAGTCTTTTCTCAACATGCAATATGACTTATCACCCCAATGATGTCCTCATATCCCCATCTAGCACACTCTCAACAACTAAAACCCAACCTTTAACCATGAAAGCATATATCATATTCCCTTCTACCGATCAGGCATTGACTAGTTCCTCCATCCCTTTAGACCAAATACCCACCATAGACCTTTTAGAATCAACATTCCATCACCTTTTGTTGGGGGAGTATCACCTTTTATCCCTTGACACTTTCCCTGCTCATGAGTATGGGCAACTCACCAACTAGTCAGGATACAATCCCAATGTCAACACTATGGTTCCCTTCAGACCTCTCCACCATCATACCCATTTTTTCTATGGGGGACTTGACAAACCCCTTGGTGCTTCTACCATCTCTCTTTTACCTAGGCCATTTACCACTAGTTTCTCCTACTTAGATAAACCGAGCTTCACCAAGACATGCCACCATTAGTACACTTGGAAAGGCTTTAGTCTTGGGTGGTATGAACATGGCCCATATTAATTGGTATCCATTTAAACCCAAAAGACCCATGAGAATCATGGCCTTGGTTTCATCCTACCCAACAAAAAGTAACCCAAACCACCTACCACCACCATTGTTGAGGAAGATACCCCTCCCTCACCTACCTATTCACCACCTGCATGTGAGGATGAAGACATCATTCACCTAATTTTTTTTTCATCAACAAGATCAACCTAGGACCCCTAACTTATCATAAGGAGGAGGGAACCATAACTATCCCTTTGATCCATCCTAAGATGATAAGAGAAGACTCTCTTACCATCAACTCTATTTAGTGCCAAGACGATGATTCCATTCTCACCTATCTTAGTGCCCTATATTCTTCAATCCATTAATATCTTCCTACTAAAACATTGACCATGTTGAAAAAATCCACCATAGATATCAACTTGGGCACTCTGAATAACCCCTGCATTGTCAAACTCGACCAATCATTGAATACTGAGGAACTTCAAGATTTCCCCTCTTTCCTTCAAGACCACAACATAGCCTTTGATTGGTCTTATAGTAACATGCCCAAGATTGACCCCACCATTGCTACCCATAACATAGTCACTCACCATGATGCCAAACCCATCAAGTAGAAGCTTTGATGCATGTATCCTTGCATAGCCCTTCTTGTCAAGGAAGAGCTTCAACATCTTCTATCTGTCAACTTCATTCAACCCATTGACTACCCCTAATGGGTATTGAATGTAGTACCTATCACCATAACCATAAAGGGAATATGTATTTATGTGGACTTTTGTGACCTCAACCTCAATTGCCCCAAGGATGACTTTCCCCTACCGAGCATTGACCAACTAGTTGATCTTATAGTCAACCATGAGATGCTATCTCTCATAGACAGATTCTTGGGTTATAATCAGATCTTAATTACTCCTGAAGATCAACACAAAACCACCTTTACCACCCCTTGGGGAACCTTCTTCTATAGAGTCATGCCTTTTAGACTAAAAAATGCTGGTATAACCTACCAACATGTCATGACCTATATCTTCTATAACCTTATCCATAAGATTGTCGAGGACTATGTGGATGACCTTCTTGGAAAATCCAAACTCTATAAGGATCACTTGAATATTATTAAAATCATCTTTGAATTCCTTATCAATTATCATGTCCATCTTAACCTTAAGAAGTGCATTTTTGGGGTCCTATCGGGAAAGCTTCTTGGTTTCATTATCTCCCTTCTTAGAATCAAAGTTGATCCCACCAAAATCAAAGAAATCCTAGACATGCTTCCTCCAACCAACCTTAAGCAACTCCATATGCTATAGGGAAAAATTCAATCCATTTGTTGTTTTATCTCCTAGCTTTTGGACTGATGCCAACCTTTCCACCACCTTCTGAAGAAGGATGTCTCTTTTAATTGGAATAATGATTGTTAAAAGGCCTTTGATTCATTTAAAGAGTACTCTTTGTCACCACCTATCCTCACCCCTCCCAAGGATGACAAACCCTTTTGCCTTTATATCTCTACCATCGACCATTCCCTAGGGGTAATGTTGGCTCACCAAGATGAACAATATAAAGAGAAATTTGTCTATTACATTGGTCACATGCTTGTAGAATACGAGACTTGATATACCCATACTGAGAAGTTTTGCTTAGCTTTAGTCTTCATGGACACCAAACTTCACCACTAATTCCTTAACCATAAAACCTATGTCATAACCAACATCAACCCACTCAAGTACATGCACTCCAAGCCATACCAGAACTAGTGTATGGCCAAGTGGCTCACGATCTTAACATAATTTGACCTTGATTTCCTTCAAGAAAATTCAATTAAGAGGCAAGTCATTGCCAACCAATTAGTCGAGGCACCTTTAGTAGATAACCAACCTCCTCCTCTTGTGTTTATCGATGAGTCAATCACGACCCTCTCTTAGATATATTTCAACTATTAAGTCACCATGTTATTTGATGGATCAAAATGTCAACATGGTGGGAGAGCTAGTATCATCCTTATCCCCTTTGATGGTGAACCTCTTTCTTTGTCCTTCAAGCTTGATTTTGAATGTACCAACAACATAATTGAGTATGAAGCCCTAGTGATAGGCCTTCAAACTGACTTAGCCCTAGAATTTAAAATGATCAACTTTTTTGGTGACTCCCAACTTGTATTCAATTAAATCAATAGATCTTTCTAGTGTAATAATGATGTTTTACAGTAATATAAGTAACTAGTCAATAAACTCTTGACATTATTTGAACATTACTGCATGTAGTCAACCCCATGATCTACCAACAAGTTCACTGACACCATGAATTCCCTCACCTCTCAGATACCATATGCACCCTTAGATTTTAAGATTTATATCATTATCCATCAAGTCACCTAACCCTCCTATGTCAAACCAGATTCTCCACTATTTTTAATGTTGAAGAGACTTAGCATGACCTTTGGTACCAACATACCTTTGACTATTTTAACCTTGGCATAGTTCCTTTTAGCCTCTCTAGGAATGATCAACATTAATTTATTCATAGTACCTCACATTATACCACTTTTGAAGGTATTCTTTATAAGTGCAGCTTTGATTGCCTTCTCTTTCATTACCTACATAGTCATAAAACCTCTCACGCTATCAAAGAAATGCATGATGGTATCTATGGTGGACACTTTAGTGGCCTCACTATAACTAATTTCATCCTTCATCTTAGCTATTATTGGCCTACCCTTAACCAAGACTATTTTGATTATGTGAAAAAGTGTGTCAAGTGTCAACAACATGCCAATTTGCATCACGTACCTAGCCTCAACCTTCACATTTCTACCAATTTTTGCCCCTTTTCATAATGGGGTATAGACCTCATTGGTGTAATTTAACCCCCATTACTTGTAGCAACATCATTATATTATCATCACAATCAAATATTTTACCAAGCGGGTAGAGGCTATTCCTCTAGTCTTGACCAAAGCAGAGAAGATTATCGACTTTATCAACCATCATATCATCTATTGCTTTGATGTTCCTCATAAGATTATCATCAACAATGGTAAATCCTTTAAGAATAATCACATCCATGGTTTATGTAACACATTCAACATTAAGTTAAGTTTTTCCTCACCCTATCACCTTCAAGCGAATAGACAGGTATAAGCCTCTAACAAAACTCTTAACAACATGCTAACTAAAATGGTCAATGAATCTGGTCAGGATTAGCATTTGCACATCCTCTTCACCTTATGGGCATATCATACTAGAATTAGGACCCTTATGGGTGCTACCCATTTCTCCCTTATGTTTGAAGCGGAGGCCATCTTGCCTCTTGAGGTCCAAATTCCATCTCTTCGCATATCTTTACAAGATCTCATTTTTGAGAGTGATTATTGTTAGCATCATTTATCCCAACTGGAGCTACTTGATGAGTGTCATTTAACAACCCTTACCCATCTCCATGTCTATCAAGAGCACCTCAAATGTGCTTATAACAAACACATTATAGTGCGAGAATTCAATATCAGAGACCTTATCCTAAAGGAAAACCAACATGTCACCAATATAGAGAAAAGTAAGCGGGGAAAGTTTGATTTCAATTGGATCAAACCTTATATCATAACCCATAAGTATGGATCATGAGCTTACCAGTTGTCTTCTCTTGAAGGTAACCTAGAGATTGATCCCCTCAATGTTTCGCATCTGCGTCCATTCTTTTGTTAAGAAGGATCAAGTCTACCTTTTGTCTAACTTAAGCTCATCCATTGTTATCCACCTATATCCCATCTCCTTATTATAGGGGTAATTGATTAAAGATAAATCATGTGATTATCCATCATAGTCATATCCAAATCTTAAATAATGGGTACCATAGCTCTACCCATGGTATGGTTTTCATGGTACTTTCCACTCCTTTTCAAGATGGATCCCCATGATCATTGTCACCTAGACCTATTTTACACCTAATCAACCTTCTTGTGATTTTAGTTTTGCATTCATAAAGGTGAACCACTAAGTCAGCCTAAGCAAGTCTATGCTAAGCAACGTCAAAAAAATAAAAAGTAAAAACCCATATCATTAGCATTCATGGGTCATTCTTAAGCATTCATAGACTACTCCCTTGAAGGACAACTAATTGCCAAAACATAAGGTAGACTGCTCCCTTGAAGGACAATTATCAACAACATTAAACAAAACACATAAAATTAGACCACTCCCTTGAAGGATGGCTAAGTAAAGCCTTTGTCAAAAGCATATCAATTTCTTGGAAGCTTCCCATATTAATTATCTTCATATATACATCAATACAACAAAAAACCCATTATCACAATCAAAACAAAATCAAAATAATCTTAAAAGCTGCAATCAACTCTCAAGAAGCATAATAAGGTGGAAGCCACAATCAAATTTCACAAGTAGACTTCCTGCATTGATCAGTCTACATAATTTAGCATAGACTTGTTTATATTGACTCTCAGGACACTTACAAAAGAAGCATGCTAGTCTCATAAGAAGGGCCCATTTTCACCCATCTCCCCTTCACTCACTATAAGCAAGGGATTTTGAGCTGACTTAACATTATGTGGTCAAGACACCTTTTAACCAACTAACAAATGCTAGTACAAATAATTTGAAGGGCTTATATTCATTAAGCCAATCCAACTTTGGTTCTATTTTAGTCCTTGTCAACGAAGAAGCATTGTGATCTCTTCTTAGCCTATCATGACTATTCAATATTTTCATTACAACATTTGTCTCTTGATTATGTTCTTTATTTTCCCATCTAGTGTTGTTAATTAAATCACCTCATGTGTTTTATCATAAACATCATCAACAAGCATAACCATAACTATAAGCACAACCATAACAAGCATAATATCAACCATAACATCTATGAGCATTAAAATCACCAACCATTTTACACCACATGTCTAAAATCTAAATAATGAAGCATATACTCTTTAATATTTAACATGTCATAAGCAACCATAAAGCATCACCTTAAATTAAAACCATCTCATGCCTAGCTATGCATATGTCAGTGTCTAACATCTATAACCATAGGCATAATCTATAATAAAAAATAAACATCACACCATAAGCATTAAACATCTACATCAAACCATAAAACTATGAATCATGAATCCTACATCAACATCATCATAAGCAATAAAACCAAATGCACATCATACGCCATGAGCATGATCATAAACAAAGATAATATATAAATAATTCATGATTCAAATAAATAATACATGTAATAATGTATAATCTCTCTCTCAAAGCATGTACATCTTGAATTATTGGCATGTAGACCAATATTAAAATATTGTACATTTATTTCTGTGTCATAACATAGCACATCATGCCCTTAGGGCACCACTACCATTAGCTCCACCTGCACTACCACTACCATATGGTGCTTATCCTCTTGGGATGCCTATCTATCCCATCAAGCATGCCATAATGTTTCAATGAATTTTTGCTTTTAATTGGAAAAGGGAAGAGAAGAAACTAAGTACAACTATGGTTAAAAAACATATTTGATTGTGTGTGCATTGAATCAAAAGATTGTGAAGAGATCCTCTTTGGCTTGGGAGGATGATGTGTAGATAAGAAAGTATTAAAGCAAACTTGTTTGTTAGACAAATAGTTGAGGGGATTGCCTAGCAATTTTTATATCTTAAAAGCAAGAGCTTATTCAAGGGATGTCAATCCACAATGTTTTAAATAATTAAGTTTATAAATAGAATAAAAGGTACTTGCATCAATAATCAAAAGATACTAAAATTGAACACAAGAATACTTGATAAGAAATATAGACTAGAGATGATTAAATTAGTGATAAAATAATTAATACTAGTGCTATAGAGTTGGGTTATGCTTTAGAAAATCAAAAAGGGGTCTGTGAATGTGCAGGAACATAAAAAATTAGGTTTGGTTGGGGGTAGGTAGGTAAAAATAACTTGCTAGTTTTTCACTACCATAGTAACTGTCAGCAGTTGGGCTGATCGTCGATGGTCAAGGTGACCATCAATGGTTGAGACAACCATTGATGGTTACTATGTATAGATCCAAGTTAGTAAAAAGGTTGATTGATGCTATCTAAAAGATGGATTCTAAGAGATGGGTAAGACCTAGGTTGATTATGAAATAGAAATAAAGTAAGTAAATACTAAAAAATAAGTACTTGTATTACTAGAAGTCAATCAGGTGGATGGTTGAGGTAATTAAATTGATGGTGGAAACTAATTTGATTCTAATAGAGTAATGATACTTGGTGCTTTGGTGAGGCTACGATGACAAGTTGAGTCTCTGACATAGTAGCTAGTTGACTAGATTATTGATAATGATTAACCTACAAAAAAAGAATTTTGGATGCACAAGCTTTTGATAAAGGCTACAGATGGGTTTCACCTCTTAGCTCCTCTCTTCTTATAGGCAAGGCAAGAGAGTTACAACATCACATGAACTGGGCCTCCTAATTATAACTTTTACATGTGATGGGTCATAACAAGATTTAGATGAGGTATTTTTAGAAAAGCAAGGTGGATGTGTTTGCATGTTAGTGGTTGAGGAGGTGGACCTTGATCGTCGATGGTCAAGGTGATAGTTGATGGTCAACCTGATCATTGGTGGTCAAGAGTGAAGGGTATAATAGGTAAAAGCTAGGGTAAAGGCCAAGTTAAGCTAGTTAAGTTAAATTGACTGTGGGTTAGGTTCAGTTAGGGGTTAGAGAGTTGAATGGTCCCAAGGGGGTCCTAAGGTGGTCCAGGGGAATTATGACATTTAGAATCATGGTGTGTAGATTTCTAGTGTCTAAAAGTCAAATGTGATACATAACACTTGTTTATGATCTCCTAGAGGAATATTGTCTCTTAGGCCTAGGAACTCGCAAATGGCCTCATCATTTTCAAACTCATTAAGTGATATTGTGGATTCTTATTAGTCTTAGTCTATGAGTTGAGGATGATGGTAGAAAATTGGGGAATGACAAATGATAGGTGTAATGGTGAATACAACATATGGGTTAAATAGATTGGTATTTGACAAGTCCTCATATACACTATAATTAGATTTTACATCACAGAAGCATTGTCATTGCTAGTCATTGGTGTAGGAACACAAATAAGATACACGGGGTCACCCCCAGGTGGTTTAAATCTGATACCATAAGTGTCTTTGTGTTTGGTCATGGAGATAAGATCAAGAGTGCCTTGTTGATTTTCCCCCAAGCCTCTACCCTCATAAGCTTGATTATCTATGATTTGATTAGGGATTGGATACTTTTTGCTCTGGTAGTAGTTATTTAAATCATCATTATAGAGACATAAATAATCCTCAACAAGTGGGTATTGTTCTTGGATAATGGATAGTGGAAAAATAATAGGCTCTTGGGCATTAAATTTTCCTTTTTATCACCATTCCATACAAATAACTTTGGATTTGGGTCTTCCATAGGATTTAGGGGCCTTTGGAAGTTTGGCTTTATGGAACACATTATATGTGAGGTATTCACCTAGACCTTTGACTAAAATAAAAATATGATTAGCTATCTTAGGAGGGGTAAAAACTAAGTGGAGTATCTGGGTCTACGTAGTTAGATTCTAGTAATTCAATGAGTACATCTTTGTATTTTTTTGGTGTAGGGTCTAGGCCGAAGTGATAATTATAGCTCTCATATTTAGCTTCTAAATGCTTATGGAATTGATATGGTTGTAAGTCTACAAGAACAGTCACTTCCATCCTAGAATGGGGAAACTTGATACATTAGTGCAATGTAGAGGGTATTGCATGAATCTCATGTTTCCATGGTCATCCCAATAACAATTTATATGATAAATATAGATCTAGAACATGATACAATGTGTCATGGGTCAAAGGCCTAATAACCACTGGCAAACATGTTATTCCCTATGATTTCATTTCTTCATTATCGTAATCCTTGATATTAATAGTCTCCAGCTAAAGGTCAGCTTCCATGTTTCCAAGATGCTTGACTAACCTTAGAGACACAATGTTAAAGCTCGATCCATTATCTATTAAGATATGTTTAACTTTGTCTTGGGCTATGACAACTTTAATAAATAACATGTTATTATGGAGAGGGCCAAGGGATGGCATGTTGCTTTGGTCGAAGGTAAGTTATTAACTAGGAACTAAGTGTTATACCAAGGCTTGGAATTTAGCTAGTGTTATATCATTTGGCACTTGGGATTGGATTATAAGTTTGGTAAGGATGTTCTTTTGGATAGTGGAGGTACACAAAAAATTTAAGATAGAGATTTATGCAGGTGTCTTTTATAATTGCTCCACAATATCATACATTTTCTCTTTGGCTTTGGTAATTGGTTTGCTTCTAATTGGTATGGGTGTTTGGATAGGTCATTGGTATAATAAGATTGTGGACATAGAATGGTAACTTTAGTATGTTGAGTTAGGATTGCATAATCTAGATTGGGTGATAGGCCACTATAATTAGAAGAAGGGGGAAAATGAATGAGGATGGTAATCCTTGGGTACTACTGAGCTTAGTTACTAAAATGGACCAAAAGAGGATCACTGGTATAAACAGGGGGTTGAGTATTATTTGGTAATGGTTGTGGGTGATTGGTTGTTGGTCTAGGATTAATGGTAATGATGGTTATATGACCACCCATGATATGTCCTACAACTTTGTTGTAGTCATGTGCGATAACATGATAGACCCTTGGTTAGATGGTCATTCTAACCTTGGTTCCTACCATTATGTGGTTGTTACTGTCATCATTGTTATTATTGTGGTGGTGACCTATGCTATTGTTGATTCTGATTAATAGAATTATGTTATGGAAAAGGGTTCAGGTTATAAGGGCCCTGATATCCAATCTATTTCTCTATTTTCCAACATATTCTCAATGAGGTGCCTTAATTGCATGAATCAACATATGGAATACCTTTTGATTTGATTATAGTCATAAAACTCATGTTATTTATACTAGTCAGATAAAGGAACATCCTTAGGGAAAGGTGGAATGGGCCAACTAATCATATTGGCAGCAACTAGTTTTTAGAACACTTATTAAATGGGTTCTCCAAGGTTACTAAAAACTCTATTTACACATGGTCTTCTTCTTGGAGGAGGTGTTTGTAGAGGAGGGGCATGAGTGATTACATAAGTGGAGCTGGTTACATAAGTGGAGTTGGTTGAACAGATGGAGTTTACACCATTTGTATATGGCATGATTCATTAATTCCATTACCAACAACATTTTGATTGTGGTTATAGACCTTAGGCTTCTTAGAAGTACTAGCTTGGGCTAGAATAGGAGCCTATATCTGAAATGTGTTTTGTCTTTGATTTGGGCCTTGATGTTAGTTTAGGCTTTGGTTAAGAGTGGATAATTTGATTATCCCTTTATTGATAAGGGATTTCTCAAATTTTAGGCCTTTATCAATAATTCATTCAAATGTGTGGGCAAACTAAAGCTCCAGGTGATATGATATATCACTTTACAAATTATAGGTAAATATTGTTGCCAACTATTTGTCTAGTAAATTATGTGTGAAATGGATAGAAAGTGGCCTCCATCATTATAATTAAATTGAGAAACTCTCACCACTCTTTTTTGGGGATTGGCCCAAATAAACCATGATAATCTCCTATTCAATATTATAGGATAAGTGTTGCACAAACTTCTCAGATAGTCATTAGAGTTAGGCATATAAATCTTTGAACTTCTCAGATAGTCATCAGAGTTAGGCATATAAATATTTGGGAGTTAGAGAAGCCACTCCAAGTCCTATTTACTAGATTGTGAAGAAAAAGGAGAAGCAAATAGATATCACTAAAGGCCACTGGATGATGATTAACATAAAATTGATTCAAATGTTCTTTTAGGTCACCTTTGCCTTTGTGTTTGTTAACTTTGGTGGCTGAAAACCTAGAGGAAATGGTATTTGAATGTAATTCATGCTGAATAGGTATGAACACATCTCATCTAATTTGAATTTATTCCCTTACTTTCCTCTCTGAAGAGCTGAAATTACATCCTTCACCTATTGTAATTCTTGGGCTAGGGGTTTAAGATGAGAAGGAATATATGGTTATGGTCAGGGGGTCCAAGGTGGATTATTCTAAGTAGGGTACAATGGAGGAATGGAAGACTAAAGAATATTCATTTTAATTGTCACCTAACTAAGAATATGAATCCATTGGTTAGGGTTATGTTGTTGGTATGTCACATGTTATTGGTAAACATTGGGGTTGGGATTTATAATGCAACTTTGACTTGGAGGGAATTTTAGCTTAAATGGAGGTTTTTGGTGTTGGGGAATGAATTGTGTGTGGTGGGTTTATAAGGGAACTTTCTGATGGCTAGTCAAACCCTATTATACATGTTGTTGGTTGAAGGCTCACTGAAAAAATTATTGTATATTAGGCACGTTTTATGGATAAGGTATATGTTGGGTGTGAGCCAATTATTGCCCAATAGATTTTCATTATATGTTAGACACTTGTTTTTGGTTGATAACCTAATATTGGCTAGGCACTTGTTAGTGGCTAGCCACAAGATGCTACTGATTAGACAATATTTAAGGTAGCTGATTTACCATTTGTTATGGTGGCACATTGCATTGCACTTGTTGGGGTGGAGTGTTTTTTACCACCTAATATGGTGGGGTATTAATTGTCACCTATTTAGGTGATTTTTTTTCCCACCTATTATAGTTGGGTATTCGATGGTAGTTGATTACTTACTCCTTGTACATTTGAGGAAGCAGATGGTTGTGGAAGGATAGTTGCATGCTACAATTGCACACTAGATGTGCCTCCCCTATTGTTGTGATCTGGTTGATGTATTTAAATGAGGTATCTATTGAGAACTATTTGGAGGGAAATTCCATTTCATATTGGACTTAACTTGGTGTGGATTAGGGAACACCTATGTGTTATCCACCATGTTTTTAAAAGGGGATCCTAAAGAATCCACTAATTATTATTCAATTATAGGAACATTAAACATGTTTGTAATTAGCATGGTTTGAACAAATGGATTTGTAAGTACAATGGAAGAGCTGAGCAAAATAGTATGTAGTCCACTTTATGGAGCTAACTCTATAGGCATTGTACCTAGAATGCTCATGGAATTAAAGTTATTAGCTAGATCAAGGTAATCTTGATACAACTATTACACTTGTGATAATTGGTCAACACTTTGACCTTTTTATTTGGCAAATGTGATAAGTTCTTGGTTAGAAATTGGTACAAGGGCCTAAGTTTGACTATAGGAGGCCTGATCAAATGATTGGATGAGAAGTGCATGGCCAGGTGCTCTAACCAAATAAGGTAGACTTTCTTGTGGGAAATATGATGGGAATTTGGCACCGATTTCGACCGCTTTAAAAAGAATATCATCTTTATGTTCTAAGGGATGGTGATCAAATAAATATGGATCATAACTAACACTATATGGAGTTGTCACAAAATATGGTTGTTGTTGTTGAAACCATTTCCACACTAGGCAATACAATGGTAAGGTATTATGTAAAGGGGTCTTGTTCCTACCCTAGACAAAGGGGTGTGTTTGTGAGGTATTGTGTGAATTGGTATTTCCACTACCCTATGTTATGAGATGCATATATGGGATACATATCTATCTTATATGCCAAATTATCATCATAGGGATCATAATCGAAAGGGTCACTTGTGATAATGTTCTCATAATTGTGATTATACATAGATTCGCTATGTGTATATTGAGGCATTGTTAAATCAACACTCTTCATCTTTGGGAAATGTTTGTCTAATGCTTAAAACTTTTAGAACTTGGTTTAAAAAATATTTCCTTTGAAAATTAAAAACTAGGACTTGGTCTAAACTATCATGAAAACACTCTATGTCTTTAGAAGAAAATGGTAAAAAAGGAAACTTGGACTTGGTATTAGCAAAGGTTTAAGTGAACTTGAATATTGAAATGAAAACTTGAACTTGGTATAGGAACATGAGATTTTGAGACTAAACAAAAATAAAATTAGGTCTTGGTTTAGGCACATGATATTTCTCTCAAAAATGAATTTGGTCTAAGCACGAAATTTAAACTACTCCTAAGTCTAAGGACTTTGGATTGAAACAAAAGGTATAGTTGGTATAAGTGAATTTGTAAATAATGTCAAACTAAGATTTGGTTTAGGTAAATATCTTAAACCAAAATGAAATAAAATCCAAGTAACACAATCTAAATTCAAAAATTAAACCACTCAAGCCCAAGTAGTAAGCAAGACTCAAGTGTAAACTAATTGTCCTTATATCTGAAGTTGAAAGTGGATTTCAAACTTGGTTTGAGAGGAACTTGGATTCTGAAAAAAGGATCATGGATTCACATGAAGAGTGTAAAAATTCCTTTCAAAAGCTAAAGAACAAATGTTTTTAAAATCTTTTAGACTAAGATAAATGGTTTTAAACAATTTGAGTAGCATAACACTCTTTAGTTAAAATGTGTATGGATTTGTTTTATTTGTGTATAATAGCTTTAGATTCCATATACAAGTGAATAAGAAACACATACGTACATGCTCCTATACTAATAACTAACAAAAGGTTGCATTATATTCACCGAATTATATCAATATACCCATTCTTGAGAGGAATTAAGTGTTAATCTAATAAATAAAAGTGCATGAAGGTAGAACATTTAGCCGACCTCTGACTCTCAATAAATTGTACTTGGCATGAAACTTAGAGTGTGAAAACAACTCAACATTGGTAAGATAATCCATGGTAAGTAGGGTCTCTTAGTCTAAATTTTTTGCATTGGGTTTCTAAATGGTCCACAAGTATCAAAGAATACTTGGGCATAATAAAATATCCTCAAGTGGATGACAAACCATATAACATAATATGAGAGGGTCTTGTCCCTTTCAAAACCACTTCATCTATCAATTACTCAGTGAAGTACAATGTCTAAAACATGAATGCTTTGGGAATCCATTTGACATATCAAGTTAAATACTCAACCATTGTCCAATCAAATAACACACTCAATTGTATGCCCCACCATGTAAGTGAGGTTGGTATGATGCTAGGATATGAAACCCAATATCAACGCACCCCTATAGAACTTATAAGGAGGTGATGAACTGCCACTTGCTAAGCCAAAAATAAAATAAAATCAGAGACAGCCAAATCTAAGTCACCCATGTTCAATAAAATGAGGGGAGAGAATAAACAACTTGAACTCCAAGCTACAAGAAACAAGTAGATTAGTCATGTTTTTGAGTCACCCTAAATAGGGGAGAACATACACACAAATTTTCTAAATAATGCTAAAAAATAAAAATGTGAAGTACAATGCTAAAGAAAATGAGTTTTAAACACCAAAATGGAAATTTCCTTGAAAAACTTTGCTTAAACCTTTGGAAATGAAAACTTGAAAGTTGTTTGATTGATTTTTAAGACACTAAACGAAAGGTTTGAAAGCTTTGAAGTAAAAATAAGTTTTAAAATCAAAACACAAGTGTGATAATGGGCTTGTTTAGTGCATCAACTTATTATTTTTGCCTTATACCTTGCATCAAATGATTAGTGGATTCATTTGAGTTAATAAAGTTGTAAAAGTAAAGCAAAAATTTAAACTTTTAAAATCTCGAGTTTGTGTCTCAGAGCAAAGTCACCATTTAGTAGTCTAGATTATCTTCATTTTCCTAAAATTAAAAAAACATATGATGTGGAAAATTCATCATTTGGTAGTGGTAAAATCATTGATTATTAAAATCAAAGTTGTTGGTTTATAGAAAAAAGTTGTGAAGTCATTGATTTCATAAAATATTTTTGCTTAGCAAAGTCACCAATATATAGGGTCAAAGTCACTATTTTTCAAGCTGGAGTCAAAGTCACTAATATGCAGGGTCAAAGTTACTGATTTCATGAAAAAATAAAAAAGACATAGGAACCATCAAAGTCACTGATTTCGAGTTGTGAAGTCACAATTTTCATTAAAAAACCAATGTTATAATTGATACATAAGGTAAAGTCATCGTTTTCTAGGAAAATAAAAAAACACGGTAATTTGAATGAAAAAATCTAAAAATAAGGTCATTAATGAGTTTTTTTTCATTTTAAGAGTCCCAAAGTACTCCCAAGATGAATGTGGGTGCGTGGCCCCATCGAGCATGCCATTATGTAGTATAGGAATCTAAAGATGATATTATCTTCTATTGTTAGTGCATAAAAAAAATAAATCAAAGGCAACTAAAATTCTAAGCCTAAGTAATCATGTGAGAAAATGACTAACAAATAAAGAACCAAGAAAAAGATAAAAGATATAATTTTACCTTTCTTGAGAGCCTTGCTTACTAATCATCATATAAATATGTTTGTGTTCAATTTGTGAACAATTAATCTTTGGCAATACTAGTGATTTGAAGGCAACATCTCCCCTTGTTTACTTATAATTTGGCTTGGCACATGAAATGATTATGAAACTTTCTCTTAGCAATTGTGCATGGCAAATTTGGCTTGAGAAGCTTGGTTGAAAGTGAACGAGAACTTTGCTATTTATAGATTTTCAACTGATTCCAACCTATGTGTGGTTAAGCTTGGGTTAGGGTTGGGAGGTTGAATGCATTTATGTTTTGAGATAGAGGTTGCATTTATGAATCATGGATCAATAATATTCATATTTATCCCATTTATGTTAATGTTTCCAATTTTTGACTTCGAGGATGATGACATATTCATAACATCATATTTCCTAATATTTGTTGAAATTTCATTTTCATAAATAAGATATTCAGCAATTATAATTAATTAGTTAAGTGAATTTGACAAGGATTTTTGTAATTTTTAGAATTTGATTAATTGTCATGCAATATTGGTCGAAAACATCAAATTTTTAGGTCACAATTTGATTGGCAGTGAGTCAATGACATGTTATCATTGCACACAAGGTATTAACTCAAATAAGGAAGCCTTAATGTGATTTAGGGAAATTATATCTAATGTGCAGACAAATTTGGTTGTTTTAATGATTTCTAGGCTTAATAGGCACTGTTTGCTAGAAATTGGTTTGATGTCCATTTAGACATAAAAGTGGCCAAAAAGGCGTGTCTACATCTTGCACCTTTGTTATCCTTATCTGCCCATGTAATGATAACATGATAGGTGTCACTTCCTTATGGGTTTCAAGTTGTATAATTTTATTTGTGCATGAGGCTTCATCGTGTTTTATGTAAAAATATTGTAACATGTGTCTTAATATCCTAGACTCTTCTCACAAAGGGTGCTAATAGTTGATCATAATTTTAAAATTTTTCAAGGTGATCCATGTAATGACAACATGAAAAGTGTCACGATATTTGTTTTCTTGTTTATAAAGTGTTCTCACCATTATAAACTCTTCAATGCTCTATTAAGAAAGATGTCAACACATGTCAAGATCACATGAGCTTATCTCACATAAGGATTTCCCAATTAGTTACACTTGGTGGTTGGATTCCATGTAGTAAATTTGTGACACATGTCATTTTCCTATGATTTCTTTGTTTGTTTACATTTATCTCTAATGATGTATCCTAATTTTTATATGAAATAAGATTGTAACACTTGTTGTAATCTCATGAACTTCACTCGTGGAGGATGTTGTTTGTGTGTGTTCTTAGTTTTATCTTTATTAAGGTAATTTATGAATTTATAATGTTAAAAGGTTCAATTTTATTAAATATATTATTTAAAGGTGTTATATTTAGCCTAGGAACTCTGATGTGCTCAATGTAACAAGATATTAACACATGTCAAAATTTCATCACCTAACCTCATAGAGGGTTGTGATCATTGTTGTTTTGTTAGCTATACTTTCCCCTTGGATCTATCCAATGAGATGTCAACACATGGCATTATATCATGTATTTTATTTATTCATAAGGTTATACTAGCATGAAAACACCCTCCTAAACAATTAATCAACACAAACATTATTAGCATTTATTCCAATTATATTCCCTTTATACCTCTTTTCCTATTGGTGTTTATTCTTAGTTTGGATGTGGATCCTACTTGTGTATATAGGGTTATAAATATATAAATGATAGGGCACAAGGGTGAATATCAGATCTACAACATGGAAATTAAATTTCTTGATCTGGACAACACTTTAGGCAATGATCTGGGAAACACTTCAGGCGACAGTCCTACCCCAATTGGTGGTAGAACTTTTGAGGTCCATAAATTTTGCACCATAGCTCCGTTTGACTCCTTGTTTGAACCATTGGAAAGATAAGAATGAGGGGAATGACATGAGATGGCACAATATTTGATTGATGGGTTTTGACCCCTGAAAACCAAATGGAAGTGCCCAAATTTTCAATTTTAGTAGTGTAGTCTAAAAATAGTAAGTTTTTAAAAATAGTAATTTCTCAAATTCTGTATTATTGTAATTCATGAAAGTTGAACCATTTCATCTCCCTTAATATTGGTGACCTTCCAAATTCTCCTCCTACCTTTGAAAATAGGTATAAATATATATGTATCCCGAAAAGGAAAATAGACCTCTCTTCCTAGAGATAGGCATATGTTGTATCTGCAATTTTGAGAAATAAAACATCTCTTCTCAGAGATAGCATTATTATTTGTGTGTTCTTGAAATATTATTCAAATAAGACTTTTGAGTTTTAGATCAGTGGTATTAGATTAGTTTGTCTTAAGAGTGTATGATCCTGAAGATGAGGTCAGACTACCAGAAGCTTGGGTGGAAAATACAAGATCCAATAGACTATCCACCTGTTTGCCCCAAATGACCTCAAATGGTAGACAAAATTGAGACATTCAATCCTTTCAAGGAAATGGTGAATAAAGACCTCCAATAGTATCAAGTGCAAATGCTACAATAATTCACCCAAATTCTCCAACAAATTTTGATGGTAAATTTTGGCTCCTCATCTGCACCCCCATGTCTTTTCAGTGCCCCAACACCCTTCAAGGTTTAGGTGAATTTTGATATCCCTACATTTGAAGGAAAAATCGATGATGATGTAGTAGAAAATTGGTTGGATCAATTGTCTTCCTATTTTTATGTAAATAAATTCACCGATGAAGAGATCAATTTTGCTCTTTTGAAAGCATCATTGCCTGTCAAAAATTGGTGGGAAGTGTACAAGAAGAGGTTCAATATGAATGATATTGGCCTTGAGGAAAAAACTTACCTAAAATGATTTAATAAAAGCTATAAAGGAAGAATACTACCCCATTGGAGCATATAATGATATGTATATATAGTGGCAACAACTTCGCCAAGGTAAAAAACAATATGTTCAAGATTACACTGACATTTTTCATTCCCTATTTGTGAGATTGGGTATCAAGGAAAGTGAGAAACAAAAGGTTCTCAAATACTGTGGTGGACTACAATGGTACATACAGGGGGAAATGGAACTCTTCAATTTGGGAATTCTCAATGAAGCATACAAGTTCATAGTGAAGATTGAGTAGAAGCATGAAAGAAATAATACGAAGAATCAACCTTTGAAATGGAAAAGGGAATTCCAAGATAAGAAACCTTAGAAGGGAAAGACTAGGAGATAGTATGATTACCACAAAAGTGGAACTCACTACAAATAATAATGTTGAGCCATCAAGTCCCTGCTTTCTGAGTCATAATCCTCAACATCTACTACTCTATCTCATACACACCCTGCAGTCGAAGAGGATGAAGAAGATATTGTAGATGTTGAGCCTGATGCCATCGTTGCTTCATCACAAATCCATGAGGATAGTCCAGATGATAAGGAAACATTATTTCACTCTAAGTTATGGGTGAAAGGTAAGCCTCTACATTTCATTCTTGATAGTGGGAGTCAAAAGAATTTAATCTCTGCTAATGTTGTGAAAAGTATAAATCTATCCATGAAGCCTCACCCAAAGCCATATAGTATTGGATGGTTGAGTCTAGGGAGAAACCTCCGTGTCACCCACTAGTGTCTTCTGTCATATGCAATAAAACCTTTCAAAGAGGAGGTCTTGTATGATGTGGTAAATCTGGATGTTTATGATGCATTGCTTGGTCAACCATTCATATATGATCGACATGGCATCTATGAATCAAGAACCTAAAAGATCACCCTCACTCTTAGAACATGGTACTAGAGGGTACCCAAGGCACCACCTTCCACATCTATCTCCTTGATTAGTGCCAAAAAATTCATTCTCATGGTGGTCAAGCCCCAAAAATATAAAAGGGTTGATGTTACATCCCTAACTACACAATCAACACAACAACAAAAGCAAATGGATACCAAGCTAAGGAAGTTCACAACCTTCCATCCATAAATTGATGGTTAGATAGAAATGGTGAACAATCAGGCCTTGCATAGCTCCATAAAGCATAGTCCATTCTAATTATGCATTGGGTTCCAACCCATGATACCAAATTATTTAGCCATTCCATATCATCTACCTCTATTGAACACTTCAGTCATAGGAAAACAAATAGACATTAGTGAGCTTGATCTGCAGAGTTTTACTCCAGTGGATGATAATTAGATCAAGACATAAATGACACACTTGATAAAGACTCTTGATGTAATGGAGACCATTGCTTCTCAAGGAGGGAGGAATGATCTGGACAACACTTCAAGCAATGATCTGGGCAACACTCCAAGCAACAATTTGAGTGACGGTCCTACCCTAATTGGTGGTAGAACTTCTGGGAGCCATAAATTTTGCACCATAGCTCCATTTGACTCCCCATTTAAACTGTTATAAATCTAAAAATGAGGGGAACATCGTGAAACGGCATGAGATACACTTGATGGGTTTTGACCCCCAAAAATCAAATAGAAGTGCCCCAAATTTTAATTTTCGTAGTGTAGTCTAAAAATAGTAAGTTTTTAAAAATATTAATTTCTCAAATTCTGTATTAGTGTAATTCATGGAATTTGAACCATTTCATCTCCTTTGATATTTGTGACCTTCCACATCCTCATATCTTCAAAAATAGGTATAAATGGATATGTATCTGAAAAAGGAAAATAGACATCTCTTCTCAGAGATAGGCATATGTTGTATCTACAATTTTGAGTAATAAAACATCCCCTCTTAGAGATAGCATTATTATTTGTGTGTTTTTGAAATATTCTTCAGCCAAGACTTTCTAGTTTTGGATCAGTGCTAAACTCAGATGTACCATATACTAAATTAATTAAACTGAGTTAGGTTATAAATGTAAAGTACAACTATGCTAGATATAGAAATGCCATTAAATAAGGTACTTAGATGGATCTAATGCTAATGTAGATCTAGATCTAGTACATGCTAAAAGTATGTAGGAAGTAAAATGTGGAATAGTAGTCAGATTCTAGATTTGGTGCCTCTAGCTCTTTAGGTAGTTATGTCAGCCTAAATGGTGTTGACCATTTTGGTCCTGTAGGCCAAAAATCAGTTTCCCTTTTCTTTATTTACTGTCTTAGTCTTTAATATCTTCACCTTTCTGTAATTGTGCTTTCCCCTTTTTATAATAGGGCTATTTCTTTAAAGGACCAAATGACTTGAGTCTTGTAGACGTCTCAAGTTAATCCACAAGGTTTTTTCACTTTGGGCAATCCTTTTCAGCAAAAGGAATGGGTCAGTTTCAAAGAAAATACAAGGCTTTTATACACACTCTAGGGGGCAAGTGCCCTTACAGAGGGGAGGAAGGTGCCAAATGGATATTCAAGCAGGTTCCAAAGGACATCTTGGGGCCCAAGTATCCTTACGGAGGGTAGAGAACACTTGTGAAAGGATCAAAGGGAGGGCCAAAAGGTAAGGTTTTCTTTGGAAAAGGAAAGAACAAGGTAAAGAATTCCTTCAGAATTTTTGTCTGAAGGAAATTCTTAAGGGAAAGATGCAAAGGATTTCTTTAGAATTTTTGTCTGAAGAAAATTTGATCCAAAACTCGAAAGCTTTGGTTGAAAGATAATTTAGAAAGAAGAACAACCCAATTCAAATAATGCTATCTCTGAAAAGAGATATTTTTTTGAATCAAAAATTGTAGATACAAATATATACTTATCTCTGGGAAGAGATGTCTACCTCCCCATTTTGGGAAGTTCTTCATTTATACATATTATCTCATGGAATATTAAGTGGCTCGAGGAATTAATGGGTGAAGACTTAAGACAATACAACATTTGAGGAAATAACTATTGCCGATAATTTGACTTCCAAAATTTAAAACAATACAGAGCTCAAGGACATAATGAGTGAGGGTTTAAAGCAATACAGGATTCAAGGAATTAATTGTTGCTAGACAATTCAGCATCCAATATTTAAAACAATATAGAGCTACGCACAACCCTAGCCAGTCTACCAGCCACCCACTCTAGGGCCTTACAACAACCACTTCGGTAGCCATGGTCCATTGTACCACCACATCTTGGTGCTCATTATACCACCCAAATTATTACTCAAATCATTCCTCCCTCCTTGAAAAGCAATGGTCCCCATCGCGTCAATGTTCCCCATCAGGAATGGTAGTTGTGTCTTGATTTGATTCTCGATACACACTTGGAAGGGATTGTGGTTTATGGAATTGTGTAGGGCCTGATTGTTCACCATTCCTATCTAACCATCAGTTTGTGGATGGAAGGCCATGAAATTTTTTAGTCTGGTATCTATTTGCTTCTATTTTTGTGTAGTCAGGGCTGTAACATTAGCCCTTTTGGATTCTTATGGCTTGACCACCATGAGAACAAATTTCTTGGCACTAAGCAGAGAGATAGATGTAGAAGGTGGTACTTCTGGTACCTTGTAGTGCTATGTTCCAAGAGTGAGAATGATCCTTCTAGTTCTTGATTCATATATACCATGTCGATCATACATGAATGGCTGACCAAAGAGTACATCACAAAAATCTAGATTGACCACATCACATAAGACCTCATCTTGGAAAGGTTGTATTGCATATGAGAGAAGACATTGGTGGGTGACACAGAGGTTTCTCCTTGGACTCAACCATCTAATACTGTGTGGTTTTGGGTGAGGCTTCATGGATAGATTTAGGCTTTTCACAACATTAGTAGAGATTAAATTCTTTTGACTTCCACTATCAAGAATGAAATGTAGAGGCTTACCTTTCACCCATAACTTAGAGTGAAACAACCTTTCCTTGTCATCTAGCATCTCATCGTGTGTCTGTGATGAAACTATAATGGATTAAGGATCAGCATCTATAATTTCTTCTTTAACCTCTTCGACTGTAGGGTCTGTATGAGGTAGAGCAGTAGATGTTGAGGATGGTGACTCAAAAAGCAGTGATTTGATAACTTGACATTCTTCTTTGGAATGAGTTTCAGATTTGTGATAACCACACCACTTCCCAGTATTTTCTTCCTTTTGCTTCCAATTTTGGCCTCATGTTTGACCTTCTTTATCACTTTTCCATTTTTAAGACTGATTCTTTATATCCATTCTTCCATGCTTCTGCTCATTCTTTACTGCGAACTTGTATGCCTCACCGATGGTTTCCAAATTAAAGAGTTGCATTTCTCTCAATTTGTACCATTTTAGTCTACCATGATATTTGAGAACCTTGTGTTTCTCACTTTCTTGGATGCCCAGTCTCGCAGATAGAGAATGAAAAATGTTAGTGTAATCTTGAATAGATTGTTCCTTACCTTGGCGAAGTGGCTGCCACTCTATGTACATATCATCATATGCTCTGATGGGATAGTATTCTTATTTCACTGCTATGATACCAATAGAGGATTGGCCATCACACCAAAGCTTTGGAGTGATTTTGGTCCTCTTTCAGACCCCTATGGCCAGTCATCAAAGCACCTGAGGTGATTCCCAGTTAGACACGTGGTGAGCACTGACCGCCTCTGGAGGCGTATCCTTGAGAAGGGATGTGGATCATGCCCACTAGCTTTTGCGGGTCTTAACCTTGAGACCTAACTCTGATACCACTAATCCAAAACTCAAAAGCTTTGGTTAAAAGATAATTCAAAAATAAGAACAACCCAATTCAAATAATGCTATCTCTAAAAAGAGATGTTTTGTTGAATAAAAAATTACAGATACAAATATATGTTTATCTCTGGGAAGAGATGTCTACCTCCCCTTTTTGGGAAGTTCTTCATTTATACATATTATCTCATGGAAGATTGAGTGGCTCGAGGAATTAACGGGTGAAGACTTAAGACAATACAACATTTGAGGAAATAACTATCACTGATAATTTGACTTCCAAAATTTAAAACAATATAGAGATCGAGGACATAACGGGTGAGGATTTAAAGTAATACAGGATTCGAGGAATTAACTGTCACCCTAAAATTTAGCATCCAATATTTAAAATAATATAGAGCTACGCGTAGCCCTACCCGGTCTACCAACCACCTGCTCCGAGGCCTATAACAATTGCTTCAGCAGCCATAGTCCATTATACTGCCACATCTTGGCGTTTGTTATACCACCCAAATTGTTGCCCAAATCAAAATCCATGAAAAGTAAGGATGAATTACTTTGGAAAAAATTCCTGAAGGAATTCCTTTAGACATTTTGTCTGAAGAAGTTCACAAGGCAAAAAATCAAATGGAAGAAAACCTTTGAAAAGAAATCCATGACAAAATGGTTCGGGTAAATTCTTTCGAACAAAAAGTCTGAAGGAATTCTTTTAGACATTTTGTCTGAAGGAATTTTCCTGAAGGGAAAGCCTGACTGAAAGAAAGCAAGTGGCAAACATAAAGGGAACAATTCCTTTGGAAAAAATGTCTAAAGAAATTCTTTCAGATAATTTGTTTGAAGGAATTAAGAGGCTAAGGCAATCCTAAGGATCTCGAAGGGCAAGTGCCCTTGCGGGGGACTCTTAGCTGCTAAAAGGGGGACCTTTCTCCAAGCCCTGAAGGGACACCTTCCCTTCGGGAGGGGTCAATGACAAGGGCCCAAATGAAGAAAAGTGAAGCTGAAGGAAAGTGAAGTTGAAGGAATTACTGAAGGGGTGATGGGCCCGAAGATGTCAAATTCAACATTACAAAGTAGCTGTTGAGGTTCAAATGTTTGGTGACATCCCCATGGATGTCAAATTTAGGGAAATGGAATAGTTGTTTATTCTCATATATTTAAAGATGGGCCCACACATGGAAATGAGTTAGAAGAGATGCCAAAAAAATTCATAAGTGTGAACCCAAAGGCCTTGAGGCCAAAAGGAAGAGACCGCCGAGAAAGGAGCCTGAAGAGCCAAGGATTGATAGAAGATAGACCCAAGGGTTGAGAGAGCTAGGAAAAGACAAAAGCTGGGAAGGGACAAAAGCCAAGTGTAGAAGCAGACAAAATAATCTAGGTGGAAAAAGAAGGTGTCGACATAAGGAGTTATTCCAGTGATTGAAACAATGTCTACCAAGTGGTCATTAAGGAGTGCGAATAGTGAAGGCATGACCTATTTTTTCTTCACTTTGCATTGATGAGCAGACAACCACGTGAATGTCTTTAAGAAGCAGTCTTGTTTGTAGACAAAGGAGTGCAACCCATGATTTCAAAATAATGTTTGAATGCCAAAGTCAAGATTGGCAACTAACATAACATGTTCTTTCAACGACTTCCTCTTCCCAGTGTTTTTCAATGCAACATGGGCCACTTGTAAAAAAGGGTGCCATTGCTTCCTCTTTCTCTATATATATTGTAATCTCTCATTTGAGAAGATATCTCTCAGTTGTATGGTGAAGCCATGTAGGATTTTACCTTGAATCAAGACTTAGCATTTTTTATCCACATTTTGAGTTTGCACTTTTGCATATGGTTTTGTCTTGTGTTAAGTCATTTTATTTCATGCTTTCACATAATGATTCTAGCATGTATAGTGTATTATGAGTTCTCCTTTTGTAGGTTAGCCAAAAGTGTCTACAACAGAGTAGAGGCGCATGTGAACAGGATGCCATAGTGTGTCTTAGAACACCTCTAGTAGTTCTTCTTCCCTGTATCTCCAGAAGACCCCTAGGTCACTGATGCAGAAGAGTTTCTCATATCAAATGAAGTGTATATCAACTTGTTATTGGTGTAAAGTGTATGTTAAAGCTAAGTAAATAAACCAGTTTTGGTGCATCACCATTTAGTTTAGGTTCTATTTTCAGTAATCTTTCTCTCTTTTCACCCCCCATTGTTAGCAATAGAAAATCTAGGACCTCAGAGATGCATCAAAGGGAGATAACCCTTATCTAGAGATTCTCCCCTTAGTTTTTCCAGACCTAGAGGCAAGAGAGGAGTCTCCATTATGCCGTGTGGAAGATAGGAGCTCAACCTCCTGTCAAGGGTGCAATCCACAACGTCAATAGATGGTTACATTGACACTATTATTTGAGTCTGATGCTAGTGTCTTGTACATATGGGTTTGGCTTTGCCTTTGCTCTAGTTTATTTAGATATAGATCATGGAATATCACTCTTAGTGAAATTACATAACCCCAGCTTTCCATCTTAATGTGACCTTGGGAAAAATGGGTTAGTGGGTACATAGTGTCGAGCTAACCCATAGTGACCCCTTTATCAAAGGTGCTACCTATATAGACAATACTCTAGAAGAGGGCCCAAGACTCATGTAGTTGTCCCCTATGTGTTGGCTTGTGTGTGGATTATGCCATGTGTTTGAAATAAGTACAATAATGACCTAACTTGTAACTTAGCCTTATGACTACTTGTTTAGTACTTTAGACCTATATATGTGTTGTACCTATGACTGGTATGAAAATATGGAAGCTATGATAAATTTTATGTTTAATAGACTAATTTTGATAAGTACATTGATCTCTTTGTTCTAATTGATAGGTGAGGAATGAATGTGGGTTGATATTATATTTATATCAATCCCTTTGGTCTAATTGATAGGTAAGGAATGAATGAGGGTTGATATTATATTTAGGAGATAACTCACATTAAAGCACTTATGCCAACCATTGGAATATGTTTCATTTGTAAACTGGATGAATTTAGGGCACTAGAAACTTGTATCAGGTCAAGACAATAATGTTGATACTACTTTCTATCCTGGACATTAGTGTCTAAGGAGTATATGATCAAAACTTGTAGACGTATAAAATAAGTACATTTTAAGTATTCTAGGAAAGATATGATGTCTGTGTCATTAATAGATGATTGGTCAGACTAAGAGATAGGCCAAGGGGCACAAGATAGAGTATATGCGAGGCTTGAGGAAGCAAAGCTTATGTAGAATTAAGAGGAATAACCAAGGTCTAAGTTTGCCAAGTGTACAAGACTGAGGTGCTACATAATCACAAAATATCATCTACGTTTAGCCCTAATTTAATTTAATAATTAAATTAATATTTTTAAAAAAAGGAATATGCACATGGGTGTATATTCACACATTATTTTAACTTGAGTTGAATTTGAGTGCTTTGATCACGACCGACCTGCAACGAAGGGCATGTTACAGTGTAAAATTAGTTCACATAATTTGGGTTAAAAGTAATTGAAATTGAAAGAATAATATTTAGGAGTACCCCTATGTGTCAATGTAACCACCTTGCCTATTAAAAAGTTATTTTTATAAATTTTTTTATCATTGTAAGGCTCTAAAATTGAGATTAAGATAAATATAGATAAATCTTTAAAGTGCATAGATCCAATGAGATAGATCTAGCGAGAGAGTAAGGGAGGTTGGAAGACACATGCCCTCAACTTTGGAGCAAAATTAAGTTGCCACCTAGTAGTTGAGATTAGCTCAATCATGCAATCTAATGATACTTATAACTTTTTAAGGTTGGATGATATAATTAGATCCAACTTGAAAACTTAGAAATATTGAGTTATTTAATCACCTCAAGCCTACCAAAAAAAGGAACCAACTATTATAGTAGATCGGTTAGCTAAAGTCCGTAAATTTTTGTGGGGTATTAGTACATGCAATGGTTTTAGAATCTAAGATTGATTTGTATTTTACAATATTAGACACACGTTGCATAAAATATGTATCCTAGATATGTCTCATGATGAAATTATGTATAAAGAAGGTACCATGTATAGAATTCTACCACAACTATGAATCTGAATCATATAACTGTGTGACTTGACCAATTTAGATAAATGTGTAAGTGTAGAGGACATGATCCCAAAGCATGCCCCCAATATATATGGATAAATATGAAACTAATATAAGCACCCATGAGGAGGACATGTTTCCAAACATGCCCCCACTGAATATGTGAATCAATATAAGTACCATAATGAATGAATGTGGAGAACATTATTCCAAAGCATGCCCCCATTAGATATGAAAATTATGAATGTCTAAAATCCATGTCCATATGACATACCCCCATTGAATTTTGAAACTGGTATAAGTACTGAATACTAAATAAATGTGGAGAACATGCTTCCAAAACATGCACCCACTGTAATATGAAAATTGTAAATGTGTGGAATCCATGTCCATATGACATGCCCCGACTGAATATTCAAATTAAAATAAGTACTAAATAATGAATAAATGTGGAGAACATGATTCCAAAGCATATCCCCACTGTAATCTAGACACTATGAATATGTAGAATCTATGTCCATATGACATGCCCCCATTGAATTTGTAAGCTGGTATAAGTATCAAATACTAAATAAATGTGGAGTAAATACTTCCTAAGCATGTCCCCACCAATATTCCCCCCTTTGAGGTGAGGAAAAAAATAGGACGTGGAACTTACCTCACCTCAAAAGTGTAAGATAATTGTAAAATCTGTGAATGTAACCATGTAGCATATATAAAGAACATGTCTAGGTAGATATAAAAGTGAAGCATACAGAACAATGTGATCACATGTAGGCCTAATATGCATGATAAATATCATCATAACATCTAGATAATAATAATATAATCTCAAAAAGTAAATAAATACAGACACAAGATCACTCAAAAACAAGTCAAAAGGTTATGGTCTAAGGAACCCACAAACAAGGGTCATGTTTAAATGCCATAATGTCCAAAAAGTAAGGAATGGCATATTCAAATGTCTATATAATAAGCAATGACATATTCAAATATACAAGAAGGCAAACATAGGTATAAGGGCCATATACAATGAAGATATTCAAATGCTCAAACAAGCAAGACAACAACAAGGCAAAACACTCAAGAAAGTGTGTAAAGAAAAAATATAAGCAACTAGCATAAACATGTCATAGTAGCCCATGGATCAAATATGTTATTAAAAAAATGTCAAGTACATAGATTATCAAGTACCATGTGAAAGATAATATCATGAATAAGGCACGTGTAAGTACATATGTAAGTTCAAACATGATAGTGTAGAGTGATCATTGAATCATATAACCTATGTGTATCAAGATCATAGAACATGGATGCACCAAACATCTTGGTGATGTGAGTAAAGAGAAATCCCAACTCCTATAACTATATCATGTATCTATGTATACCTGTATATGTATAAGTATGAGTAAATGATAATGTATCCCTCAACATGGAACTAACACATTGATGCCAAGGAGCCAATAGAAAATGGAGGTGTTAAAAACATTTTTGCATTTTTTTGATTTTTTTTGGTATTTTTGGTTTTAAAAAGTTCCAATCAAGGAATTCCTCATAATCAAAAGATGTGGGATCATTTTTCAGAAATTTCAAGTGTTATTTATAATGATGGATTACCGATTCTTTCATATACTTGTCTAATGGCTTCCTTGAAGCTAATGGTGTGGGCAGATAATTGTATCCATAATTTGGTATACAAATCTCTGTGTCCATATCAAGAAAGGTAACACACATATTTGTAGTGTCTAATAGGGCTTGCTATTTTAATAGCCAATCTTGTCCAAGCTTTAATTTCAAATGGTGGCATGGTCTAGTATCCATATGGTTATGATCACCACATGTGTACCAAAAGCATTAGGTAGCTAAATGTATTCGTGGGATTCTGGAGTCAATGGAGAGTATATGAGTTCATCCATAATATGTCTTAACTATTTGAGGAATGTAGTTCCATAATTTGTATCCCATTTTTTCATATCAAACTAGAGATGGTAGTAATATACCTCATCAATATTAGTAATAATAGTCAACTCTTCATGCTTTGATCACTTTAAAAATAGTTCTCATTCAAAAGATAAGAAGGATTTTAACATTTAATAGGTTGTGAATATTTTTAAGAAGACTCCACATTATTCACATGGTGTTATTAAATTTTACATTTGTAAGGTTGGCTCAATGTTTTTAACCAAGAGGGGTGAATTGAGAAACAAACATTTACATGCTCATATGCTATGGTTGTGTTCCCCTTATCTAGATTCAATATCATTTCTTCTGTAAGTGGATTGATCCTATATGTACCAAGCCCTGTGGGTTTAAATAAGTTATGTGAAAGGTGATCAAGTGGATCAAATTTTAGTGCACATACTTTTTCATCTATCATATCAGGATTAGTATCATCATCATCAATATCATAGTAATAAAAAACATGCCCATAATTTTTCTCAGTATTGAGTAATAAAGGAGAATCAAATGAAGGAGGTTCTTGTGGTTTTAATGGTTTTTGATCTTGATTTGCATCTATGTGCACCTCAATATGTGGTACCTTATTTGAATTTTGAGATTGAGGAGTAATTATACTTGACTCACCTATTTCATAAGTGTGTATATGCTAAATAGGAATGCATTGTTGAGGTGGTACCACTGTAAGAATGCCTTTGATTTTGGATTGCATCATTTTGCAAAATTTGAAAGGTTCATCATCAGTGGGAATTGTTAATAAAATATTATCATGTATTAATTTCATGCATCAATGAAGTGTACATGGGACAACTTTCATTAAATATAGGTCTACCTAAAAGTACATTATAATGCAATGATTGAGACATTACTTGAAAAGTAGATAAAATAGTTTTTGGTCCTAATGTCACATCCACTGTAATTTGACCAACTTGAGGACTATGTGAATTATCAAACCCTTGAATATGAATAATTTATTTTTGAATTACATTGGTGCTAATGCCCATGGTGGTTAAAAAAATGATTACTACAAATGTTTAAGCCTTATCCATTGTCAATGAAAACCCTTTTGATGCCCTTATTTTGTAATATCACATGTATGAACAAAGGTAAATCTTGATTAATAATATATTTGGTTGGTAAATTAGTTGGATCAAAGGTAATAAGTTTGGCATTATTCCTGAGATCTTTCATGATATCTACAAAATAAACAAGCTCAATATCATTTGGAATTTGAGTTTCACACAATGTTTCATATAGGATGTCCTTATAAACATTAGATTGTTTTAAGAGCTCAAGTGTTGAAATTTTAGCATGCGTATTACTCAATTGGTCAACAAGGTAATATACCTTAGATTTTATCACACATTTAGGCCTAAGAGGCAACTATTGTATATTAACAAGTGGTGATGCAAGTTGAGCAACCTTACCTCTTTTATTAGTAACAACATGGACCGCAAAATCTAAGATAAGTTATGGGAGAATAATGGGTGTGGGATGGTAATTGTAACTTTAATAATACTTGGGTACAACAAATGGCTAAGAGCATGCACATTGGCATCTAGATATCGACTCTATAACATTGAAAGAGAAAATTTGAAGATATATGAAATGTTGTCTTTATTTAAACACTCTCTCATTATGTGCACTAATTTGATTACATGAAAAATAATGTAACAAACCATAGAAACTATAAGGGATTGGACCATGAAATGATTTATATAGATGTCTTGGCAAACATGATTATAATATTTATTAATCAGGGATTAAAAATAGGAAATAAAATTAAAAAAAGCTAGCTGGCCTAGGGTTTGATATTTAAAAATCAGGTTTACCAAATGTTTAACCCTAATTTGGATATGGATCCTAATTGGGTAGATAGGGTTAAGGATATATAAATGATAGAGCACAAGGGCGAATATCAAATCTACAATAGACTAATTAATGTTCTAAATTTAGATGCACAATATGTTGAACTTATTAAACTGAGATAAGATATAAATGGAAAGTATAACTATACTAGATATAAAAATGACATAAACCAAGGTACTTAGTTGGCTCTAATATTGAAATAGATCTATATTTAGTACATGTTGAAAGGATGTGAGATTTATATTTTGGAACAGTCATCACATTCTAGATTTGGTGCCTCTGGCTCTTTGTACACTTGTATCAACCTGATATGGTTGCATCAATGCTACTGTCTGGGTCTAATGTTAGTGTCTCGATATGAAATATCAGCTAAAATAGGATGTGACCATTTATATGCTTCTAGATTTGGATTTGACTTTGTTTCTTCTGCATTTAGATTTGAGTCATGGACTATCACTCCTGGTGAAATGGCAAAACCCTAGATTTCCATCTTTAATAGGACCTTGGTAAAAAATGGGTTAGTGGGTACATGGTGTTGAGATAACCCACAATCACTCCTTATCAAAGGGGACTACCTATATATCTAATACTCTTGAAGAGGGCCTCAAAATCATGTAGTTCTTCCCTATGCATTGGCTTATGTGTGAATCATGCAATGTGTGGAAATCAATTATAATAATAACTTAACTTGTAACTTGGAAAATAAGACCTTATGACTACTCCTTTACTACTTGAAACTTATATATGTGTTTTACCTATGACTAGTATGGAAAGATGTAATCTTTGATCAATTGAATGCTTGATAGAGTGCTTTTGATAAATGCCTTGGTCTCTTTGGTTTGATTTCTAGTTGAGGAATGAATGAGGGTTGATATTGTATTTATATTCATTTTATTGAGAGATAACTCATATTAAAGCATGTAGGTCAACCATTGGAGTACATTTCATTTGAAAATTGGATGAATTTAGGGAATTGAATACTTACTTTGGATCAGAACAATAACATTAATGCTAATGTTTGTCCCAAACTTTAGTTTCTAATGAGTAGCAAAATAGGTAGAGGATCAGAACTTGCAAAGGTGTAAGATAAATACATTTTAAGCATTCTAGGAAAGATAGGATGCCTCTGTGATCAATATAATTGTGGTCAAACTAAGAGATAGGCCAAGGGGCACAAGATAATGCATATGCGAGACTTGTAAAAGTAAGAGTTGTGTAGAACTAAGAGGAACAACCAAGGTTAGAGTTTTCTAAGTATGCAAGATTGAGGTGCTACATAATCACAAAATATCATCTACAATTGGTTATAGGATTGATATTTTATTGTACCACTTATATTTTCCATATTCCACATAATATAAATAGCACAACATGTAGATTTTATGTTAAATATTTCCATCAAATCCAACAAAAATTAAAAAATCTCAGCAAACTATATTTTACATGACGTAAATTAGGTTAAGTTTTTCTTGAACTTGGTTAGCTTTTATTAATTTTAATATTTTAATATTCATAATGTCAAATTTTTATCTTCAAAATCCAAACATGGCTCACTTATTTTTTATCATTTTAATGTCATAAATTATGTCTTTGATGGATTTTTCAAAGATCTCAATGTGATCGCATTAAATTAACCTCCAAAAAGTAATAATAGAATAAGTACTCTCTATGCAAGATGATTTATTTAAAAGAGATAATTTGTGATACATATTTTCATTGATACTTAGGCCCCACTAAAGTATATTATTTACACGTAATTATAATTATCTCTACGCAACTCTCAGTAATATACCCCCATGAAAATATACATGTTTGATATTTGGGCCCCATAAATATTAGGAACATAAATGGAGGAATAGTAAAATATATTCAATGATCAAGACTTAATATTTAAAATGTAATATAATCCTTTATGATCTTATGTGAGGTGGTTGAGTTATTTAATGAACCTCTCAAGGGGATAAAATGACCAAATAACTTATTACTAAATTTTATTTACTAACAACACTAATTCTAACATTTATTTGTAATCCTAACCTACTAACATAAGATTAAGGTAGAGGGGGGTGTCTCATACAAGCTATTTATCCCTATACAATAAAAAAGAAACTAAGCAAAACAACTTGGATCAAATGACCCAAAAAACCCCCTTAATCCAAAGGGGTAAAGAATAAGATTATTCAGATCTATGATGATGAAGTCATAAAACATCTCTATTGCATTTAAAAACTAACACACTATACATGATGGTATTGATCAACCAATGTCACTTCTAGGAAGCTTACTACCTCACAAGTTATGGCATGAATGATGAACATGATCAAGGTTTATTCATCCCATCCAATGATTATGTATCATATTATAATAGAATATGATCAAGGCCTACTCAACTACATTGATTCACATAATATCTCACACAAAAACCCATCGATACAACCATTGATGACCGATCGAAGGCCATGCACTATCTTCCACCCCTAATCAAGGGAGAGGTGAGAAGTATGTAGGAAAAAAATCAATCCAAACAATTGTGTTTGATCCTCATGAATGGAATAAACCTAAAATTGAATTGAAAGTAATAAAATCCAAGCCCAAATTTCCACTATAGAAATTTCCTATCTTTGTGTTAGCAACTCAATCAAGATGGGTGAATATTTTTTCACTAAAAACATATCAAAATAGTTAGAGTAGTTAGAGTAACCTAAATAATCTCCACTAGAATGACTGACATAATTTTATTCAACCTTCTTTTTATGTTGGGATAGTGGTTAAGAAGGACATGCATCAAAAATATGGCTAATGCAACCACATTTATAACATCCAGGGTCTTTTGTGTGTTTACAAGAACTAAAAGATGAGGAATAACTAGAATAACCATTAGATTGAGAAGAATTCTTATGTCAATGTATGTATTTTGAGGACTTTGGAGAATGCTATGAATAATGTTGATGAAAATGTCTAAGAGAATGGTGTGGAAAATTTCATGGAGGATATCTTAAAGAATATATCAAAGAATGGGCCAGAGAATGTTTGTAAAAATGCCATTAGGCATGTCCGTTTTGAAGCTCATGTTTCCCTACCTTTGTGAAGTAGGCATCTTCTATAGGCTGATTTTTTTTCTTTAAGAAAGGATGCTCATGTTGAGTGAAGAATTCCCAAATGGAATCAAATGTTCCTTTATTCATCTTATCACTAAGTTGCAACATTTTCTAAAAAAATTGTATAATATAATTGAGTCCATTCAGAGTGATTGAAATGAGCATATCATCATCTATTTTCCCACCTATAGTGGTGTAGTCCTATTTCAAATTCATCACTGATGAAATGTATTTGGATACATATTAATTATATTTTAGTTAATTATTTAATAGCTTCATGAGGAGATCAATTTTATTAGATGCAAGTTGTTTATCATATATGTCTTTTAGTGACTTCCATGCTCTCTAAGCATCAATATGAATTATAACTTATGCTAAACAAAATTATTTTGATAACACAAGTGCACATTTATCACACTTTTAAAATTCAATTAGTTTAGTTGCTTCAGTAGGAGGTGTGGGTTAGTTTTAAAGTAGTTCCCATAAGTCGTTAAAAATAAGATGTTCTTCATATTCATGCTCCACTCATAGTTTTTAGGAGTTAGTATTTCAATTTCAATAATAAGGCTTATAATTTTAGCCATAACCACACATAAAATATTATGACAAAAAGAATGAGAATGTTACTTGTGGTTATGATTTACCCTCACAGTAGATTCATAATACAATAATGTGAATCTTGGGGCCTATTGAACTTTTAATGTAAAAGTTACACAAATTACACCCTTATATCTCCAAAATCATATTGTTTCACTTATTTTATTTTTACAAATCTTTTTAAAAATAAAATTATTGCTAAGATTCTATTTACATATTAATTTGGGTCAAAAAATAATTTTGACCAAAAAGTTATTTTGGTGGGTTTTGAACCCTAGACCTCTCTTTTGCATGTGACTTACAAAACTTATATAACCAACTCCACTACAAGCATGCTTGAGATATACAAGGAAGACTTGATATATAAGCTTGATTTATTTGAGTGTTCAAAAATTAAAAAAAAATATTTGCATGTAAAATAAATTCACTCAAATTTCACATGCCTGTAAAAACTATATGTTTGTATTTCTATAGTGGGACCCATACTTCACCAATGTTTGAGAACTTAAATGTTAAAGAACATTAAATAATCAACCTATGTTATACGTCTGAGAGATATGCCATATGCTACTTCAAAAATCATGTAGGCTATACAGTTGGCTATTTAACACAGTGAAATCTTCCATAAGCCATACAAATGCACATAAATGATGTAAAACACAGTACAATTAGGCACAACAAATTTCAAAAGCATTTTTATAATTCTTTTTGTAGTGTTACTTCTCCAAGCCATTTAGTAAAAATAGATTTTATTGATCACAAATGCATTCAAAATAAATATTACTACTTAAAAATGTCATACAACATTATGTTGAATGCTGAAAAAGCCATTTCAAACCAATGGGGGCCATACAAATTATTGGCAACAATGTTTGAGGTTGTACTATTTGCTTTCTAGTCTTTAAAAATAGTAACAAGACTTCTTGGGCTGTACAAATGGCTTCAACAAGGGTTTTGAGCCATATAAATCCATGCAATCAGAAAAAATATGCTTCAATTTGACTTTTAAAGTCTATTGGGTTGTACAACAACATACAAAGTGCTATTTTTTGATTTTTGGGCTTTAGAGGCCGTACAAACTAGATTTTTAAACTTTCATACATATTAATTTTGGATAATGAAAATTCAAAACACTCGGCTACATACCTTCTTAAATTATTTCTCTCCTCGTCCACTGACAAACATCACTCTCTTCTCCTTAATGTGGCTCTGATACCACTGTTAGGATTGTAAATGGAGGAATAGTAAAATATATTCAATGATCAAAACTTAATATTTAAAATACAATGTAAAGCCTTTATAAGCTTACATTAGGTGGTTGGGTTATTTACTGAACCTCTCAATGGGCTCAACTCACCAACAAAATACTTGCTAATATGTATTTACTAACGACACTAATTCTAACATTTATTTATCAACCTAACCTACTAACATAAGATTAGTCTAAATGGGGTGTCTCATATGAGATGCATGCCCCTATACAAACAAAAGTAAATAAACAAAACAACTTGAATAAAATAACCCAACAATTAAAATAGTTTTTTTTTACACATTTTCATTATCCTAACAAAGGATGCCCTTGAAAGTTTGAGCCTCCATCCCATGAATAATTTGGGTCCATCATGATACAAGTTGGTGGTGATTGATAACTAGACATATTTTGGGGAATTAAATTTTTTATATGGTTTCAAATTTTAACACATTTAGATTTGATCCGACTTCATCACTACATCTTTAAGGTTTGAAAAAAAGATTTTGACCTTCACTTTACAAAAAATAGAGTCCTCATGGGGATTTCATCACATTTACCATTTTAAATTTGTATTTCTTAGTGTAAATGACCAAAATAATAATTTCAGCATTAAATTTTGACAAAAAATGAAAATTATTATTTTTTCTTAGCCCTTGTTGAAAAATTTGAGGTACACCATGAAAATCTAAGGCACCCTAATTTTTTTTTTTACAGAACTTACACATCCATGACATCCTATGATTGATGCAGATGTGTAAGTTATGCAAATACTTCTCTTCTTATAATATTGTCATTGTTCAATTCGAGGTATCCCACAAAAATTAAGGTATACCCCTTGAAACATATAGACACACCCTTGAAAATTTAAGGTATGCTGTAAAAATCCATTTGTTTACTTCCTAAAAAGTATCATATTTATGACATTCTGTGATTTATGTGAATGTAAAAATTATAAAAATGCTTTTATTTTAATAAGAGTGTCATTTGTCAACTTGAAGTCTCCCACAAAAATTAAGGTATATTGACCCCACAAAAAATATAGACACACCCACAAAAATATATACTCCTTTATGAAAATTATTTTAGAAAATCCACATGTTTTTTTCTTATTGGAAATCATATCTACAACATCTTATGATTTATGTAGATGCACAAGTTCCACAAATGCTTCTCTTTTAATAAGAATGCCATTTGTTAATTAGAGGAGTCCCATAGAATTTGAGGTATACCGACCCATAAAAACATATAAACTCCCTCATGAAAATATATGCTCCCCCATAAAAATTCAAGGTATCCCAATGAACATTCTAGGTACCCCATAAAAATTGTGGTACCCCCTTATAAATTCATTTCCATGAAGGATGATTCACAATTAAATGTTTTCACACTAAATCGATGAAATTAACTACCTTTTTAGATTAATGACCCTTGTTATATTATAAGTTCATAACTTGTGCACTCTTTAATCTAAAGAAAACCCAAATAAGGTCAATATTTATTAACCTAATGGATACATGAATGACTCCTATTAATTCACTTTCGAGACGAAGGACCAACACTCATTTGTGAGTCCATAAGATAGTAATTTTTAATTACAATGAAGCTTCAAAATATGATCATTAATTAAACTTTTGAAGCCATGAAGGATGATTTTATAAAAATCAATGTTCACATTTACTTCATTTCACTGAATGACCCACATTATATTGTGGGTTCCTATGATATTATGTTATAAATGGAGCATATGATTCTAATTATTTGCCTAAATTTTGAATTTCATAATATTATATGGGAAAGAGGGAAGATAATGTCAAGGATTTTATCCATTTTTCAAAGTATGAGTGGGAGAGAGGAGAATTTAAAGGATTTTATTGATTATTTCAAAAACTTTAGGGGTAGGAATGAATGAAATATTGAGAATTATTTTCTTGAACAAGTTGAATTATTATTTCTTAATTTGAGTTAACCCAAGTGAGTTTAATCACTACATTTAGTGACCTATTTGGTAATATCATTAAATTAATAAAAATAAAATAAAATTAAACACCTTAATCGTGATGCTTAACAAAACCAAATATGTGAGATTTAGAGGGTGGTATAAATCTATGTTGTCTATTTCCTTGTGCTGAAGTATTAATATCAACAATTTTTTTTAGGATATAAGGTATAAATGATATAAAAATGAATTGAGAAGTAAATCAAATTACCATGGGGATTCAAAACAATATATTGTTAAAATAGGTATAGTAGGTTATTTTTGGGTGTGACATGAGAAAAAAACATTACTCAAGAAGATGAAATGGAAAAAGAAAACCAATCTTTAATTGGTTTTCATTGAATCTTACCAGGGTTAAGTTTTTTCATCTCTCAAATTGAATAAAGTAGTTATGTGAGTAATTCTAAAAAAGGGATTGATATAACTAGCTAGAGTAAGAGATTAATCTCCATGAGGAAACTGTAGACACATAAAAGTAATAATTAATAAGTGCTTGATAATGTTTATTCTTGACATATTTACCCTTACTTGGTCTATTCATCATTTTACTAACTCGTAAGATATAAAAAATCCTTCATTATCTTATAAGCACTATAAATATCATACATATATCCCTCTTTTAGTTACATTCATCCCTATTTAGCCCATAGGCAACTATCAGACCTATCCTAACTATCTTCAAATTTTTGGGACAAGTCTGCATTAGTAGGACAGAGCACATTGTGGTCATGTCCCTTAGTGCAGCTTTATCTCCCAAATGTTTGGTAAAGTTGGTTAGTGTAATTATTCCAAATATTATCCTATAAAATCACATCAAGCACTTATTGTACCCCCACTAGATCTCTCTAGCAATTACATTACAAATTGAGCAAAAGAACTTAAATTTTTCCCATTTTAATTTTGCAACATTCTAATAGTCTTAATCCAAGTCTAAATATTTTTTATTATAGGTCAAGGGCATCTATTTTAAATTATTTCAATCAATATAATAATAATAGTCATTCTAGTTACATAATTACAGGTCACACAATCATTCTAGGAGGGAAAAATACATCAGCCTAAGGTCCATTTAGGCTATGTACGTAGCACTTAGTTACATGGAGTTTCTAAGTCCATATTGACTATTCCCCTTACCCATTTCACCCTTTTTATATTTGATCTCTATCTTATTTATTGTGTAGTATGTAGGGTTTTCTATTTTTCACTATGTGACAATGTAGAACACAAAGTTCAATAGTCAACTCTTGTAGGTGATTGCACATACTGAGATCTAAAAATAAGGAATACAATCAACCAAGATGCAGTCATAGTGCACCTTTGTTTGCCTCTTTTAGACTTGTCCTAATACACTAAAAATTACTATTTTCTAACACATTTATGTTAGTTAGTCTTTCTACACATTTTGTATTTATGGTAAACCTATAAAATCAACGTTTATTCTATTTTAGGGAGGTTTGCACATCCTTAGACCTTTTTAATATTATTATCAAGTTCATAATTTATATAAATTTTGTATCATATTTTATTTTAATATTTGACCAATACATATCATCATTTATATTTAAATATTTTGATATCATTAGTTTAAGAACACTTAAATTAAAAGGGTTAAATAAAAACACTTAAATCATATCCTATGAAGAAAACACACTATAAGATAAAAATATGGGCATAAGGGGTTGTGAATTCTAAAAAAATTAAGAAGAATTCATAAATATATGAATGCATATTTAAAATGGGTTTTAGAACTTAATTTGAATCAAGTAATCTCTAAGGATAATTATAAGCCCAAATTAATATATTGAAGCTTTAAGTTTTACCAAAAGGTTTGAAAACTTGTGTGTGTTTCAAACCTATTGTAATAATGATCTAAGAGGACCTAACCCTTTGATTAAATAAAACATAATTATAATTCCTCGTAACATATTTTATCTTCATCAATAACTTGAATATCATCTCAAGTACAAGGGATCATACAATGAGGTCTTGACTCCTCTTTATTGATGTTGCATAATTCTGATAGTGGCAGCATTTTTATTCACAATGTGACAATAGTGTTAGCATAAATTGACTAACTAATAATAAAATATGAAGTGATTATACCTAAATATTATAATATTTCAACTGAATCTTTATCTTCCTCACTTGTATATTAATGTACACTTCCATTCTTTGTAGCTAGAATGAACTTATTCGATATAATAATAAGTAATGATTAGATAATACAATAACATCCAATCTCTTCAAACATTATACATAGCTATCTTATAATACAACCTTGCAATTATAGTTATAATATTGTGTCCATTATATTCTTGTCTATTTCCATCATCTCATTTTAATATGATATATCATGTGATATGTGTCATTAAATTTATGCTTCCATAATAATCCTTTTAATCCATTAAGTGTGGTTTTTCATATGGTTCCTCCTAGGCTCCAAATTAGTGATATCAAAAACACACACTTCATATCATTTCATAGTGGTATTGAAGTTGCATCTCATATCATTTTTTATTTTCCCACCCACTCATACAAGGTATGATTACATGAAGTTAGGGCTTAAATATCACAAATTTTTATCATACCTTCATTTATGTCCTTAGATGGTAGACATCTCAACTTTAGAAATTCAAAAAAATTATAGAGGATGATTTACAAAGGCAATGAGAAGATTTGAAAAAAATCCATGCATGTGATAAATTTAATTAATTTATCATTTCACTCAACTTCTCAAGCATGTTCATGTAAATTTTGATACATCCCATTCAAAATGACCTTTTGGTGGTCACACATCATACAAGGTACAATTAAATATACACATCCCTATTTTTGAAGGAAAAATAGATGTATATGATCCATATAACTTGATTAATTTAAATTATTCATACCACATAGTAAATCATGTTTTATATGAAGAAAAGATAACGTTTGATCTTCTAAAAAAAAATTTATCCATAATTAAATGGTGGGATAACTACTACACTACATGTGAGACACATGAAGATGATGACTTAGACACATTTATCTTTACCTAGAATGGTTTTGTAGACACATAGAAATAAATCTATTATCTAGTTAGAAACTATTATGAATATGTTTTTGTATTATCAAAATGTTCAAGAATACATAAATACCTTTTATACTTTGGTTTCCAAACTCAATGTTAAAAAATTGACCAAAATATAATTTTAAAGTTTAGGTTAGGATTGAGACCATTTGTCCTATCTTAAATGTATTTCCTTTGTAACTCCTGCATTGGAGAAGCATACCAATTTTCTTTCAAGGTTAAAGCAAAAGATAAACTCAAGACTAAGAAAGATGATTCTGAGTCTTAGAACAAACTGCACTCTAATAATGCCAAGAATAATCTTAAATAAGGGAATTTCCCTTCATGCCATCTTTAAAATAAGAAAACATTATCAAATGATAACTAAGTGTTCCAAGGTTGACAAGTGGTATGCAATTTTTAACTCCAGTAATCAGTTTAATGAAGAGTGTTGTGCTAGGAAAACTCTACTTTCACAACTTGAGGTAATGGGTACTAATAATGCAACATTTATAAAAGGTAGGAATATCATAGACTTTGAACCTAGTGATATGGTTGGTACCAAAAAAATATCTTCTTACTCCAATTAAAATTTAGAGGAAGCATAAATATTGTTCCTTTCTTAAATGTGGATTAACAGTCAACTAACACACTTCATCACTAACAATGACTAAAAAATATTATGATTTCTCTTGAAGCAGTTCATAGATTGAAATTTCCAATAAGGAATCACCCATAGCCATACTCCATTGGGTGGTTCAACTCAGACCCTAAGAAACACATCACTCAATAGTGTTACCCAGTGTACAAAATCAAGCCCTTTCAAGATAAAATCTTTTACAACAACACCATTATAGGTATGTGATGTTCTCCTTGGTCAACCATATCTATACCGCTGACATTCAATATATTAATCAAATCCTATAAATTTGGACATATATCTTTGTGATATGAAATATTTATATACTAGAATTAGTTCATAAGCTTTCTCTCATTAGCACCAAGTAGTGCAAGAATATGGTCAATTATAATAATAATTTTTTATTGTTAATGGTGATACCTAAATATTAGAATGTCCTTTTGGCACTAATGCATATCATAGTTCATTTAATAGATCCAAAACATTAAACAAATTCCTGAAAAAATATAGAAATATATTTTAGTCATCTAATGAAGTGGCTACAAACTACGTGGTAAAACACACTATTGATTTGATATCAAGACTACCTCTACATCATTTATATATATTGAAGAGGTCAAAATACATATCCATGTGCTAGTGGATAAAAGACACATCAAGCATAACTTATTAGCATGACAACCTCATTATGCTTATGCTAAATAAGAATGGTTTATGGATATTATGGATAGATTATAGAGTTCTCAACAAGATCATTATAAATACCCACTAACCTCTTCTCAGGATAGAAAACCTATCTAACTAACTCTATGCTACCAAATTATTCACCAAAATTTATCTTAAGTTTGGGTATCATTAGATTCATTTCAAACCTGCAAATATTTAGATTATAACCTTCAAAACAAGGAAGTTTCATTTGAGTTTTTGGTTATGTTATTTGGTTTAACTAATGCATTTATGACAATAATTTGGATGATGAATCATAGTCTTATTCCATTCACTACTTCATTTTTTGTAGTCTACCTTGATGAAATCCTAATATTCAACAAAACATGGGATGAAAATCGGCTCCATATTGAACAAGGGATTCAAACTTTGTGATAATATAAGATATATGATAACATGGATAAATGTTCATTTTACATATGAGAGATATTATATTTAGAATAAATTGTATACAAGTAAAGAGTTCACATAAACCAAGCCAAGATCTACAACATCTAATAATGGCCTACACCAAATAATCTCACAAAGATCAACAATTTCTTAGGATTAGCAAATTTATATAGCAGATTTGTTCTTGGTTTTCTCATGTAACTTAGCCACTAAACCAATTTACTAAAGGAGGAACCAAATCAAGCTTCATTTAGACAACCACACAATATAAAACATTTAAATATTTAGAATTTAGACCTTATTTTTTTCAAGTACTTGTGTTATCTTATCTCAACATAGAATTTGAGATAGAGACTGATTGCATGTAATTTTGAACTTGGAGTATTACTCACTTAATATGGTCACCTAATTGCTTATCACATTGAAACATTCATTGCACTAGTAAGGAACTGTCTCACATATGAGCGATATTTATGCCATTTTTTGGCAATTAGGCATAAAAACCATTATATATTAGGAATGGAGACTGTAATTCTTACTAATCACAAGCCACCTCAATTATTGTAAACTTAGAACAAGTTTCAACAATAATGACATTAGAAATGGTATTATTATATTTAGAAATTTCATATAAAAATTAAGCATAAGAAGGGGAGTGCCAATCTAGTAACATATTATCTGAGTCTACCTTTGGTTCAAACTATCCTTATTGTGCTTGACACATGTGGACATAAAACAAAAACTTCATCAAAATTATATTCATCTGACATAGACTTTGTTGATATCTATCATAAGTTGGATAGTAGTAATAGATTTCAAGATTTTTACTTATAATATGAATTTATTTAACATATTGGGCACTTGTATGTACCCAAAAGGAATAGAGACACAAACTAATATGGGAGGTTCATTTCAATAAGGTTACAAGACACTTTAGAGTTGAAAAATACTTGTTGGCAATTTGGCCTCCCAAGGCCAAATGCCAACCCCTATAACTAAAAAGTTTTCATGGAACCCACTTAATCCTCTAAATCATGATCTCCTAAATGATGATGTGTCTTAATTATTTCTTGAAGTCATTCAAGACACCTAGAGGTGTCATTGAATCTATTTGTGATCACCTTATCTCTAAGATGTCTTGGGTCCTTAAGTGATGTGCTTGATCATCATAGTGTTGGAAACAAGATGACTGAGAGGGGTAGGGTGAATTAACATTCAAAATTTTTCATTCAATTTTACTTATCCACACATGAATCATTCTAACAAGCATGTACATCTTAGCAAGTATAAACATCAAATCATAAGAGCATGAAACACATGAACATAACATATACATGGAAAACCCTATAGGGGAATAAAAACCAATGATGAAGAAAATAGACTATAGTCCTATAATACAACATCAATATTTAGTGAAGCACCAACTTCACATGGAGCACTAACTCCAACTAGCTCAGCACCAACTCAGCTAGGATTTAACAAGCACCCAATTGCAAGGAGGCACCAACCCCCTAGATAACTTAGCACCAACTCAACCACTTGATGGTTTGATCACCTTCAAAAACCCTTATTGGTTAAATAATAAATGATGATCCACTACTTGAGATATTCACTCACTTATGCCCCTCTCAATCTGGCCTTCAGCCTTCTTCACTCAACTAGCCCTCTTCATAGCTTGATTAGGTCTTTTGACCTTGATCCTCATATGTAGAACCTCTATTAGATATTAATGAAATTTATCTAATGGTTTACATGACCTCCTTTTGCTCACCAATTATCTATATCATTTTATTATCCTTTTTTGCTCTCCCACACTTCGCATCCTCTAAGTCTTCCACTAAGCTCACACAAAATAGGCCTAAACTACCTTGCTTTTATACAAGTCACTTGATCATATTATTATTAGTCAGATACATATTTAAATCACTTATGTTAGACATGAATATGTATTTGAATATTAAAAATAACATGTATTAATCATTAATCAATCAATACAATAGGTTGGTCATACATCAATTAACCCTTACTCCTCTTTTAGGCTTATAAAGACCTAATAGTAATTTTTAACAACATGTTACCCTTTGATATTTATTTAAGCATATCCAAAGAAATAACATGGTATTAAAAATTCATATGCCACTCCAATATACCTTATCTAACTTTAATTTATGTCCACAATACCTTTTAGGTCTAACTACCACTTGAACCCCTCTTCAAATCATTGCTTATAAAAGGCTTATGCATATATATAAACTCTATCTTGAATAACTGAGGCATATACTCAATTTTAAAAAAAACCATATAAAAAAATTATATATTCAAAATAATCATGACCTAAGGGTTATCATGAACTTCATCTGATGCTTCAACTCAAGGTAAATAGGCTTAAACACTTCTCTGCAAGATGTTCACTTAGAACTGCCAACTAACTCAAAAAACATAGTCAAGAAAACATGAACATCTAACACATGATTATATATCTTCAGTTTATTTCAATGCATGAAAAAAATATTATAAAATACTTAGAGAAACCTCAACTAATCATATCATGAGCTCTAATGAAAACCATTGGTCTTACAAACCAATTTGCTGACCTTCTCTCTCACAGACTCTACTCAACCAGATAAGCCATTTTGGCTTCAATGTTTCAATCTATTACAAAAACTTCCAAGATTTTGAATAGAATGGATAAATCATCAAGACCCAAACATCATCATGCATTTCAATTCATCACTCTTACATGAAAGCAAATCAAGAAACATATTTTCACTTTTGCTTGATTTTCTTACTGTCTGTACCATTAGGTCTATTAGTGACTGGCCAACTTAGATCACTAAATTTGCATACCTGAGATCTCAAACCTACACAAAAACCTTTATGAATAGAAACTAAATTTTCACACTTTTTTCTTTATCTACTTAGTCACTTTGACTTGGTCAACTCTATCTGCTACAATAAATTTTTGAAAGACATGTTCTTTCCTGTAGGGTATGCTCACTCACCTAAGAAACCAATAACACCTAGAGATGCCTAGGAGATTTAAATTCAACCTCAAATCAATTTTTTGATCATACCAGACCATTTTAAGCTCTTTATAATAATATCTTCAATATTAGGTCACTATTAGGGTTTAGACCATCTTCCAGTCTTAACGATCATTCATAAAACCTAGCTCCTCTTTCAAGAAACCAATGCTTGGAAATTTGATCTATAACCCTTCATAATATACCATGAACAACATATTTTCTCATGAAGATGCTACACATGCCAATGAGCATTGAGAAAACCTTCTCAGGTAGACAACTCTTCATTGTATGCATTCAAGATACCTTAAAATGCTTTTCAATCCTTTTCTTGCAAACCTTGATCTGAAACTTCATGCACATACTTAAAATAACTTGAATCACCTCTATCAATGTTCATCTACTTGCTCATGCCATGGAGAATAATTATATTACCTCATCTAGTCACCATCTCTCTTCCTATTTTCTAAGCCTTGACTTGTAAGTCCTATCATGCCTTGAATTTTACCTTCTAGCCACTCTATAGTCTTCACCGTGAAACTTTCCTATGTTTCAATGCATCTTGTGTATGATCAAATAATCTCACACACTCTTATTTATAATTTCAATAGAACTTCTTCAGAGCTACTTATAGATCTTTAGAGTTTGACTGTAACATATTTAGAGTTGCATATACAGATCTTCAAAGCTAACCTTTTAATCATTTTTGAGGTTGTAAACACTTCATCTATAGATTCAAACGATCTCTCTCATGCTCAAACACTATCAAGTGTTCTTCAGATCATTCTTTTCAGATCATATTCATATTTGTAGCTCATTTGGAGTAACCTTGGAACTACTTATACAGATCTTCAAAGCACATAATTTCTTCTTCAGATCTCACTCATTTCATCTGGTGACATGAAAATACCATCTCACAAGGTCTATACAAATCATTACAAGATGATTTATACTTGATGTATTGACCTCAAGACTTATTTAACTAATCATCTTTACAAGAATCTTTGACATCAATCATATTAGATTGACATCAACGAAAGAACCATGCATCTTTAAAATAACCTTTGACATTAATGAAAACATTAAACATCAAAGATCAACACTTAATGATAATGCACATCAAACTCTTCCTTAATCAATGACAATGTTCAACAATATCCCCCTTTGTCATTGATGGTGAACATATTTAAAAAACTCTATCAACCACTCTTGATGGCAATCATCTATTAAACCTAGTTCTTGCCATTTCTTTCTCACCCTTTCTAATATTACCCTTTTTCTTATGTTTTATGATATTTATCCTTTTCTCATATTTTATGATCTTTTCTTCCCCTTTGACATTAATGACAAAGGTATTACACAACTTATCATCTCTTTTAGAAAGAACTCAGATTACAAACCACTTTAATACAGATCAAGCTTAGTTATCCTAATTGAATAGATGCCCCTTAAACCAAACATCCACCATGCTTCTATTAGTATAAATCAAAGATTATCTACAATTACTAAAATCATACTCTTTTTCGTGTGAGCTGATATTATCTCTCAAAGACACTTAGATGACTCAGGTCACTTAAAAACTTCTCAGTCCTTAGTGATTCATCAAAATCTCAAAAAATAGAGTCTATAAAGCATATTAAACACAATATCTCTTTATCTCCATGTATATAAAAAATAAATCACTTTCTTGATAAATAAAATAGATCTACCAAGCTCCCCCTTAGACCAAGCTTATCTTCTTTTATAAGAACTAGGAACTCAAGATCACATACCTTTCTTAACATGGCTGAAGAAGATCAAACTCCTGACCACACACAAGGCTATCCCATAGCATATATCAAATTTAAAAATAGGGACTCCCCCTTTGTCTTCATAGATCTAGACCAATTACTCAAAGCAAATAGATCTCAAAAGCTTACCTCTTATATACCAATTTTCTACACTTTGACTTCAGATACCTGATACTAGTCTTAGATCTCTTATCATGATTCTACTTCAAACCATAGAGATATCAACACATGAATTGATACTATACATATCCATCTCCTTGCTTAAAACATATATAACTTGGAATCTTCTCAAAAGAAACCTTATTTTTTTTCACCCTAATGCTTCTGTTGATTAAGAATGTCTCCATGAAGCTTAATTGAGCCACCCCTTTTTCATAAGGAAATAAAAAATATGAACTCAAGAGATTCCTAGATCTCCATCTTTTCACAAGACTAAATATTCTTCAAAATTATTCTAGACTTGACTGGCACTATAGGTTTGATCTCATCATCAACCTTGTCATCTTTCTTCTTTTCTTTGACTTCTTTATCAACACAAGCAAATAAAAAGTGTTTTTAACATTCTTTACTAGATTTATTACCTGAGGTATGCTCTATCTCAACAAGTAGTCCATTTGATCTTGTAGATTGATCATGACTAGTATTTACTACCTTTGGTTCCCATACATTCATTTGCCTTCTTTATTGCATTCTAGGAGCTTCAAACTTTCTGCTTTAACTTGATGATCTTCTAACTTTATTAAGACATAATCTTGTAATGTGTCCTACATTATGATAGCTATAATAGACCACCTTATACATACCATTTGATTGATGATGAATTTGATCTCCCTTTGACCAATTACTTCTCCTTTCATAGTTCCATGAGTACTCATTCTTGGAGGGTCTTCTACATTCTCTTGATCTATGACCAAATTGAATGCATATAAAATAGTCATCATTAAAAGATTTATAATACCTTATAGCATTGGGCTGTCTGATAGGTTTGTTCATGTTGACCTTTTCATCTTTAATGGTCTCCTTTTTAGCTTGATATCCTTTTTTTTGGTCTTCTTTGAATCCAAGACTTATCTTGTCACTTGCAAAATTATGACTGCTTAATATATCATATAGAGCCATAATGCTCTTTTCAAATTTCACAAAGATATTTATCTTGATAGATGCTTGATCCAACTTATCTCTCAATAATTTTATTTTAATTTCATATATGTTTTAGTCTTCTTCTTTAGCCTTTAGGCTTTCTACCGCAATGTCGTTCTAGGTTTCAACTTGTTGGATGATCTCTTGGAAGTGTTGCTCAACCTTTTCTCAAATAATCCAATCTACTCATAATACTAAGTTAATGACTTCATTTTCGTGTTATTCTTCTTCACAATATTCAACTCTTCTAGGGCACTTACTATTTCTACCTCAAGATCCACTTCCACTTCTCCTTCTTCACTTTCATATTATACCTCATTTGATTCTACATCAATCATGAGGCCTTTCCCATTCAAACAAGCCTCATTATTTGATTATATGCCTATGAACATATTTTCATTATTGTTATGTTCAAATTCATCATTATTATCATCACTGTTAGATCTGTCTGAATCACTTACATCTAAATAATTATCTTTTTTGGTGTAGAAACTCTTCTTATTCTTGAATGGCCATTTCTTTCCTTCATTCTTCTTGAACTCTCTCTTGTTCTTGTCAGACTTATAAACTTTTCTATCATCTCCATCATGTTATTCATTATGCTTAGATCTATCCTTTTTAGGACACTTATTTACAAAGTGACCAATCTTTCCATAGTTGAAACATTTGAAGGGTAACTTACCCTTGTATTTACCTGAGCCAAACCTCAACTTACTAGCAAATATAGCTATGAGTTCATCATCATAAATATTTGAACATGTACCATCATTGAACTTCTTGGCCTTTGAATTCTTTTTAACTTTGAAAATTTCTTCATTTTTAAGAGGTCTTCCTTCATTTGATCTTATCTCATAGGTAGTCAAGATGCCACGAAGCCCATTTATCTCTAGCTTGTCTAAATCTTGCATATATTTTACTGCAAACACGTTAGAGTCAAACTTAAAAGTTAGTGATCTCAATAACTTCTGAGCAACAATAGATTATTTCACTTCTCTAAATACTCTTATGATATTAAAAACTTTATCAACCCTCAATAGGTAGGATGTAATAGTTTCATCTTCATTCATCTTTAGGGTTTTAATCTATCTTCTGTGGTTCTATAACCTGGCCAACTTTACCTTGGTGTATCCTTCATAGATGGTCTTCAATTTATTACATATATATTTGGTCAAAACACAATGCATTATTTTTACAATCTCTACCTCTGATAATCCACACATAATGACATTCATTTCCTTGGAGTTATTTTCACCAACCTTTTTGCTTGTTGCATTTATTGATGGAATTGGAGGTGCAATATACCCATCCATAAGTGAATAAAAAATATCATGTCTTTGTGACATCAGATATATCTTCATTATAAAATTCTAAAAAGCATAGTTAGATCTATTTAACAATGGAACCTTATTGGTAGAAAGACTAGTATCAGGTATCTGAAGTCAAAGTATTAATATAAGATTGTGTATTGTCTCATATTCTGTGCTATGTGTGAATTCTAGTTACTTGTACTTCTAGTATAATTTTTGCATGTTTAATTGCTTGTATTTGGTAATCATATTGTGCTCTTTCTGAGGAGCAAGATCCTAACAAGTGGGATCAGAACAGGTGTGTTGTTCTTAGATTCCCTGACAACTAGTATCAGAGCTTTTGGTTGGGATACTAACAGGTTGGATTAGATCTGGTTAGTGTGTGTTGATTATAGGTTACTCACAGGGGTTTCTGTTTGAGTGGGAGTAGAGCAATGGCAGAAGATAATAGACTACGAATGGAGAAGTTTAATGGCAAGAACTATCAATTATGGAGGATGCAAATTGAAGATTATCTATATCAAAAAGATTTGTACTTACCGTTGGGTGGGGTTGATTGTAGGCCCCAAGATATGAAGGATGAAGAATGGGAGGTTCTTGATTGGAAGGCTCTGGGATCTATAAGGTTGAGTCTTGCATCATCTGTGATTTCCAACTTATCACATGCTAAGACAACGATAGAGTTGATGGAATCTTTGAAAAATTTATATGAAAAACCCTCAGCTTCGAATAAGGTATTTCTTATGAAGCAATTATTTAATTTTCAAATGTTGGAAGGTGGATCTATACATAGTCATCTTAGTGATTTCCATGGTTTGGTAAACCAGTTAAGTTCAGTCAATATTGATTTTGATGATGAAATTAAGGCTCTCTTAATCTTATGTTCATTACCTGAAAGTTGGGAGAGTTTGGTAATGGTAGTTTCTAATATTGTGTCTGCTTCAAAAATCTTAAAAGTGGATGATGTTGTGAGTGTGATCTTGAATGAAGAGATATGTAGGAAAAGCACAGGTGAATCATCAGGGAATGATTTGAGTTTTGGAGGCAGAGGAAGGCAAAGAGAGAAGATAAAGCGTGGGAGATCAAGGCCCAAGATAGGTAGAAGATCCAAGTCCAGGTATGGTAGAATAACCTATTGGAAATGTGGAAAGTAAGGGCACTTAAAGAGAGATTGCAGGTTGGTTGAAGATCAGCATGAAGGACATGAAGAAGAAGCAAATGTTGCGGATTATGTTGCACAAGATGCTCTGGTATGTTCTTTGGATAAAGTAGAATCTTGGGTTTTAGATTCTGGTGCCTCTTTTCATGCATCCCAAAATAGGGAATTTTTTCATGAGTATGTCTAGGGAGACTTTGGAGAAATTTGTGTAGGGGATGGTAAGCCTTGTCAGATGGTTGGCAAAGGAAAAGTGAAGCTGAAATTGTAGACAGGTAACACATGGGTGTTGAAGGAGGTCATGCATGTCCCAGTTCTGGAGTAGAATTTGATTTTTGTAAGAAGTTTGGGTGATGAGGGTTAAATAGTAACTCTCATGGTGGACTCTTGGAAGATTACCAAGGGTGCACTTGTTGTAGCAAGAGGTAAGAAAGTAGGTACGCTTTATCTATCTACTTGTATTACTGAATCTATTTTTGGGTTATTTACTTTAGCTGTAGATTCAAAGATGTGGCTTAATAGGCTTAGTCACATGAATAAGAAGGAGATGCATGTTCTTGAGTCAAAGTGTATGAATCAATATTTTTGTAAGCAGAAGAAGAAGGTAACGTTTCTTGAGGAATCTGATGTTCGTGACAAGAGCAGGAAAGCCTTGGTTTTCAAGGAGAAGGTGACGGATAGAGTTCAGCACAAGGGGCAGAAAATTTTGAGCAGAGCAAGGGTGATTTGGAAAAGGGTTTGATCCAAAAGGATGTCACAGGTAGAAGTCGGTTCTCACAAGCAAAACATAGAGACCGATGTCGGTTAGAAAACTGACGTCAGCATCTAGACAGGGACCGATGTTAGCTATGTGTAGACTGACATCGATAACTCAGGGACAGATAAACACCGGCATTGGTCAGGGGGAATTAACGTCAATGATGAGGCAGTCACATGAAACTGATATCGATCAGGTGCAGACTGAGATGTGACTGGCGTCGGTCACTGAGACAGATTTTGGGTGGACAGCAAGCTGTCAAGGAGTCTCAAGCGCCTATGTGGAGGACTTAAAGGGTAAGTAAGCCTCAAATTCATCATTTCCCTTCTTTACACTACTTGTTGCTCACTGATGGTAAAGAACCAGGAAGTTATTAAATAAGTAGAGTAGGTGGGAGCTTGGCATGGATGAGGATGTGATTCCTTGGAGAAGAACCAAACATGAGTTTTTGGTGGATTGCCAACTAGAAGGAAGCACTGAGAGACAAATGGATGTTCAGGATGAAGAAGAGCGGAAATGGATACGTGAGATAGAAGGCCAGGGTATATGGTCTTGAATAAGCTGCAAGACAATGGAGGTTTGATCATTGTGTTTCTCTTTACCAGGTCAGATAATATTAGCTACATTATCCTATTATTGTATGATGTGCTTGTTGCAGGGTTACATATACAGGGAGTTGCTAAACTAAAGGTAAAGCTAGTTCAGAGGGGTGTCATGAGGAATCTGGGAGCAGCAAGATTCTTTGGCATGAGTGTGTTCTAGGGACATGAAAGGTCACAGGTTGACTTTGTTTCAGGATGATTGTGTGAGACCGGTTAGCACACTGATGGTTAGATAGTTCACATAACTTTGTCTTGATTCACATAATGAGGTTAAGTGCATGGTATGTACTAGACCTGAGTTTTCCCAAGTAGTGGGAGTTGTCACAAGTTTGGAGCCAATCTAGGAAAGAAGTATTGGAGGGCAGTTTAGTGGATTCTTAGAGGGACCAGCAGCAGGTGCACATGCTATGCAGGGTCAAGTTATTTTTTACATGGTTTGTAGATGCGGATGTGGCAGGTGATTTGGATGACAGGTGTTGCACCATAGGATTTGTGGTGGTTGGTCTTCAAGAGTGATCTTGAAGAGGGATACAAAGCCAAGGGAACAAACTAGATGATGTACAGGTATAGGTACAATTATAGCTGTTTATCTCCAAGTAGGAGATTGTTAGGTTGTGGAGCTAAAAGCTTCAATTATGCAGATGAAGAAGAGGTTGCTGAAGTTCTAAAAGTACCGGCATCAGTAGTATGACTGACGTCAGTCATGATGAATGTAGAAGGCAACTGGCATCGGCAGGGAGTCGACTCGATGTCGGTCAACACCAGTTAGACAGGGACCGACGTCGGTCGCCTGTGTGTTCCAGAATTGTTTGTTACACGAATAGTTAGTTTGTTGAACTGAGTGTTTGCATGTAAAGGCTATTTTGAGTCTTGAGCTGCGTGTCTATTATTAGTAAACTAAGAGTCTAAGTTATTGTTTAAGTTTGGGATCTATTTATAGACCCATTGGCATGTATTGTAATTATGAGCTAGAAAGGAAGGCAAGGAAGATCCTTACATTGTAAGATCATTGAGTTGCAGGTTGTTGCAAGCTCATAGGAGATCTACATGTCTAAGTATGGTCTGTTGAATTGTAGGTTGCAGGTTCATGGGAGATCTACTTGAAGTACTTTAGAGTGCTTGGTGTATTGGCATGGTTATTACTGACTGGTTGGAGAGGTGAACACCAATTCTGTGTGTGAGTTGTGTGTTGGGACCATTTTTGGTAGGAGAGTGAACTTTTGAAGAAGAATTACTATACACTTGAGGTGTGGGAAGCCTCTGGAAGGTGGAAGAGTGTGGCATCTCTTTATTGTATTCTTTTCTATACGAGTATTAATACAAGATTGTGTATTGTCTCTCATATTCTGTGCTATGTGTGAATTCTAGTTACTTGTACTTCTGGTATAATTTTTGCATGTTTAATTGCTTGTATTTGGTAATCATATTGTGCTCTTTCTGAGGAACAAGATCCTAGCAAGTGGATCAGAATAGGTGTGTTGTTCTTGGATTCCCTGACACCAATGATGAGTGGGCATTCATACAGATTGATCTAATGGTGAGCGTTGATCATTAAAGACTTGGTTAATCCATAGAGATCGATAGAGCACGTTGAGTCAACATTTCAAGATTGAAAAAGATGAGGTCAATGTGATATATGTTTAACATTTAGATTTGGAAAACTATGCATTAAATTCTTAAAAAGATCAATGGTGCATATTCAATCTGAGCAATGAGGACACAAGATGATTGTAAAGTGGTTGAAGTTTAACTGTGACCATTGTCATTCAAATATTCGAATTTAACATAAGAAAAAATAGAGATATATATTTTTTCCATATATTTTGATAGAATTTAATTTTTTTGGTGATTTAAAAATAAAATATGAATATGACTCCATGTCACATCTAATGAACCCAATTTGAAGACCTAAACGTGTGTACAATCAAGGATATTGAGTCTAGAAGTTGACTATGTATTCGTGCTTGTTTTGAAAGTGACTCAAGAAGGATATTTGAGCTTGTGTTGATGTTATTTTGATGTCTCATGATGAATTAGATATTGAGAAGTGTTGTATACTCCATGAGGATGATATATGTCGATTTTTAAGGTGTGATCAATCTATCTTGAGTATGAACAATGCTTAAGAAGTTGACTATATGTTCGATAATGGTGTTCCTATGTATAAGGTCTATGTTTGAGTTGTTTGAACATACACAAAGGTGAAATAAGATGAGTGGACCTATGTATTTGAAAGTGGTCCTGTGTTATTGTTTTGCTTGAGGGTATGCTAAATAGGTGGATAAGGTCTCTATGAGACCTATAAGAGCTACAAGGGCCTTACTAAAAGGTATAGCTACTTAAGGGTGACCCATAGATGTTACGGCCAACCTATGAATATTTTATTGAGCCATGTATTTGTGTGAGAGATGCCTTAAAGCCTAATGGCTGACCAAGGTAGTGATTATCAAGATTGCTCTATAAATAGTAGAACTAAAGATGGTGGGTTCTAGAATTTGTATGTGAGATTATAGAGAGATTGGAATGAGGCTTGTGTGTGTGTTTTTGTGGAGAAAAGGATGGGTAGAGTGACCTAAGGATGAGTTGAATATTATAATATATTGAAGACTATTTGTATGACTTATTGGTCATAATCTTGTTGGGACAATAGTGCGCTTGTTGTTTAAGTGTGAGTGAAGGTGAAGTGTGTTAATCAGAAGTCCATCATCAAATGTTGAAGACATTAGTGCATAGGTGGATGTGTTCATAGGTGTTTTTATGGTAGCTCAATATATAAGGTTGTTGTAGCCTCCTTGCATGGTGAAACTTGCTAAAAAGTTTGGTTATTATTGTAACTCGCTCGTTAGGTGTGGAAACACATTGTGAGATTAAAGTCTCACTAAATAGGGATTATAATTCCTTGATAATTTTTAGATGATCTAAATTGGATCTTGTTATTATAGGATAGTAGTCCAATTATAGGTTCTAATGGGTTTTTATTGCCCAAGAGGATTTCCCACGTATATCATGTGTTATGTGATTGATCTTGTATTGTATCTCTTGCTCATTACTATGAATGTTTTATATGCTTCACGAATGCTTGTGGTAGTTAATTATTAAGAATTTGTAAATATCAAAATAAAAGTTGGATTATTTGGGCTCATTTATTAACTCCCCCTCTCAGTGATTGTACCTCTAACATAGACCATCTTCTAGTCTTAACGATCAATCATAAAACTTAGCTCCTCTTTCCAAAAACCAATGCTTGGGACTTTGAGATATAACCCTTCCTCATATACCATGAAAAAATTAGGCTATCATGTAGATGCTTCACACACTAATGAGTAATGAGAAAACCTTTTTAGGTAGACAACTCTTCATTCTTTACACTTGAGAAACCTTGAAATACTTTTCAAGCCTTTTCTTGCAAACCTTGATCTAAAACTTCATGCACATACTTAAAATAACTTGAATCACCTCTATCAATGTTCACATACTCACTCATACCATGGTAACTGATCCTATTAACTCATCTAGCCACCATCTCTCTTCTTATTTTCTAAGCCTTGACCTGTAAGTCTTATTATGCCTTGAATCTGACTTTCTAGCCACTCTATAGTATCACCTTAAAACTTTACTATGTTTCAATGCCTCTTGTGTATGCTCAATCAATCTCATATACTCACTCTTCTTCAAAATTTAAATAGAACTTCTTTAGAGCTACTTATAGATCTCTAGAGATTGATTGTAACATCTTCAAAGCTACATATACAAATATTTAGAGATAATATTTTAATCATTTTTGAGGTCCTAAACACTTCGTGTCAAACCTAAAACAATCTCTCTCATGCTCAAACACTATCAAGTGTTATTTGGAGCATTCTCTTCAGAGCATCTTCATCTTTTATCTCATTTGGATCAACTTTGGAATTAATTACACAGATCTTCAAAGCACACAGTTTCTTCTTCAGATGTAAGTCATTTCATCTTTCCACCTACAAATACCATCTCACAAGGTCTAGATAAAGCATTACAAGATGCTTTATACTTGATGTACTGACCTCAAGGCTTACTTGACAATCATCTTTATAAGAATATTTGACATCAATGATATTAGATTTACATCAATGAAAGAACCATGCATATTTAAAAGAACCTTTGATATCAATGACAATATTAAACATCAATTATCAACACTTAATGATAATGCACAACAAAATTTTCCTTAATCAATGAAAATCTTTAAAACATAATGTTCATTGACTACCATATGAAAGGAGTAGACTAAAAATGGGTGAGAGTAGCGTAGCAGAGGAAAATTTGAATGATAGAGATGGGTGAGAGTCAGGGGATCCACGTACAGATGCTCTCATTTTACCAGCAATAGATCCAGATGTGGAGACTATAGGGAAGACACCCACCTTAGTCAAAGATTTGAAGAATCAAAATTCAATAGATAATGATCCCAGTCAGGGCCCATAAAAAATTGATCCCCATCCCAATATAGGTAAATAATAAGTCTCATGGGCAGACCTGGTCGTGGGAGATCGGTACCACTTTGTTTCATATGAATCTATTCTAATACCCATAAGGGATTGTAATGAGGTAAGTTTAGAGGTCCAAAATGGTATTATTGATAATATCAACACCTCTCTTTCAAATTCCATTTTAGCTAAGTTTAATGATTTTTGCCCTAACATTGACTCCTTCCAAAAATGGGCTAATCTCAAATGGAAACCCAAAGGCCAGATGGACATTATAGCTATGCCTCAAAATTTTTTCTTGATAAATTTCTCCCTTTCTAAGGACACTCTTAAGAACTTAACAAGTGACCTATGGTTTATGGGCAAATTTGTTGTCTATATTCATAAATATAAGGCATGCCTTAATCTTAATTTCTTTGTCTCTAAAGATATTCCAATCTATATCAGCCTTCTAAAACTTCCACTAGAATTTTGGGCTCTAGAAGTTATTCTCAGCATAGTTAGGGCCTTTGATCAACCTATTTCCATTGGATTATTAACTCATTTCAAAAGGTTCCTACTAGTAGCCAAGGTTTGTGTCTTCACTCCCAATAACAAACCTTTGATATATTCCATCATTCTCAAATCTAAATATGGATGTTGGACCTAAAAGGTCTTTTTGGATAGGTTCTCAGATATTTGTCAGACCAATAACATTCTTAACCACTCTTCCAAAGCTTGTCCCCATTTCAAGAAGCCTCCATTACCTCCCTCCCTCACCTGGGTTAAGAAACCCCCCTCATCCTCCTTCTTCCCCTCCCATCAAACCGTACCTTTCTATTTTTCGTCCCTCTTCCCCCCTTACTTCCCCTTCCCAAGGTATCCTCCCCCTTCCCTCCTCCTTCCCTTCTATCCTTGCTTCCTTTTCATCTGTATCCCCCACCAACAAAGGGAAGTCATTGTGAGGCCCCTCTACACTCAAGATCCAAAGCCCTACTTGTTCTCCATCCCCTCCCATGCTCTCCCTTTTTTTGCCCCACCCTACTTCCTCTTTATAGGACCTTTTTCTTGAGGCCATGTTTGCTTCTCTAATGGTTTCCCCTCCCCCCACCACTCCTCTCTGGTCCCTCCCTCCCCCATTTCCTCTTGTCTCATGCCATATGTTTCATCTTTGCTTAGCAATGATCTGATCCTTTAGGAGGTCCCTACCCCTCCTTCTCCTTAGGTTTATAGCTGTGAACCAAGATGCCTCAAATTTTTAGAAGGCCTAAGCTCCATGATTTCCTTGAGGGAAAGGGATATCCCTTCCCAGGATGAATAAAAATGGGTTAATATGCACAACAAGAGGGGTAGGAATAAAGTGGAAGTTGGGAGTGAACAAAAATCAAAAGGTAGACCCATCTCCCAGATCTCTCACTAGGAGGAGACATTTAGAAAAGTGGTTAAGGGCACACAAATGACCCTCTGTCACTATCCTAACAATAAGAAATGAAAGTTCTCTCCTATAACATAAGGGGTTTAAATAACCCCACTAAATAGAGATTGGTTAGAAATCTCATTTTGAAACATAAACTGGATATCCTCTTATTGCAAGAAACCAAGATGTCTACTGAGAAATTCTAGAAGATTAAGTCAAAGGTTTGAGAAAGTGAATTTTATAGCTACAACATTGATAGAGGAGCATCGGGGGCTCTGGTAGTTTTTTGGGACCCTATTCTCCTAAAGGGAGTTCATCTTCTCAATAAGGATAACCATATTTTCATCCTCATTTTTGATGTGTGGGAGAATATTTATTAGATTATTACAAATGTCTACACTATTAAAAAACTAAAAGGAATAAGTTTTGGGATAACTTGATTGATATTAAGAAACAATTCAATAACTTAGATTGGATGGTTGTAAGAGACTTCAACTCTCCTTTATTCTTTGGGGAAAAAAAGGGGGAATCTTTTTTGACCATGCTAGTATGGCAAACTTGCATAATTTCATCTCAAGTACTAATCTTCATGATGTTGAACTTAAAGGAAACCAATTCACTTGGTCAAATAGAAGGCTCAATGATAATCATATCCAAGTAAGACTAGACATGTTCCTAATTACTCTTAATTGGCTTCATTCTTTTTCCTCTCTTCTCTCAACTCTCCCAAGGATTGGATCCAACCATAATCCCTTCTGTTCTAAAGTGACAAAGTTTCTAAAAACTAAGGCCATTCTTTTTATATTTTAAAAAATGTGGCTCTCTGATCATACTCTAGAAGACCATATTTAGGAGTGGTGGAGTATCACCATTCAAGGATTGGCCATGTTCATCCTGGAAATGAAATTTAGACATGTTAAAAATATACTTATAATCTGGAATAAGAACATGTTTGGAAATATCTTTATCCAAAAAAAGTTTATTGAAGAAGAAATTCACAATGTTAAACTATAAATTTTAGATGCAAGCTACTCAGTTGAACTCCACACAAAGGAAAAGGAACTCCTCAGTAGATTTCACAATCTGGAGGCCAAAGAAGAAATGTATTGACGACAAAGATCTAGAAAGTTGTGGCTTAAAGAAGGAGACAAACACTAAATTTTTCCACACCTCTACATCCAAAAACTGGCAAAAAAATATCATTATAGAGATCCAAGGTGAAGATGGAACTTGGTTCAGGAAGGAGGATGAAATGACTCAATATTTGGTATTTTTTTAAATATTTACTTTCCCATTCTTCATCTCAAGATTCTAGTCTTGAGGATCAAATAGTCAATCTATTTAGCAGGGTCTTTCATAAGAAGATAATGATTCAATTCTTAAACCCCTTTCAAAAGAAGAGATCAAGGCTATTGTATGCTCTTTTGAAAGGGATAAGACCCTTGGGCCTGACAACTTCCCTCTTTTCTTTTTTCAGGTCTTTTAGGACACTATTAGTCATGATACTTGTTTGGCTGTTACCAAAATTTTCAAAATAGGATCCATAATTTAGGACTTCAACAACACTTTTATTGTCCTAATCCCTAAGAAATAATATGCATCTAAGGTGTTGGACTTTAGACCCATTATATTATGCTCCACTTTCTACAAAATTTGTTCCAAAGGTATTACCCTTAAAATTTAGCTTGTCCTCGACAAAATAATAACAGAACAAGGTAATTTCATTTTTGATAAATAAATTTTTGACAAGATCATTATGGTTCATGAAACCATCCACTCAGTTTCTCATTGAGATTGACAAGGCATGTTCCTAAAACTTGATATGAATAAAGCCCATGATCGAGTTTCTTGATCATTCCTTGATAACATTCTAAGCAAAACTAGGTTCATTTCTTGGGTCAAAAAATTAATTGCCTCTTGTATTCACAACCCTTTATTCTCAATTTTAGTTAACAGGGTTACCAAATGTTTCTTTTTGGTTGGTAGAGGGTTAAGATAGGGGGATCCTCTCTCCCCATACCTTTTTATCATCTCGGTGGAAGCCTTAAGCTAACTTATCTCTATAGCCATATCTTCCAACATTATTAAGGGAATAACTTATGCTCCTAACACTAGTCTTGTCACTCACCATTAATTTTTTGATGACATAATTATGATGGGATAAGCCTCAATTTATGAATCTAAATGCTTCAATAAGATCCTTGAGATGTATGAACGGGTGTCTGGTCAAAGTGTGAATTTCAATAAGAGTTCTCTTTTGTTCATCAACACTCCATCAGGTCTCCAATCTAAAGTCACCAAGATTATAAGATGTAACATTATAAATTTACCATCTAATTATCTTGGCATTCCTCTATTTGAGGGCTCACTGAAACCTTCTTTCTTAATCTCCCTCATTAACATGATTTAGAAAAAGTTGGCTAGCTAGAAAGGGAATCTCCTAACTCAAGTTGATAAAGTTTAAATTATTAAGAATTCCCTTTAGAGCATTTTGGTTTATCTCATGTCCACTTTTTTCATTCTAAAAAAATTGTAGACAAGGTGGAGAGTATCTAAAAAACTTTCCTTTGGAGAGGTTCGGAGGGCAAATTTAGATTTCTACTCATTTCCTGGGATCATGCCTATCACCCATTTCCTTAGGAGGCTTGGGAATGAGAAGGGTTTCAACCATGAAACAAACCCTCCTAAAACATCAAGGCTAAAGAGAGGCCATGGAGGAAAACCAATAGACCAAAATCATCAAGGCCAAATACCTCTCTTTGGGGGAAGGCTCCCATTTTTTAGTGGATCCAGGTCTTGCTAATAGTTCTACTTTATAAAAATCTCTATAGGTGGGTAAGAACCTTATTAAAAAAGGGCTCAAATGGAATGTTATAAGAGGAAATAAAGTGGATTTATAGAGTGATTCATGGATCTCAACCCCTCTGGAATCCACTTTCTAAGACCCAAAATTAATAGCTTTCTTCAAGAATAATTATGGGCTCAAAGTAATGGATTATTGGGAAATTAGAAATGGAAGAAAGTGCTAGAAAACTTTAGCCAAACTAGGGCTATACCAGTAATAAACCCATCTTCTCCAAACTATGAATGAATCCATTCAACACATTCATATTAGGCGAGCTCCTAGAGAAGATAAACTTTTTCAGAAACATAATCCCAATGGGATTTACTCGGTGAAATCAAGATTTTTATCTCTATGGAATTTGGATGAGAAGGATTTCAATTAGAAATCTCTCTAGATAAAAAACCTCATCCCTAAAATTAATGTCTTCTACTATTTGGTAGCTCAAAACAAGATATTAATAGTGGACAATCTAATCAAAAGAGGTTTAACTATTCCTAATAGATACTCTCTTTGCAAACATGTAGTGGAAATAGTGGAACATCTATTTCTTTTTTACTTGTTTAGGTTGACTATTTTTTAGTGATTATTCAGTGAGTCCAACTTTTCATGGGTGTTTCTAGGATCTATCCAAGAATTAATTACCTAATGGAAACCCTCTTGGGAAGAATCATCATTAACTCACTAGTAGAATTTGGCCTTACCCCATATTTAATGGGGTATCTATAAAGCTAAGAATGCTTGCATATTTGAGTGTCATCAACCTCATCCCGAGTCTAATTTCAAAAGGATCAAGGCCTTCATGTAGGAAAATTGGTCAATCTCTTCCCACACCTTTGATTAGTGAAGATCCCCTCTTTCTTCCTTAATTTTGAAACAACTTAATTTGGTCATCCCAGGTAAAGCCCAGGATAAAGGGGTAGATAGATCTCTCATCAAATGGTCTCCCCCAATTCCTCAGTGGGTCAAATTAAAATTTGATGGGGTAGCAAAGGGGAATCCTAGTCTAGCTAGGGTAGGTGGTTTGATTAGGGATTCTTCAGGAAACATCAAAGTGGATTATGTAGGGCCACTTGGTATTCAAACCAATCACATTGTGAAAGCCTTAACGACCTTGTGGGGCATTAAAGAGGTAGTAAAAATGGGTTCTCAATTCATTCATATAGAAGGAGACTCAATGAACATCATTAATTGTCTTAATGGCCTATCCCCATCTTCCTAGAATATTTTTGGAGTCATAAATGATGATAAATCCCTTCTCAACCATTTCAAAGGAGTTATTATTGATCATGTTTATAGAGAAGTAAACAGGGGATCTAATTGCCTTGCAAATATAGGGGTCCTTAGAAGTGATTACATCACTTGGCATGATGACAAATTTCTAGATGATGTCATCTGAATAGTCAAGAAGGAAAAGGGACTTGATATTTAAAGTCATGATGATAAATTTTTTAAAGATTAGATTGTTGGTTAAGCGTATGGATTTCTACATGTGCAAAGCCATATTGTCCAAAGAGTGGCATGAGGGTTAGTCATCATTCCCTTATACCTATCTTATAACTAATTATTGCTCCACCTACTTTTATTCTCTAATACCACCAAAGTGGTTTTTAGAACACATGTAAAGATAAAAATAAAGTGAAAGTGAATATGGATGGAGATAGAGATCATTTTGAGCTGATTTCCTATTTTGAAATTAAGAAAAATGATCATGTTTGGCAAAAAATGGTAAAAGGGGGGCTGGACCCATTTATGAACATTTGGTGGGGCATGATACATTGCTCTCAAGGGATTTTACTCATGTTTGGAACAATTGTGAGGTGAGAATGCACGGGCTAAAGATTTAAATTATAGAGGAGCTGATTGCGGAGACAACATGAATGGAATGCCATGAAGTAAAGGCATTTAAAAAAAAGAATCACAAGGAGGAACTCATGTAGCTTTTTTCCAAGAAATAAAAGGAGAAATATAGGCTAAAACCATTGTCCAACAAAGGTTACATGCATGCTAATTTGCCAAGGAAATGGTCAGGGGTATGTCACCAAATAATGCATTATATCAATTTGGAAGGTAAACACACCATTCTCTACTCTTATCATTTCCTACTTTTGAACCATTGCAAGAGTCATCTCATTAGTATCCCTTTATTTTTGCTGTAATCTTTGGAGGTTTCTATATTAAATTTCAAGAAGAAACCTACAGTGGATCTTATCCACCAGGTTCTCATTTTTTTTGTGGTAAAAAAGGGGAAATCAACCTGGTCCAAGACCATTTCATAGGCTATTGATATTAACAATGATAAGGAAGAGTTAGAGGTGGAGGGTGATCAATCCTCAACTTTTGAAGAGGAGAATTAAGGGAAACAATTGGGGGCTTTTAGCATCCATGCACAAAAAAAACACAAATTTTATTTAGGAAGTCCCTCTTTCACTTCTAAAGGAAAATACACTCTAGGGTTTGATGGAAACAAGGGTGGTGAAGATTCATTCCATAAACTCCATACCAAAATCACAATCCAAAATCTCCTTTGTTGAGAAATTTTAGAGGAATTTGAGAGGTTAAGTAGTTTTCTCAATTTTAATAAATTTGTGGTTCATGATGGAAGGACTTTTGAGACTCAAAACTCTAGAGAGGAATCTTTCCAAAAGGACAATGAAGAGGAGGATACCTAGGTTGCTGAGGATATCATAAAATAATCCCCTCATGTGGATCTTAAAAAGAAGAAGCTAGATAATGAGGAGGAATAATTCATTGGTAGCCGTACTAGAGGCAAATGTCATAAAAAAACAAATATCTTGACCAAACAATTGGTCACTTACTCTGAGTTGAATAAATTTATTGTTTCTTATTTTGGGTTGGGTCCTTTTTGTTCTTTTAATTGACTATTGGGTAAAGTTTAGTAGAAGATAGGCTAGTTGTCAGGGTGTTCACCCTTGTCTCATTTGGGCTTTGTTGCTTTCTCTCACTTTTTTATCTATTCTCTTTTATACTAGGCCCAAGTCCCTTCAACCCATCTTTACCTATCAAATAAAAAAGGAAATAGGTCTTAATATCTTGTCATTATCATGTCTCTATTTCAATTTATGTTAAGTGTCTTCATGGTGTTTTAGTACGTTTGGATGTCTTTAATAAACATTGAAGTGATCTTATGATCTAACATACTTTATTTAAGATGGTTGATGATGGTAACTGATGAATCACCTTGAGTTTCTCTAGTGTATTCAGTATATTCAAGGTATGGGAATGCCTATAAGCATTGAAATTTGATAAAAATTCATAGAATCCAAATTGAAACCTTTTAGAAGACTATAACATACTATTTATGATATTCATTAACAAATCTCCTTTTTGAAGCTATGTGTATATTGTCTAAAAGGAAGGTTTTGGTCTTAAAATGACAAATTTTGACCTCAAAATGCCACTAAAGCATCGTCAACATCTCTAATCACCCTCATAGTCATGTTATTAGTTGAGTCAAATGGTTTTAGGCTTTGAAAATGTCCCTTCGATAAGTATAGAGTATTTTTTTGTCTTCAAGAGAGCTCACACATGTGAAATATGCCCCCTTTTTGCTCTCAAAAACCTATTACTTATTTTAATATGCCTTTTGACTTACATTCTCTCTCTTGTTTCCCTAAAATGGTGGTTCAAAGCTTAAAGCATGGAGAAAATGCAAGAAAAGAGGTGTTTTCAACCATTTTTGGAGGTTGTATGAACTGGTATAGTCAATTTTACACAGGGGAAGTCAGGGATTGTAGGTGGGTTCTTCTTAGGTATATTGGTGAAGTTTCATGATCTAAATATTCCATAAAAACTCAAAATTGATCCTCTTAGTTCATTGAGCTCCTTTGTAGCTTGGTAAAGCCCTTCAAGTTTGTAGATGGTATGACCATGAGAGAGAATATCAAGATCTAAAATTTTGGGAAAAGGAGGGGAATATAAATAGATTCCATCTTTGGGAATTTTTTCTTAGTTTGGATCTCTTTCTTTTATGAACAATCATTAACAATGTAGGGTACTCACAATGCATTCTTCATTTAGGCAGGGAACCAATTTTCTTTGTTTTCTCCTCTCCTAAGTATGGTGATAGATAAATGGAAGATATGAGAGCTTGAAATAAGTATAAAACACTTCCCATATTATTCTCCAACCTCATCTCACATGTGTGAGCTTAGGGATACAAGAGTTCCTTGTTGGAATCAGTTTATAGGGTGATAAATATGATTTTTGAGTGGCTTGGGGTTCCTAGTTGGTTTAAGGTATATTGGTGAAGCTGTAATGAATTTCACACACTCTATTGAGCTTATGAAACATTACCTCACTTAAATTATGAGTCAAGACCTACATATAATGATGTTGATCTATGATCTTGATCAGACACATAATTTGTAGGCAAAATACAAAGGTCTGAATCTTGCATAAGGATTCTGTGATCATCTTACAAGTTGCCATATCTGTACAAGATGATAAAGGTATTCATTTGAATTTCATGGATTTGTTTTGTGAATTTAAGATATGTGTGAATGGGTTAAGACACAATATCTATTAATGGAAAGGTTTAAGGTTATTTTGTCCACCCACAGGTCTAAAAACCTATAGGTAGATGCTAGTAGCTTCCAAAGCCCATCTTACATTGTGTAGAGGTTGAAAAGAACATTATATATATATATATATAAAACTAATTATCCACACAATGTTATGATAAGGATCATGTGTGGGTGACTGGTCTTAGAACCCCAAGCAAGGCAGTCAAGTAAACTAACTTGACTCAATGAGAAGGCCCAAGATCTGCCTTTTAGGCAATGCTGGTTCTTGTAAATTGAAATGGTTAGAAGGGATTATAGAGAAGTTGAGGGATGTTTTAAGGAGTTAGAAATAATAATGCAAAGGCATCAATACACTAAATTTATTTAAGGAACACTAAGACATAGTATATCCCTCAAAACGCTCATACTCACAGTCTTACAGGCTTAAAAGCACCTACAAGCAGATTGTAAGGTGAACATGAATGAATTCAAATGTAAATGATGCAGAGGTATATAAAGAAGTATAAATAATATTTAAATGTTCTCCTAACACAATATGATCTCTTAATCCTCCTTTGAAATTAACAAGGTGATGTTGGTATGTCTAAACCTTTTTAGAGGTGTTAGGCCTTAAAAAAAGTACAAATTGTATACATAGTGGGGTATTGATAATGATATGAAGAGATTGTTTATTAATATTGAAAACACACCTGTTAAGGCCATTAAGTATAAAATAACACTATTGGTTAGTGTTGGTCTTGATCAAAGGTATTTCAGTAGGGTCATAATTAGCCAAGAGGCTTAACTGCACCTACACAGTCAGAAGGATCTCATCCACCATTTACAATCAAAGATATGAGGAAAATGGATAAGTACCTTATAGTATTCATAATAATTAATTGAGCATAAAATGGGGGTGATTACTTGTTTCTTATAGACATTTAGTTTGCACCTAGTAACGTGGTTTTTTGAAATGGACAAAAGGGATTTAAGACCTAATTAGGTCTAAAAGGCCTAAAACAAGCATGTATAGATTAGTTAAAGATGTTACAAACTTGGAGTCTGTCTAAGGTTGGAATCATTTGAGAGATTTATTCCATAAGGTAGACATGTCTTCCAAGTAAGGGACTCCTAAGTTGTTGAGATAACTTAATGGTCTAACCATGCTAAAAGGGCTTAGAGCTGATGTGCATAGGCTTATACAGGTAGTCTTAGGAAAAAAGGTAACTTAGGGAGAGGTTTGGCATAAAAATTAGTTTCATGGGTATCTATTCCATTGGGGAAATCCTATTTCAGTATCTTTCCACTAAACTATTGCTTCAAGGTACCAAGAATGGGTTGTCTCCACTGATGGCTCAGGGAGACCTTGTCACTATACACAGTCAAAATGCAAGATTGATATTAATGGATAGAGTAATAAACAAAAAATTAATATATAAGAATAAATGTGAGATAATTAATATCTCATTATTCCTTAAAACAATTTTATATTTTCCAAACTAATGGTCCCTTGAGGGAAGGAATCCAATAATCTAGACAAACCTATTAGGCCTAAAAGTGCCTATGACTGAATTAGAGGTTTATACTTATTTGAAAGATGATGGAAGGTTAAAATAACCTATGGGAAATAAATAACAACATGGAAATGATCCTCAAGTTTTTTATACTCTCATTTAGGGTGATGAGGGGGCTAAATTGAGGCATTAGGATTCCACAAACTTGACTACATACAAACCCTTGGCCAAAAGATGAGAGTGCAGAGGGCTGACTTAATGAAAAAATGGATCTAAAGGTGATACTAGGTCCTAAGAATATGTTTATTATATTTACAAACCCCATCACTATATTAGAGAGGGATATCATTTAGGCATCGAACACCTATTGTTAAGCACTCAAACTTGGCATACTAGTAGTGCTATCTACAACCAACCACATGAAGGAATGAAGAAAAGGTAGGGTTTGATTAGTTAAAAAAACTACATAAGATTGGAAATAGGTGGTAAATAATATTATATGATGGTATTGAGCCCTTAAATTCACCTATAGGTAACTCAAACCTCTAAACACTCAGTCCATGTGATTCGACCTAAAGGCCATAACTAGGCCCTAAACCGAACATCACGTTGAAGTAAACCCTAAATTTCTCTAATAATAACTAGGAATTTGATGAGGTGTGAAAAGATGATTTAGGTATTATGAAGGATATCTCAAGAAAGGGAATGCAATAATAAGGCCAATTTAATACTGAAGACTAACTCAACTTATACAGTCTAGGTAACTAGCTCGAGTTGCCTGCTTCAATGTTTAGATATCTCAACACAAATGGACTTAGGTAAAATGATCTTATAAGGAGTTATGAAACCCTACACAATTAATATACATTATAGAGAGAGATTGTCTAAAGGGCCCACCTTTATGAATCAAGGCTAAGACTATAAGCATGTCTAAATTTCCTGTAGAAGACTACAAACCTACTTCCCTATGTTCATATATCAACACACATTTCTCATGGTAACTCAAGACATTCAAGAAATTTTAAGGTTTTAATGGAATTAAGATCCATAATAAGAAGTTTTGGTTTTGAGGTTCGTACTCTATGAACCATCATTAAGATGGTGGACCTCTAAACCATCTTTAAACCCTACTGTAGACCAGTCTTGGTAAAAGTGAAGATTTTGGAAACCAAACACTCATGAATGGTATGATAAACACATAAACCATAAACAACACTCAGAGGATACCTTGACCACTGTATTTAGTTATATAGAATACGTATGGATTTGGCATAAATAGTACTTTTCTAAGGATTTGGGAAAATAATAGGGTGCATAACTATTTGGGATGATTAAAATCATTTGAGGGGGAATTTTGTCATTTTTTTCATCTTCTCAAGTCATTATATGCCCAAAAATATTCTTGGAAATGCCTCTGTAACTATCTTTTAAACAACTAGTCTGTAGAAATGAAGGAAAAAGTGACCTAGTCACCTAGTTTGGCAAGGTTACATGTGTGAACTACTTAATAAGGCCCATGAAATGATATATGATGTTGATTTAGACCTAAAAATCACCTATTTATAGGGTTATAAGGTCTCTTATAGGTTTCTTATGCCACCTAATCAGCCAATAGTTAATAAACTAGGCTTAGTGGCCTAATTTACTTGCTTGGTCAATGAAGAGGAATGAGAGTTGAAATAGAAGGGATGATGAAGTGAGTTAACACAATATATTAAAAAATATAAATAATTAATTTAATGAGTCAAGTGCACAATAATGATCATAATGGAGGTAGTTTCTTGACTTGGTCATATTCTCAAATGGAAGAAGGGCTATTGTATGTTTTATAATGGCATAATAACATCTCATTTATGTTATAACTACTAAGAATATAAATTATTTGACCCAAATATGGGAATATAATGCTTCAAGATAGGTTGAACAAGTCAACCACATCCTCCACTACCCCACTTCAATGCCTAAGGGCTCATTCAAAGACAATCAAGAACATCAATCCATGGAGGGAGGTAGAGGACTATTGTAACTATTTTTTAGCTATAATAATGAGTTAATTATGGTAATTTATGACATTTTAATCTATCCTCCATTCCATTCTTCCCCTCTTTCTCTTTCTTTTCTACTATATATTCAGGCCTTTAGGCCTTGATTTGTGTCCCTTTCCTAGGTATGAGGAAACTCTATCTAGTTTTGTACTTGCAAACCAATTAGAATAATGAATATAATATTTTATATTCTTCATGATTAATATATAGTGTGTACATGATTTTTTTTATATGCATAAGTGGTGTAATCTTCCCCTTTATAATTCCAAGTGTCACCTAGTTGCTAACAAGCTTTTTATGTAGGTCATCTAGTGTGTTATGATGTTGGTGGATCAAGTTTGGAATGGAAATTTGATTATAAGTGCCTTGAACCAGACCTTCCTCTCATCACCCTCATGCTTTAGTAATTCAATCCAAACTCTATATGAAACAATTTTTCTTAGAATCCATTGAGGACAGTGATTTAGTTCTATGTATTGTCTACGAGTGTTGTTAAGAGTTCAATGTGAGTGGTTAAGAAATATAGGTGAATTACCATACCTTAGAGTAGATTAATTTTTATGTACTTTCTTTCCCTTTTCACCCCAATAGTAATAGGTTTTACTAAACTAATACACAAGTGATGTACCAAGGGAGATATCCCCATAATCTAGAGGTTGGGTCTAGCTACAAGTAACCACAACCTATAGACCAATTCCATGTTGGTCTAGGTTTTAAGTATAATTGAACACTCTCCTTCACATGGTGAAACTTGGGTTTATAACAAGACATTTTAGTGTTACACTATTATTTTATTTGGCCACACCTTAGATCACATGTTTCTAAATACATTAGGTCTTATACCTCCAATTTAATTTCCAAACAGGTCAACAAGAAGCAAGTTATGTACATACCTCTATCAACTCCAATGAAGATGTTGGAATTTGTTTCCATGGATTTTATCTCAAGATACTCTATCACCAAACATGGTATTTTTTGTTTTTATGTAGTAGTTTATAGATTCTCAAAGACGAAAAAATTTAGAACTTTGTAAGAAATAAATCTCATCCCTAAAAATAATGTAATTGCATTTTCAGCATGTCTCAATCCACTTTAGAATTCCAAAAACTATCATCTCTAATAGGGATACAATATTCTAGAATATTTTTTGGAAAACATTTTAGTCTATGTTACAAAAAGTTGAACAAGTTTACCACATTCCATCCTCATATTTATGAAAAAATGGAAGTGGAAAACATGATTATTATGCATCTTCTAAGAACATACAATTAAGATCAACAACACACATCAGAGGACATTATTCCTTTTATTTAACATAACTACAACATAGCTTTGAAAAAATCTATCACACACATCCATTTTCAGGTGTGCTTAGGTTTTCAACCTCTATCACCCATTGATGTAGTTCATCCTATTAATACATCAATAATAATAAATCTAACACAAAAGTAAGTTGACAAATTGTTTAAGTTTAGTGAGTACATTCAACACATGCAACAAAGTGCATACTATTATGCAAAATAAAAACATTAAATGTAAGCAATATCATGATCAACATAAAAAACCACATATGTTTCAAGTTGGTGATCAAATATGGCTTAATTTGAAGTGGGAAATATTGATGGGTCAATATCTCAAGATCCATTCACTTTGGTATAAGCCATACACAATCACCAAAAAGGTAGGATATATTGTATTTAAGCTTAATCTTCTTTCCTACATTGGTTTACATCTAGTCTTCAACATAAAACCCTTACACCATTATTTTCCAATTTTTATGGACACTTTAGATGTTTCAAGGAAACATTATAAAGTATAAATCAATCTTGAATGCAACACATAAAAAAAAATAGATAAAATAATTTACATTAGGGCAAAACATACATGTCAAAATAGTACCCCTATTTTAGATCATAAAAGTAGGTCAAGTACATTCCCATGGGATATGGTTTATTGAAGTGAAAGTTTCAAACCTCTTCCCACATCCTTTCTCACATCTAAATGTAATGGGGATTATTTATCTTTAAAGAGGAGTGGCTAATCCATGATGGTATGAGCCTTTGATCAACTCATGACATAATGGTATTTCCTTGTGGTATATGTCATCTTCCCCTACAAATTCAAAATCATGTCAAGCACACATGATCATACAAAAAGGTACTAACTCCATTTTTTTGATGTTGCATAGATCTAATAATGTTAGCATTTTCCCATGTAATACAACATTGATGTTAGCTAAAAACTAAAAAGTAATGTTTTGTTATGAAGTGGTTGTGCGTAACTATTGTAACGATCCAACTAACCCTTCATCTTCTTCACTTGTATATTACTGTACATTTACATTATTTGTAATTAAAATAAAGTTAGTTGAGAGACTAGGAAGTAGTTGTTGATGTAGGTTTATGACCCACCCAATAGATTGATGGGAGAATCCCTCTCATTTTAAGTTGACAAAAGTAAAGGAACACGAGTTGTAGGTATGTATTTTTATGAGTAAGTGGTGTTATAAAATGTTTAGAGAAATATGGTTGCTACATGTTTGAAAATATTTCCCTATGAACCAATTTAATTCTCTCAATATTTGTGAGAACTAATCTAACATAGATATTCACAATGATGTTATGTTACATGGAGTAATTCAGATAAAGAAACATAACATACAAAAGAAGGTTATGGAATAATTTTTTTTTTCAAGATTCTACACTTAAGGATAATATTGTTAAAGAAAACACTTCATGAGATCTATTTCATGTAATCTGATGTTTATCAATTTTAGTATTGAAACAAACTTTCACAAACACAACAAAGAGTAATGGATTTTATTTATGAAAAAATCTCAATAGCACCACATTATTAATATGAACTACTACACTGAATTTTGTTAATATCAAGATGACCAAATTAGTTAATAACTAAATCTAATCTATTCATAATAAAGAATTTAAATATCATGTAATGAATAACAATACTAAAACATCTAGAGTATTAATATAGAAATTGAGAAAGAAAAAACCTAACTTACTCATGAAACATCACAAGAGATTTATAAATTGTTTTGAGTCTCAATAATTATTCATCTCTTAAAATAGTTTATAATGATACACTTATAGAAAATATGGGCACCACCTTATCTTGAAAAGCATCCATTTTTATGGAATATAAAACTCATATTTATAAAATTGAACCAAACACTAAAGCATACAGAATCAAACTCTACTCCTACAAGAAAATAACTAAAAATAAATCTTGATCTCAAGTAATTTAGACTTAACCCCAATTATATTTTCTAGAGTGATTTTTAGTGATTTGCTTGGGGTGATTATATGCACCCAAAAATTGCATGTTTTAATATTTTTGATATGATTTCCAATGATGATGCAGTGATATTTAAACTACACTCAAATGGGTTCTCTCTAACATTCTATTCCATACTCTCTCTCTATCTATTTATTGAACCCATAAAATGTCTCTCTTTTATATTTTGTAGCTTCTTTCAGCTTGTTTTTTAAAACCCTCTATAAAATACCAATTTTCCCTTCTTGGTAACATAACTACCTTGGTCCATTACAAAACCACCTTGAAAGTGACAGAACTACCATGATGGTTTTACAAATCATCATGATGGAAATACTATCGATATGGTGGTTTCATAATACTATAGTGTAGTTCTATTATTATATAGGGTAGTTTTGTCACACAAAGTAGCAAACATAACTACCCCCTGTAAATAGGGGAAGATTTGTCACCACTTATCCATATGTTATTTTAGTTTCCAAAACTTGAGTTTTCATGTTTTTTATTTTTATTTATTGCCTTTTTCTTCCTTGAGTCAGCCTCATGACTACCTAATTCAGAACCACTCTTATTTTTATCACTCCTCATCCTTCCTAAGTCTAACATTTAGTTAACCAATAATTAAAATCACCCTTGCAAGCTCCATGCTTCTCCAAAAACTATCTCAATTTTATTTTTAAGATTGGTGTTTGAATATTATTATAGCCATAACATACTTGCATTTGTTTTTGAGCTCAATGCTTGATTGTTTTCATGCCAACCTACATAAAGCTATAAAATGAAAGTGATTAAATCAACAATCAGTTCATTGCAATCAGTGTACCAACCAACCACGATTAGTTTTTCTCTTCTATTGAGTTATGTCCTTCCCCATTATCATTTTAATATTGTTTTTTTAAATCTCATTATTGGTTAGATATTTTTTGGAATCTTTTTTGAGTGGAGGAGATACCACATTGAGGATAAAGTCACATCAAATACATTTCTTGTTTCTAGCTAGTCTACACCTTGAATAGGTTGGGGGTTTATAATTTAAGTTTTAATTATTTATTAAATATATTAATTAGTATACTTCATTTCCATTGATTAAATTAGATTTAATTTCAAAAAGATAATAAATAGCAAAATAAACATTTCTTTCTCTCATTCTCTTGCACCAAAAAGAAAACAATAGTTAGTTTCTATATTTGATTTCATACACATCATAGATACTATTGAATACACTTAGTATTTCATTAATATATTAGGTATATTTTTGGGAAATAAAAAAAGAATTTTCAGCTTTGAAACAATCTAGTTTCAGTTTCTGACAAGCTTCTATTTCACAAGCAAACAATCATACAAGCACATAGAAACTAAAACAAACAAAGGGTGTTATTTCAACATTGATTTTATTTATTTGTATGAGATAGAAACCTTATTTTTAAATCAAAAAATCAAAACCTACTTAGTCACCTCCATTCAAATCAAATCATTTAAACATAATGTGCATTCATTAGAAACACTAAAAAATAGTTTCAGCTTGCATATGCAAAATAATATTTAGATACTTAATAGTATTGTTGCCTAAAATATAAATATAATTTTGAATTTATTAGCATGTTAGATAACCCTTATATTTAAAAATATATTCACTCATTCAGAATCTAAAGATATAAAAATGAAATAACTTCATCTAGGCTGTATATCATATACACTAGACAAATATAAAAAGTCAACATGCATAATCTTCCTTGAAAGATTTTATGTTTAACATTGCATGCATATAAAAAATAAAGAAAAGAATAAAAATGAATCATCTCTCTCTCTCTCTCTCTCTCTCTTTGATTTCATTAGATTTTAGTTCTTCTCTTTATGTACTTTCATTTCAACAATCAATTTACTTTCATTTTATTTGCAAAAACCTTGTCAAAACACACACAAATACCAAAATAATTCTTAAATAAATCCTTTTAAAGAAAAGTGCAATAAAAATCCTTACTCACACATTGAAAAATAAAAATAACTTACCTTAAAAAACATTCAAATTAATTTATATGCTTATTCATTACCAACCAATATTTCTCTACCATTGGATGACACTCATCGAGCATCCTTATCCCCATAGAGTTAGTTCATTATTTAGAGTGCCTGATCCTATTCCAATAAGTGCACTTCAGAGAGATACCGAATCTAAACTCATAATTCAATTCTTATTCTCTACCCATATCCCATATCTTATCCTTTGTTAGTTTGAAGCCCTAGGCAAGCAATCTAGGTCCATAGTCCCATTAGTAGGACCTCTTCATATTCTTCCCTACAAAGTAAATAAATTTAAAATCTTAGTTTTTCATATTATATTTCATTTATCCTCAGGTATAGCCTCAGACTATTTCATTTAGGTTACCCATCACTTCTATTACATCATCTGTCTTGGCCAGGCCTCGATAAGTCAAGTGCACATGTTAGATTGTGTTTTTTGCATGCATACAAATTGGTGAACCCTACTTGAAATACATATCCTTTTATGTATCCCTATTTTATCTCTTCTCCCCTCTTTTTATTTTCATTCATATTCAAAGAGTATTATATACTACCTGAATATGTCTATTCAAGACAACTTTGAGAGAATCATAAAATTTGAAACCTATACGAGGAGTTTTGACCCTAGTGGTGAATCTTCACTTTATATTTAGAACGAAAACACTTCTCCATAAAATGTGGAAGACCAATATCAACACCAACCTTTCAACTCACAAACTAAATTAGGGGTAGTGATCCACAAATTATGGACTCCATAAGAAAATGCCATAAATAACCATGACACTAACAACATGTCATTCACTAATAGAAGTGGGACCAACACTCACATTGTAATCTAACCATCCATTCACCTACAAATATTATATGCCAAAAGTGTAACAATATATGACTAATACATTGATAGAATCCATAATTTAGAAGATAATCTAAGTAAACTACAAACACCTTTACATCCTTCTAATAAATAAAGCACACCAATCCATAGGAGAAACACCCAATAGATCCTATAGAGGCCTCTAATTTTAATCAATATATTAGTTGTCATCAAATCATACCTCCTATGATTGCTACCAAAGAGGTCGCCAAAACCACCATTCCTTCCTCATCAAATGAATTCATCTCAACCTTATTAGGTCACATTCGATATTTAGAGAGTAGCCAAGATATCTTAATCAATTTATGGCCACTAATCCCTCCAATTAAGGCCACTCCTATAATTTTCATACCTCAATGGTAACTTACTAGCTTTCATTATATCTATCTAACCCACCTCTTATCAACTATGCCTCAAACCAAATATCCCAAGTACATCCTTAGTCATGGCATCTCTAATCATACTACTTATAACATTCCTAAATCATACCAAATCCATTATCATAATCTCATGGGAAGTGTTTACACCCAAACTCTTCCAACTAATATGGTGGTAAAAAATATACTACCTTAATCTCCTCAGAGTTGCATGCCACATGCATAGACTCCTTAATTACAAATAAACCATATACCATCTTATACACCTCTAAATTATGTGTCACCCACATATACTCTTCCCCAAAAGACAACTAACCCTTATTCATCTAACACTCTTCCTCTTTATTATCATATGTTGTCTAAATCCACTCAACTAGATGACTACTTTCTAGCCTACTCCATGTAAACACTTTAGTTTTATCACATCCATGTCAAATTACACAAGGGGATGACTTCCCATAATTTCACACATTCTGATCAATTATTTGTTCAATTCTATGTTCCCTGATAATTTATCTGATCAATTTCCTCTTCTTTGTTCAATTATCATTTCTTTGGTCAATCATCGTTCTCTATTCAAATTACTTTTTCTACCTAAATTTTAGTGTAATGATCATTTCCTTAGATTGTATTTAATTAAATAGGCATTTGAGCTATTTAATTAATTAATATTCTAATTATTAATTAATTCTTATTTTTCCTCCAAGTGGACACCTTCATGCAAAAGGGAATCTGGAGATCCTAAGGATATACCCTTGAGAACACAACAATTATGCAAAGACTTAGCAATAAAGTGGGATTATCCTCTACCCTTCATCTCAAAAATAAGATGAAGGGCCCACCTTTTAGATCCATGTGATCTCTTCGAGATGATGCTCCACCCTTCATATTGATTGATATGAAGGGCTTATTATCATTCATTTTTCTTAGTTATAAAGGGGCATCCTCCCTCTTCATCTTGATTGAGATGAAGGGATTATTTTCATTCATTTTTGTTAGTTACAAAGGGTCACCCTCCACCCTTCATCTTGATTGAGATGAAGGGATTATATTCATCCATTATTGATATTTGTAAAGGTTATCTTCCACCCTTCATCTTTATTGAGATGAAGGGCTTACATCATTGATCCATGTGCTTGATTTGCGTGCACATTTGAGGACTCTTTGACAACCTTTCATCTTGAATTCAAGATAAAGGTTCCTCATCAATCCAATTTTTTTATAAATAAGATAATTCACATCACTATTCAGATGTTCAAGTGATATAGTGAAGCCTTAACATTTTATTAAGCTAAACTTGTTCATCAATCTACACTCTTCGATCAAAGTCTTTAAGACCCATAACTTTTATGGAGATGCTTAATTTCAATTTTTTATTGGCAAATACCATCTAAAAGATACATCCAATCGGCATTTCAATAATGATCAAGCTATAATGGAGGTTTGTATGGTGTGAATATTTATGCATTTGTAGTCTCTTTGGTATTTTGTTGAGCTTCAAGGTCCTAGGCATTTCTTTAATATTTATTATCACTTTACTTATATTAGCCAAAATTTTATGAAAGCATTGAAGATATACATTCTAATGACACATATAGAATTATAATGACACATATGGCATGCCCAGTGGGACCTCAAAACCTACACAATTCATTTGAACCTATAAACTAATCTTGCTTTGTAAAGAATCTTAATATTTTGGCTCTTTTGTGTTCAAATTTTTGTATTCTATTTTTATCTATTAATTAGTGAATTAAATTTAAAATAAAAAAATTATCTCTACTAATTGGCAAAACCATCCCTAAAATTAGTGAAATCATCCCTATATTTTCTAGGTATGTTCCTTGTTTTCTACGTAGGTTTATTCTTCAATGAAATTGTTCTGCATCTTGGTGAAATTGTTTAGGTTTGATACTATGTTCATTGATGAATTTGTTATGTCTTTAGTGAAATCGTTATGATAATTAAAGAAATCACCCTATTAATTGGTGAAATTATACCTGTGTAGTTTTTTATGTTTTGTCTTGGCTATATGCAGGTTTATATAAAAAATGAATTTGTTTATCTATTTAGCAAAATTACCTATCTATTTAATGAATTTAACATATCTTTGACAAAATTGTGTTGATAATCGATGAAATTGTCCTATTAATTAGCAAAATCATTTTTGTCTGGTTTTCTATGTTCTATCTATGTTTTGTGTAGGTTTCAAAGAAAAATGAAATTTCTCTATGTTTCAATGAAAACACATATATGTGAAAACCTAGGAGTTGAAAACAACTAATAAAATTAAACATCCATCACTTGTCAAAGACCCCTAAGTAAAACTACTCATGTTGTTTGCTTGTAGGTTCCAAAAGGGGAGTGATTTATATCAAACAAACAATATTTTAAATTCACATTTCATTTTGGGTTTAAAAATAATACTTGCTTATTTGTCAAAGTTTTTCTCATTTCATGCAAGTTTTATTTGTTGCGTATCAATTCTTAAGTGTATTGTGGGGATATTTTTCACATATACTTTTCCATTTTGAGTGACTCAAAAATGCAAATGTTATATTTATTTTAAGTCCCAAAAAATTGCTTACTATGCTCTTTATTTATCTTTAGTGGAATATTTTGAATCAAAATAACAATACTTTCCTTTTTCTTTTGGCTTTTGAGTGGGATTTCATCACCTCTTAACAAGTCTCTTAGGTGGTATTTGACTTGGCGTTTCATTTCCAAACATCGTACCAACCCTAATTATTTGGTAGTATATAAAAATTGAGCATACTATTCATTGGTATAATGGTTGAATAATTAACCTAACCAAATGAATAGGGTCTTAGTCTATGCAACGGTTTGAATATGACACTCTATTGATCAAGTGATGGCTGAAGTGGTTGTGAAATGGACTAAACCCTTTCATAAAAAGTTAGACGGTTTGGATCCAATTGACATATAGGTCTAAAGCACCCATGTACCACAAAGTATATCAAGACCAATTAGTTTTTCAATAATTTTTTTAGAAAATAAGCCTTTTTGCCATGGAATTATCCCTGATGCAGGGATGCAAAGGTAATAGCTCCCAAAGATTACCTTTTTTGTTACATCTTGATTTCACCCTATAATTTATAAACTTTGAATCTATGTATTAATTTGGTTATTATTTGATTATTATTGCTTTGATTTGAGCTTTATGATATATACTATTATGAGATAATGATATTATTGATTATTATACATGATGTAAGAACTATATTTTATTATTCTGTATATTGAGGATGTATAATTGTTAGTTTTTCATCATTGGTTGATTTATATGATGACTCATAATAACTACCTACTTGTTTCAAGGTGGATGTAGGATATATCCTACTCTCAGATCTTGACAAGGGATAGCTGTAATAGAGAGATGGGCTAGATGGGATGATTGAGGAATGACAAAGAAATTGCTAGTGACCCTACACACATGCACATTAGATTTAAAAATGTTATATGCATAACATATTTTAAATATTAGTACATATTATGGAAATATTGTTTGTGATTATATTTTATATGAAGATTTAGTTCATAACATGCATAAGATTATATAAGATTTATTTACTTATAATTATCTAATTTTTGTGAGTAAATCAAGAAAATAGATATTTGATTATATGAATAAACTAGTAAAATGTATTTAGAAACATATTTAAATGTTTTGCTCATTAATTATTGATATTTAGGATATCAATATAGTAAGACATATAAATATAATCTATATATATACACTAGTTTTTGAAGATATAATTATCTTTTAATTATAAATAATTATGGGCTTATATATACCTAATAGATAAATAAATAATTATCTTTTAATTGCTTTCAAGAGTTTGAACTATCTTAAAGTATTAAATTTAAGATTAGACAATATAAACTTAGTATTAGTTTAACATGCATGAAATTATGTTAAAAATTAGAAGATGAATATCTTTATTAAATTGATTAAATAGACTTATGTTTTAGATAGCTAGGGAAAAGTGGCGTAAATATATTTATGAACAAATTAAATGTTTATTATTAAGGAAGAAAGTTTAAAATAGAATACGGCCTTTGAGGTGAATAAAGATGCCATGCATGAAAGGAAACTAAGGGAGATTGCATGCAAATGAGCATGACAAATTGAAGGGGATAGTTTTTATAAATTAAGTGAGGATTTTGGTAAAAAGGGAGGATGGGAAATTGGATACAAATGGGGAAGAAATAGGAAAGAAAATTTGAAGAGAAGATTGGAGAAAGTAAGAGATAGATAGACGTTTTACCAAGAAAATCTATATCGGGTTGGTTTTGTATTATTTTTTTGTTGGTGTGTTATTTTGAAAAGAACAAACTTGAACCGGCCAAAACCTAAAATGATTTATATATGAAAGACATTTAAATTTGTAAATTATGTACTAATGATACATGCAATGCTTTAATATAAAAATAGTCTGAGTTAAGACATATATGGGCAACATTTCACTATATATGAACATCATCTTGCCTAGTTAATGAATGCTTGTTCAATTGATTGGCATCCCAAGTTTATTAACTGCATTCCACTATTTTAAGTCTTCATTCCATCTATATAGAATACTATGCCTCATTTAATAGGCTACATCATATATTAAAGGTAGACATTTTACTATTGTCTTCATCTTATCCAAATTTAGGCTAGTAATTATATGGGCTATATTAATTATTATTTATATAGGGTATAAAAATTAGGATCAACGTATAAAATTATTTTGTACAAGCATCTTGTCTAATTTGGAATGTCTTACATTGGCAATGTCCAAAATTATGATATGCGCTGATTATATATAGTGCAATGCCATACTCCTTTTAAGATTGCATTTATTTTTATAGGCTTGTATTATGTTATTTTAGGTCTACATGTCATTTACTTTGAGTTGTGTTTTACATTTTGGATGCATCCTTTTTTATATTATTCATATAGTAAATTTTATGATAATATAATGCTTAATAGACAACACTTCATTTTATTGATTTGTGTCCTACCTTTTTCAATAGCAAGGTGTTGGTAGCATCTAAAATACTTTGGTAGTGTCCAAATTACTTGGGTAGCATCTAAATTTCTTGGGAGACATATAAATTGTAAGGGAAACATTTAAATAGAAGTGACTATGTTTTAAATTGATATAAAGACTGGATTTTCATTATTATTATAAAAAAGGATTGCACCTATCTTGATTCTATAGCTTGCTGTGCAAGTGCCTAATGAAATAATGGAAAAACCTCCAAAGCTATGGGACCTTGGAAATCTTGAGGTTAATGTCCAAAGAAGGTTGGCTTCTTTTCACCAAAATCTGATGCAAATTGATAAGATATCAGCCTTGTGAAAATTTCACTCTTTAATGATTTTTTTGATTCTAAACTAGGGTTTTAGTAGGAAAAGGGTTGAAGAAATTTTATATGAAAATGAAAATATGGTGATTATACCAAATTTATATAGTGGATCTAGATGCTTGCTTGGAAATCATAATAGCGAATAAAATAGATTGAGTTTATTTTGAGCACAAACTTATGTAAATTTGAAAATCAGAGGCAATATTTTAGCTATTCTTTAATAAAGGGAAAAATATCTTTGTTTCAAACAATGCTATCTAGAGGGAAAAATACCATAGATGAATTATCTTAAGACAAATAAAAGATAAAAACTTGCACAAAGAATCAAATAACTTGCATGACATAGAGATTCCAAAGACAAAAAAGGCAAAACTTAACTTAATTTCTCTCTAAAGGCTACCACTTGTAGCAAATACATTCAAAATGTAGAAAAATATTACTGATAGCAAAAGATAGATTGGGCCACGGGGTCTACCCATTTTTACACAAAATATCTCATAGATGAGATGTATGTAACAAAAATTGAATGCCCAATTGAAAGAGATCATACAAATCTGAAACCCTCATGTAAATAAAAGGTGAGTTCTTTTATTTTTGGTGTATTTGAGCTTGTAGAATGGCTATAAAATGACATGCATGAGCTAGGCATTATTTTAGAAGAGGTCTTAGTGTAGATGGAGATCTTCATGCAAGGCTCCTTAGATGACGGCTGGAAATAACTCTCCATGCAATAAGCGGTGCTAAAAATGACTTTGTCATTTTAAAAATGAAAGATAATATTGAAAATAAATTTTCAACCTTCTTTTTATGCAAACCCTCGTGTACAAGACTAAAGTGAGACTTTTTAATATCCAAGCCTTTATCACTTTTATCAAAAAAGGGAGCATGCAATTTGATTTTATAACTTTGCACCTTTTCATTTCACATTAATTAAAATAGAAAGTGTAATTTGAAACTTGCCTTTTGTAACTTCCACGTTTAAAAGATATAAAGTGAAAAGTATATGTTTTCTCTTTCTCAAAAGAGTTATAAAAATACATAACTGCACTTCATAATTACAAATTATAATTATAATGTCTCCAAAATGAGGGTACACATGATAGAATTTTTTAAAAATCTTGGAAAGAGAGGGAAAATTTAGTTCACCTTCAAAATAGCTTCAACTTTCTTATCACTTTCTGCTCATAGATTATTTGAGTATGCATCAAAGGCCTTGAATATTTACTATATTCATTCTTCCTCTAGTGTGTAAGAATAAATGTTAGAAGCTGTGAAATATACCTATACATCAAATAACTCTCTTTGAAAAGCCTTGATAACCTAAATTTTGGTTTTTATTTAATAAATTGCATTCTCATATTTGAAAAACCTACTGATTGAACTTAAGACAAAAACTATGTCTTTTCAAGACTCCTTTTCAACTATTGATTTAAAATGCTCCTTAACCTGTTCTACCTAGAAAAGATAACCGATATCATCTAATGGTTGGCATGACATTAAATTCATCATGCCATCTATCTCATATGACACATCAATAGCTTTATCATGAGCCTCCTTATCTCACTCAGTAGACCTGATCAATATTCTTATCTAAAATTAGGCAACCTTATGTAATTCCTCATGCTCAATAGAGTTCTTCAATATATTCTCAGCAATGAGGGTATCCATATCTATTAAATTTATGGATGTTAACTTGGGATAATACATGTTCAGAGTTTGGACCTCCTTTTCATAGCTACTAATATATGATTTTATAATTTCTTTTCTTTCCATGACGATACCATAATGTTCTAGCATTACTATGAGGGCCCTATTTCCCCTTGTAATAAGTTCCTTAGACCATTCTTTTGTATCCCTTCCCATGTAAGTAATATATTGTACATAATTAATTATAGTTTGATCTAAATTGATTGGCTACACTACCTATGGCTATTGTAATGTTTCACTGGGCTTTATGAATTGGTTGAAAGCTCTGGTCAACTGATTAAACTTCCTTTTAAGTTCATCCTTGGTGGCTTTATGATATTCAATTCTCTATAAGAGAGAGTTGATTCTTGACTACACATCATACTTTAGCCCTTCTCTTATTTTCTAACCAAAGTGTATATAAGAGACCTGATAATCTACCACCACAAGATCTCCTTTTGATTTGTCTGGTAGGGGAATTGCAATTTCCACATATTTCTCTCCTTTATCATTAGTGGATGTTGTTAAGAGGGTCTTGGGAATATATATTGTCTTCTTCTTAACTTCTGACATACCAAAGTCCAAAGTACTAGGGTCAATAGTAGTCTTTCTCTTTTTGCTAACTAATTGGGATAACTAAATGGGGGTAGCATTCTGTGTATCTAGCACAATCACCAAAGAATCTACAGCTAATGTGGTTTCACTAAATAACATTGTGACTAAGGAGGAACCCTCAGAAGATGACACTATTAACAAATTAGGAGGTGTTTATGCAAGCTTATCCATACCAATATCTTGCAAACCCATTATTGTACTAAGTGTTTGAGTTTTTCTAAGCTCAATTGATGGTATGGATGAAATAGTGGAAATGGGGAAGTAGGAGAAATAAAAGTGATTATCATGAACTTAGAAACTGGTGGCAGGGTGGAAGCCAAGGCACTAAATGTGTTGATTAGGTATGTGGAGCCACTCAAAGTTGGTGAGGTGAAAATGGTGGGTTAAGAGGAAGAGGTAATAATACTAACTCTAGAGGTTAAAGTGGCTTTTAGGATGGTAGTCAAGATAACTAATTCTAAGGCAATGTATTGTTGAGTGGTATTGGGGATCAATGGTGATGAAATAGAAGGAACTATGAATGGAACAAAAAGTGGGAGTCGATCGAATAGAGAAGGATAAGTGCAAAGAAAAGAAACTGAAGTAGAAATTTGGACTCCTACTATAGGGGGACCCTCCCTAGACTTGTTTGTGTTGTTTACACTTGGCTTATTGAGGTGAGTGGAGTGGTAGATGAAGTGGGGATGAATGGAAGGAGAGGATATGAAACATGTGATACAATGGGCACCTAGGATGCTTGAGAAGGAGAGGCATCTAGTGAAAGTGTCCAAGCCTCCTATACTATAAGAGTAGGAGAAAGAGGAATAATGGCTATATGAGCTAGTGTTATAAGATTTGAAGTAGTATATCTTTGTGCTGTTGATGTTGTCTATTCTGTTAAAAGATCTATGGGTTCATTTGTAGCTTTCCATTCTTTACTTGTTTCTCTTTTCTTGGCCTTAGTCTTCATTTTTCTCTTCATTTTCTATTTAGGTCTCATTGATGATTCACTAGGGCCCTCCACTGTTGGTGTAATGCCCTCTATTTTTAATTTTAGGAGCTTTTTCTTAACTCTTATGGTTTCTCTTGTAACTTGCACTCCTTTACTCCTTAGCCAATTAATAGTCCTATTGATGACATGGGATGTTATATCAAAGAGAGAAAATAACTTGGGAACTGACCACCTAACTGGTGGTAGGGGTTTCATAATGACCTTGGTGAGGTATAGTGGATCCACTCTAGAAGCATCATCTTCCAAGTCATCAGGGACTAGAGCCAGATCATAAGCCTTTATTTTGTTGTAGGGACATTCTTAAATAGTCCCTCATTCTAACCATCTCTTTGTCTCACAATCCTCCTAGTAATTTTTATAGTATGACACATGTTCATATAATACCAAGTCTAATGCATGGGTGATTTTACTATATGGGTCAAAATATGGCCTGGACTCTAGGGTCTTCAATGTTACTTGGTTCATCTCTACCTTTGCACCTTTGGCCTTCAAAAGAGTTTAGAATGTATAATGACTAATAGAAATAGGGCAATGATTCCCTATTTTTTGTCTATCTAAGAGGAGTTTATGAGTTTCTACTAGTTGCTGCACCAACTCCAATAATGCCCATTTATCACTTACGTACTGGGGGAGGGTGAAGGGACAACCACTGAAGCCTACTTCCCTAATGTAGGAATATGTGAGGAATTATATAAGGAATGATCCTCATTTAGTGATTTTCTCTTTTGTTTCCCTTGAGAACCTCTCCCTCTTAAGTTCTAAATTAAACATGGTGATGATGCTGTAGATGAAAGCATCATTAAATATTTTGAATTTTTGCTTACTAGCCTAAAGGGTGAGGTCAGGGTAGTAGTTGTACACTCTTGTTATTTCATTGGAAACAATATTGAGACTTGAGAACAATCTACCCTTAGCCTAAATATAAACAACATATGAGGTCATGTAAAATTTGTTTAAGGTTTGAACCTCCAACAACTATTAATGGAGAGAATCACTAATTAAGTGTGCCTAATGTATATATTGTTTATTCTCTCATATAATCCAAATATAATGATACATCCATTATTCATAGTACTAGGCATCAAGACTGCCAGTGACTATATGTAGTAATGTTATAACATCTCCCACCTCTTCTATAAAATTATACCTATACAATATCTTGGTCAATTTGGTGGAGGAGTGCTTAGGGTTATGGAGCTATTTTTTATTGATTATCTTCTAGCATCCATCTATCTTATCCTTGTATAACTATACATATTTTTAGGGAGTTATATCCAAATAACTCTCAATTTTAAGAATGATAAACACTGTGTTGATGTAGTCAGAGTTGAGGTCCAGAATCTTTTCTCCCTTATCATTATACACTTGCCTCCTATCAAGGTCATAATGCTGAGCCATTGTCAAAATAAATTTAGGAATTTGAATGGTTAGGGGGAAGGATACATCTTGTGGAAGTATAGAGTCATAAATACTCTTTATCTAATCATTTTTGAATTTCCCCCCTATTCTAGCTCAGAAGTCTCCTAGGTCAATATGATCTAAATCTATATCATTGATTTCTGTGAGGTTGGACTCTAGATAATAAGTTGATTTACAACATTTTGACTTAAACTTCATCTCTTTGGGAGGCATGGAGATTATAAAAAAATCCTCTGAGTGACCAACTAAGGAAGTTGGCACAAACTATTATTCTATGTTGCACTTGTTCCTTCTAGTAGAACTTGGAGGTGTTCTGAGCATGTTTAATATATGTAGTGCATGTGACTTAAGAATATTTGATGGAGGTGGGACGTGATTGAGGTAGGTCCAATTTCCATGGTGATTCAAGGATGTTGGGTTCATAAAGGAAGTGGGAGGTATTTGGAACATGTCTAGTGTCTTTAGGGGCACTGGGAGTAGAAGAATCCTAAGGCAATATTTCCTAGGTTTTGAATAAGAAGTATATGCTTAGGAATATTGAGTTTTTCTAGGTAAAACTTTTGAGATTTTGATTGCAAACAATAAAAAGGGAAAATGAAAATTTTGGGATGAAAACCCCCTCGAGGTGAAGCTTTTAAAATCCTAGATTACATTGGACTGCCCTAGACACACAAAATGATCTTTTACAGTACTTGAAAGAAATAAACCCTAAACTAAACTTTTCAATGAAAACCCCAAAATGAAAGGAAAAAAACTTGAGAACTTGAAATATTTAAGGAAATGGAAACTTAAAACAAAAAATGACACAAGGAGGTATCATTTTACTTGTTCAAGTGATGTGACTTGAAATTTTACAGTCATTTTCACTTGAGGTATAGTTTGTATACACGAGGTTCAAGGTTCAACTATGAAGGTATAGGTGATCAAAGCTCCATAATGCATTTAGTAATTTAAACAATGATAATAATTTAAAAAGATTTAGTTTATATATTAAAACCCTATAATTAATGTGAGTAATGGTGGTAGATGGTGGTGGTTGGACTTGCTTGAAGCAGGTTCCCTCTCTGTAGCTTGAAATGGCTTAGCAAGAGATGGGATCCTTCATGCACTTTGCACATTGTGAAAATGTGCAATGTGTAATTTGATCCCCATCTCCTGTAGAAGGTCTTGAATTCAAATTGGTGGAGGTTGGACCTACTTTAAGTAGGTCTAGCCTCTACAAATGGTTTAATGAATTAGTGGGGAATGGAGCTCAATGTGCACTTTGCACGTTTTAAAAACATATAATGTGCACTCTTGGCCTTGTTTCTCTTTAGAAAAGGTTAAGGTGGGCTAGTGGAGGTTAGAATTTATAGAAGCAAGTCTACCTTCCTTGGGGAGATTTAGTGGTCGATGAGATTTGTATCCCATCATGCACTTTGCACATTGTGAAAATGTGCAATGTGCATATTGAGTTCCAGATTCTATCAAATGGGTGTGTGGTGGGATTTAGAGCCCATCATAAATTTTACACATTAGAGAACATAAAAAGTGCATGGGGAGTTCTAGATTTCATGGACTTTGGGTTTTAGTGCCTTACGGGACTTAGAACATGTGAAGTAATTTGTAGTGGTACAAACTACATCTAGCATTCTGGATTCTTCGAGGTGAATGAAAAATGGATTTTTTGGAGGGTTAAGAGTTTTATCTAAAAAACAAAGGGGGCATCCCTTAGGGTTCTAGATGTAATGAGATTTTTGGGACAAAAATCTAAACAATTATGACATGGATTGGTTTTAAATAATTAATATTAGACTGAGTTCTAATATGAAACGCAGAGTCATAATGATAGAATGTTGAATCATACAGATAGAATGTTGAGTCATACAAATAGATCACTGAGTTTATAAATAGATCACTGAATTTTTAGGTAAAAATTTGAGTTCCTATTATAACTACAATAATGAATTCTAAATAAGAATTACAACTTTATTAAAATAATAATAATAATTATTATAATAATGCACCATGTATATTCATAATAAGAAATAAAGTATTAAAGGAAGTTATGTTACCTCTATAATACAAGATAAAATGATCAGTTGAACTTTATTATTACCTCAGATTTCCATATGGCGATTGAGTCAAATTACCCCACCAACCCAAATTTTTGAAATAAACTGGAGTTGCATTATATATATATATATATATATATATATATATATATATATATATATATATAGAAAAGAGATAACATTTATGTTAGTAATGTGTACATTTGATATATTCAATATTTATGGTGACCATGTATATTAAACGTATACTTAAGTAGTAAATGTTATGCAAGGTGAAGTGATAAGATAACTTAGAAAGCATATTAACTCTTTGACATTTATTATAATATATATTTGATGTATCAAATAGTTACTCATGAAAGAGGTTACTTGCAAGGATAATATAGAATCCTTAAATGAATTTCATAATACCTGAATGGTAGATTAACTTGTTTGTCATAGATATTGGTTAAAAGATAAATAAATAAATATAGGTTAAATCATATTTTTGATAGATAAGTGCATGTTAGTAGTTGTTATGAAAGATTGTATGTGTTTGATCTAGCTTGTAGAATTAATTACATAAATCTAGATTTTGTAATGTTGAGACACATAAAAATAACTTGTGAATGCCTTTTATGATGGTTTTGAATTAGAGGATGTTTTATTCTATGTTGATAAATAAATGAGATTAACAGGAACTGAATCTTGATTTCTAGAGAGGTCTATTTGGCTGTAATACTCGGGTTATATCTTAAAAGTTCATAGAAGTTTTGTTTGAGAAATCTTATAAAACCTTGACTTGTGTCATAAATAAATGTTATTACATATATGTTGTTAGTATTTAAAACCTTTCTGAAATATATATTGTGAAATTATTTTATGTACAAGTGATTAGACATTTCTAGAATAAAATAGTGCATTGTGATGTGTGCCTAGAGATTATGTTTTCATCTAATTATTATTGTGTAGTATAATCTAGGGTATACTCAGGTGTTATAATCATGTAATTGTTTAATAATTATAGTGTAAGATTGTTTATTCATGTTTGAGTAGGGTGCTCATGCACAATAAAATATGATATTATGGGATATCATAGAATATTGCAACTTAAATGTATATGCTTGGATGTTATATACTATAATTGTATGTCTAGACTATCACCTACATTGACTGATTAAATACATGTGTTAGTTATTATTTGAAAAATATGTTTGTAACAGTTACTAGGACAACATGTATGCATGCATACAATCTTGAAAGTGTAAATGAATGTTAAGTTAGAATTTTATGTGTTTGTTGACTTACTTTGTTATATATACTAGCTTGAATAAAATCTTATGATTCCATGTATTTATGACTACTTTATATGAATGATTGTAAAAAAATTAGTAGTTACATCTTAGAACTCTAGACTATAATATTTTGGGATATCATGGGGTGTAGTTGTATGGATATTATTTTTGTAGTTAGGAAACTGCAATTTAATGTAAAATTTATCTGGGTGGTATAAATTGTAGGCATTATTTTTGGTTTGGGATATATAATAATGTAAGATTCATTCATGCATTAATGAAATAAATGTACACTTTTGCTTACTCCTATGTTTAACATGTGATGTTGTATTATTTCTAGGAGGATGTAATTAATATGAATCTTGTGGTTAAATAATGTATAGTGGGACATTATCTTTTGGTATGTATGATTTATGTGTCAGTGCAATATCTTGAAATATAATGGGTTTTCTATGATATACTGCATGTTTAATTTTATGACATCATACACACTTGAGTACTTTTTTATTCTCTGGTTTCTTGTACTGTCACTATATACTCATTCATGAAGGGAAGGCCATTTGATTTAGATGATTTTTCATATTTTATAGTTCCCAAGATCTCTCAAGACTAGTATAGAATTGAAGATCATTCTGAGAACTTTCCAATGCCTATTAGAATGCATAAAATGGACATTGTATGTTCTAATTAGCATTGGTTAAAGTTTGGTCAATAGATAGTCAAAGCAGGTCAAACTAGAAAAATTGATGGTCTTGGAATGTTTTTGAATTAGTTCGATGACGTATAAATCATCATAAGATTTTTGATGCATTTTGAACAGACCCATACCAAGTCCATATGTGAAAGTTATGGCCAATCAATGTTATGGTCAAAACCGATAAAACAGTGATGCAGATGGTTGACAAGTGGACCGATTAGCATGTGACATGTGGTAGTGCAAGAATAAAAGGTAAAAATGGTAAAATGGTGTTTTGTTTTCACCTCTGGTCTTTAAAACTCATGTTTAGACAAATGGACCCCAATATTTACTGGATGGGGACCCCCAGCCAGGATTGACACCCTCTTTTTACGAAGGGGTGCCTTTGCTTTCATTACTTCATATTACCATTATAATGCTTTTGTATATATATTGCTATTTATATTATGTATGGTGCATGTGAGACTAATAATCCCATTATGTAAACTAAATACCACGTATTTATGCCTAAGCCATAATGCTATTATGCAAACTCAACTAAGCTCGAGACAAGTCATTCATGCTCTCTATGCTGAGTTTGAGATTAGCATTACTAGCCCAAGTCCATATCCGAGCTTGAATCTTCTAAGCTTAAAAAAACCCAACAACCGATCGAGTTTGGCATGGAGGCTAAGTTTGGTTGAAATCCAATTGCCAACTGAGCCAAGCAAAATGAATCAAAATGTGGCCCAAGCCACAAACCATATGGTTGTTACAAGGCTATTTGAAGCCTTTATAATGTTTCCACTTCATGAATATGGGATTTTTATCCTTACATGGTAAATCCATGGCTTAGTTGGTTGAATATAAGTTAAGATCATGGAATTTAAACCTATAACCTATGAAAAACTAATTAAATAGACTAACCAATCTACCACACCTTTATAAGTGTTATAAAAGGCACAAACTTTTACTTGTATAGGGTATTGAAAATGACGGTGTAAAATTTATAAGGGGTAGTTTGTATAAATTGGCATTTTTGATCAATCTAGATGCATTTTTAGATCTCAGAGTAAACTATAAAGTTGTTCAAAAATTTGAGATGCTCTTTTTGGTATATTTGTGACCTTGATTTGGTGTTCATTTAACATATTTTTGAGTGATTGAAGTGATGCTTTGATGTAGAACATTGGAAAGAGATTCTACAAGTTCTTCAAGAAGGTGGAGGACAATTATTGAGTATTGTCAGAGTTTTTCAAAGGTTTGATGGCATGATTTTGCAGTTTTTGAAATTCCATTATGTTTTTATGAGTTGTATTATTACTTCTAAATATATTTTTAATGGATCAAATTTTTATTTAGTAATTCCAGAGATGTATCCCATTTGGGTGAACTCCGTAAACAACCCCAATGTCTTTATATTTTATTTTGCATTCAAGTTTTATGCAAATTTTAATTATTTATTAAATATTTAAATGTAATTTAATTAAAACATAACACTTATAGGAAATCATATAAATGGCTTTTTGATCATTTTGAATGTGGATATGGTATGAATGAGTTATTGAAAACACTCATATTTTAGTTTTGAATCCATTTTATTCACATTATAACAAGTTTGAGCAAATTTATTTACACACCTTTTTCAGTATCCATTTATAAACTATTTTGAAATCCTAAGGGGTAGACATGGGTCATAGATCAGTTTGGTATCAGAGTAGTAAGAATGCAACGATTAGCTTTTGATTGTGTGAAAATTTGAAAGTTAGTTTCAGTATTCATTGGATTATTGCAGACTTGTTGTTTACTCCATTTTTATTGGTGGAAGTACATGTTATTTTCAAGAATAGGAAACCATGGGAAAGTTTTCCAAACAAGTGAAACTTGAAAAGCTCAAAGCATTTAATATGCAGATTCAAGAAGAGAACTCTCTCTTGAGATAAAAATTTTATTCCTTGGAAGAGGAAGTTAAAAGGTTAAAAAATGAGTTGCAAGCCAAGGATGAGCTCTTGGAAAAACTACAGAATGGTGAAAAAGTGAAGGATTTGCTTCCACATCAGATGTAGAAACCCTGATGGATGAATGCACTATAAGTGAATGTGAGTCACTAGTTAATTTCCTTCCCATGATGAATTTAGTAATAATTATTTTGGTAAATTTGAATAGTATACAACATGAATAGGTTCAAAATTACTTGTTAAAATGGGATTTAATGGAAAAGACCTTGGAAAATATGGCCAAGGCACTGTTAACCCCATTCAGGTAGAGGATAAACCTCATTTTATAGGTTTGGGATATACTAGTGTGAAAATGGAAGCTAAAAAATATTCCAGAACCATTAAAGGAAGACAAGCTTCCAATATCAAAGTGTTCAAGTCACTAATCCTACAGAGTGATAGCATGCAGAGAAAAAGAAGTCCATCACCCAAAAAAGATGGTGTTGTGTGTAGACATAATTTGAAAAAAGGTAACATCATTATACCTTCTCATACTTTCTCTATTCCTAAAAAACTTGGTAAATATTCTAATGTATATTTCAATTATGAAAATAAGGATTTATTATCATAGAAATTTTGATACAAATATCCATGTAGTTTTTGTGGATTAAATAATCACTATGTTGCCTTATGTTGGAAAATAAAACCAATTCGTAAGATGTTTATGTTTTCTAAAGAGAAACAGATGGGTAATAATCATTGTACTAATTATAAATTAAGTGGTCACTGAAATGATAAATGTTATGTATTGTATCCACAACTACATTATAAGTATTGCAGGAAGACATCCATGAAGAATGATGCATCTATAAGGAAACAAGAAGTTGTTTCAAATCTAACAATTTCAAATATGAACCATGTAGCTACTCAGGTATTCACTGAGAAAATTAAACCAACTAAATAGGAAAATGTGATAAAGTGGGTTGGTAAACACTTAGTTTCATGTTTGCATAGCTGTGATAGTTTATTAGCATACAAATGTTCAAAGAAATTTTGGGATTCCATTAAAAGGAATATATTTTAGTTTTGAACATAATTTTTGGAGCTACCATCTATGAGAAAATCCTAGAGATAGGTTTATCATACTTGGATTATTTTCTCATATTTATGGTTTTGCTAAGCTCTATATTTTTCTCCTAAATAATTTTTTGAGTGATTGATGCATTAGTAAAAAGAATTAACTCATGTTTAAACTTAGAAATATTTTTAAATGAATTTAAGATTTATATATGGTTTATTGGAGTGACTGGTAGAGAAAAGCCAAGGGACATGATTATCATACTTGGATTATTTTCTCATGTTTGAGTTTTTGGAAAAAAATCATTTTTAAACCTTGACAATAGTATATATAGATTATATGGGGCATGATCAGTATGTCTATTTTAGAAAAAATTGCATTTTAGTATATGTGTTGTCAGTTAAATTTTGCAAATAGAGGCTTATAAGACCCTTTTTTGGGCACCATTTGTAATTGTAATAATTTTATAAAATTTTTATAGCCATGCATGATATTCACATATTTTATAAGTCCCTCACTCATTTTGGGCATTTATTTGTAATTGTCAAATGTGGTTACAATTAGTGTATATATTTATTACACTAACAAATAAGTTTTCAGTTAAACTTGGTGATCATTTTGTAGTGATTGATAGATTCATTGTTTTGGAGAGGTGACATTTATACAGACAATTTGCTCCTATCTACAATTTGATATTGGATAGAGATTTATTTGACTAATAGTTTCAAGGATTTATTTATCTTTTGATTCTTTATAGGCATTATGAAGGCTAATTTTGAATCGTTACCATGATAAGTTTTAGTGATATTTTGCAGAGTTGACAGTTTTTTAGGGTCAGTAAACAACTAATTATTATTGGCATTTTAGTTGTCATTTCATACTGGTGTATTTAAACATCTATAGTATTGGCCAAATCGTATAGATCTAGTTAGACATCACCTCTTGTGTTGGAATTTATTTTATAATTTAACTAATCCATTTATTATGATAATTTTGGCATTACAATACATTTGGAAACCTTAACCACTATGCTATATTCTAGCTTCTATACTTTGGTGTGATGCAGAGAGCCATTTAGTAGATTTAGTGAGTGATTAGACTTTTGGAGACGAAAAGCCTCTTTGTGGGGAGGTTTGATCTATCATATTTTTCATCCGTCATAGTTCCCAAGTTATCTTAAAACTAGTATAGAATTGAAGAGCATTCTGAGAGCTTTCCAATGCCTATCAAAATGCATAAAATGGACATCATATGCTCTAGTTATCATTGGTCAAAGTTTAGTCAATAGATAGTCAAAGCTAGTTAGATTGGAAAAATTGATGGTATTGAAACATTTTTGAACTAGTTCCATGGTGTAGAACTTATCACAAGATTTTTGACACATTTTGAATGGATCAATTCCAAATATGTATGCGAAAGTTTTGGCCAATCAAAGTTGTGGTCAAACCCAGTAAAATAGTGATGTGGATGGTTGACAAGTGGACCAATCAGTGTGTGACACATAGAAGTACAAAAAAAAATGGTATAATGGTAAAAAGGTGTTTTGTTTTCACCTCTAGTTTTTTAAAACTCATGTTAAGATAAATGGGCCTTGCTATTTGCTAGCTAGGGACCCTAAGCCGAAGTCGACACACTCTTTTTACGAAGGGGTACCTTTGCCTCCATTACTTCATATTACCATTGTAATGATATATATATATATATATATATATATATATATATATATATATATATATATATATATGCCTATTTGTATTCTATGTGGTGCATGTGGGACTAATAATCCCATTATGTAAACCAAATACCATGTATTTATCCCAAAGTCATAATGTTATTATGCCAACTCAACCGAACTAGAGACAAGTCACTCATGCTTTCTATGCTGAGTTTGAGATTAGCATTTCTAGATTGAGTCCATATTCAAGCTCAATCTTATAAGCTCAAACAAACCCAACAATCAACCAATTTTGGTGTGGAGGCTAAGTTTGGTCAAAATCCAATTGCTAATCGAGCCAAGCAAAACATTTCAATACGTGGCCCAAGACATAAACCATATGGTTGTTACAAGGCTATTTGAATATTTTATAATGTTTCCACCCCATGTATGCGAGATTTTTATCCTTACATGATAAATCCATGTCTTAGTTGGTTGAAGACAAACTAAGATCATGGGATTTGAACCCTTAGCCTGTGACAAAACAATTAAGCAGACTAACCAATCCACCACACCTTTGTAAGTGTTATAAAATGCATGAAATTTTACTTATACAGGGTATTAAAAATGATTGTGTAAAATTTATAATGGGTAGTTTGTAGAAATTAACATTTTTGACCAATCTAGAAGCATTTTTAGATCTCAAACTAGAAAGTTGTTCAAGATTTTGAGATGCTCCTTTTCATATATTTGTGATCTCTATTTGGTGTTTATTCGATGTATTTTTGAGTAATCAAAGTGATTATTTGACATAGAACACTTGGAAGAGATTCTATAAGTGCTTCTGGAAGGTGGAGGATGGTTGATGAGCATTGTCATAGTTTTCCAAAGGTTTGATGGCATAATTTTGTAGGTTTTGAGATTCCATTATTTTTTTATGAGTTGTATTATTACTTGTAAATAAAATTTTAATAGATCAGATTACTATTTAATAATCCTAGAGACGTAGACCATTTGAGTGAACTCCGTAAACAACCCCAATGTCTTTATATTCTATTTTACATTTAGTTCTTTCATAGATTTTATTTAGTTGTTAAATATTTCGATATAATTTAATTAAAAAAATGACACTTATGGGAAATTATATAAATGACTTTCTAATTGTTTTAAATGTGGAGATAGTACAAAGGAGCTATTGAAAACACTCATATTTTAGTTTTGAATCCATTTTAATCACATTATAATAAGTTTGATTAGATTTATTTAAACACTATTTTCAGTATCCATTTGTAAACTATTTTGAAAACATAAGGGGTAAACATGGGTTATAGATCACAATTACCTAATGGGATTAGTGTGGGGGATCATTGGTCCATGGTTGGTATGAAAAAATTCTTAGATGATGCTTTCCCTCATCACAATAGTACTACTTATCTAGAGACCACACTTGATATTTCAGAGATACAAGAGTTGGTTTGAATTGATCTCTAGAGGGGATTATGTCTATTTATAGTATTAAGGATGAATGCCTAAAAGAAATGTATTGTAATATATTTGTATATACTTGAACAACATTTACTATATTATTGGACTAATCGTGGCTGAACCCTAATGTATTTACTTTACTTATAGTTGTATGTTATTGCATTTTAGTATTTGAATTTGTTATTGTTATTACTTTAAGTTGATGATTATATGTTTGGTTAAGTTATTTAGTATATCTATGGTTTGAGTGAATAAATGTTAAGTAATTAGTTTAAGAAAAAAATACTATTTTACTCTAAGTATAACATGAGGGGTTGTAACATGTGGTATCAAAGCTGTGGCTCAAACTCTAGGACCTAATGAGTCCTTTAGCATTTTTGTATCTTTCTATTTTGCAAAAAAGAGATTTGTGAATGTGTGTATGGTATATTGAGTGGGCACCCTAAGATCATTTGTACCCCTTAAATTTGTTAAGGGGTTGGTTTATCAAGTGTCTCATTGGTGATGGTTTTATAAGGTGTTTGGTAGGTAAGTACATAGCTTAGTTCTTGAGTTGTAAAAAGAAATTTCCTACCATATTTTTGATCTTTTAGATTGAACACCTCAAGTTTGATTATATATTTTTTGAATCACCTTTACCATTTGTGTTTGTGTTTTGTGAGTATTAAAAAAACATGGAGTGTTCCCACATAAGTATTTATGCTTTAGTTTTGTGTCTTGTTTATAGAAATCCTAGGAATGGGATTTTTTTTAATAGTTGAATGTAGATGTCTTGGTTGAGAATTTCTTTGTGTTAGGATTTTTTTATGTGGATTAGGATCCTAATATTTATATAGACTTAAGAAGAAGTGTCATATCTTTTAGTTAGCTTAGAGGTGAGTTGTTATTCTCTCACTCTCCTCTTACATCATTATAAGCTACCAAGAAGATTCATATTTATAATATGTTGATTTAATGTTTCCTTAAGAAGAAACTTGTTTCTGAATTGTTGTTTTGATATTATTCCCTTGAGTTCTTGGGATAGTATTTTATAATTCTTGTTGAGAGAAGTTGTGGGATTGGGTGGATTGATGCATCCTTGAAGTTATTATTTTCCTTCTGGTTGGGGAAGTAGGTTATGATACCACCCTTACAAGTTTGGTAAGTGAATAGTTATTTGGCAACTTGGGTTGTAGTGTTTCCTTTTACCATATAAGGGTATGTAGGAGTTTTGTTTATGAGATGTTAAGCTCTCTACTTTCCACTTGTGAAGTTTTAGAGTCAATTTTTCAATCTAACTTGTTAACTTCACTTCAAGGAATTGTTAACCTTTAATTTATATTAAATATAGTGGTTATAATTATTATGTTATTATATACCTTTGTTAGACTGATATTATTCTCTTTTTGAAGCATGTTGTTTTGAAGATTTATATATGTACCTTTTGTTAGGAGTAAGTAGGGTATGCGATGTACAATTTTTTTTAATAGTCTAAAAAGATAGGAATAAAATTTTAACTTGTTAAGTTTTAATCGAGCAAATAAGGGGACATTGTCTCACTTATTCCTTTATAAGGTTGTAAGGATAGTATAATCCGTAGCCTTTGTATGTTATGTTAAATATATTTTTTAACTATGAATATAACACTATAGGTTAAGTTAAAGAATATGATATTAGTTATGTTTGATTAGTAGAAACTTAATATAATTTTAGAATGATTGTATGATTCTTCTTATATGTATGTTGGTACATCTAGAATCATTTAGCATATAGTATAGTTTCCTATGATCTGTTAGTATAAATTTGTGTTTCATTGAACCTTATTCACATTATGGAGATTATTAGTTTGTGGAGACTTGAGGGAAGAGTGGTGAATTAAGAATGTGATTTCTAAGTGATAGGATGGTATCCTACTTAACCTCACATTGACTTGATTGTTATTGAGTTGGATCCTACAGATGAACTTATTGAATCTAGGATTTGATAGATGAACTTGTCAAATTTAGTTATATGGCCATAAATATACATACTATGGACATGTAGTCCATAATTTTGTATATATTGGAAATGTAATATTTCTAATTCCTATTCATTATCATACTTATCAAGAGCTCCATTGAGTAGTGATAATATTGACATGTTATACTTATCTAAAGCTACATAGAGTAGTGATAGCATTAACATATACATATCATTCTTGCTAGGTCCCCTAAATACTTTTCTCTAGAATGAGAAATAAACTCTATAGGTTAGATAGATGTTCATAAAGGCTAGAATATTTTGTGGAACTCTACTTGGTCATTTGTTTTGAATTTTTTGATGATCTCATATGTTTTTGAGAAGTTAGTGAAACTTTTACCAAGCTATTATAGGCTTGTTTTGTAGTTTTGGCCCTCCGGGTGGTCATGATAGAACCAATACACATAAGTGACATTCTTAAAACTTGTTTATATGATAAGAAATGTCATAGTAGGGTCTTGTGGAACCAATACTCTAAGAAAGGTGCTAATTGGGAGAACTAGGATGAGTTCTTCAAGTAAAATTTTGCATTTGTTTGTATGATTTAATATTAGATACTATGTTTTTATTTTGTTAAACTCTGTTTGTTATTCAAAACTATTGTTTGAATAAGTGTCATTACGATGATGACTAGTTTTGGGGGAGAGATTTTACATACTGATTTCACCCTATTATTTATAACCTTTAAATCCATGTATTAACATGGTTATTATATGATTATTATTGATTTGATTTGATCTTTATGATATATACTATTATGGGACATTGATTTAGTTAATTAGTATACATGATGTAATAACTATATTTTATTATTCTTTATATTGAAGATGTATAATTATTAATTTTGCATCATTGGTTGATATATATGATGACTTAGACTAACTACCTACTTATTGCAAGGTGGATGTAAGATAGATCCTACCCTCAGAGCTTGATGAAGGAGAGTATGATTGGAGAGGATGGGCTAGATGGGACGATTGGATGATGATAGAAAAATTGTTAGTGACTCTACATAGATGCACATTAGATTTAAAAATGTTATATGCATAATATATTTTAAATGTTAGTACGTATTATGGAAATCTTGTTTGTGATTGTATTTTGTATGAAGATTTAGTTCATAACATGCATAAGATTATATAAGATTTATTTACTTATAATTATCTAAAATTTCATGAGTAAATCAAGAAAATACATATTTGATTATATAAATAAACTAGTAAAATGTCTTTATAAACATATTTGAATGTTTATCTCATTAATTATTGATATTCAAGATATTAATATGGTAAGACATATGTAAATATAATCTATATAAATATACACTAGTTTTTGAAGATATAGTTGTCTTTTAATTAGAAACAATCATAGAATTATATATATCTAATAGATAAATAAATAAATAAATTTTAAATGCTTTCAAGAGCTTGAACTATCTTAAATTACTAAATTTAAGTTTAGATAATATAGAATTAGTCTTAGTTTAACATGCATGAAATTATATTAAAAATTAGAAGATGAATATCTTTATTAAATTGATTAAGTAGACTTATGTTTTAGATAACTTGGGAAAGGTGGCATAAAGATATTTATGAAAAAATTAAATGTTTATTATTAAGGAATAAAGAGGAATATATACTATGGCCTTGGAGGTGATTAAAAATTCCATGCATGAAAGGAAACCAAGGGAGATTGCATGAAAATGAGCACAACAGATTAAAGGGGACAATTTTTATAATTTAAGTGAGGATTTAGGTAAAAAGGGAGGCTGTAAAATTAGATACAGATGGAGAAAAATTAGGCAAGATAATTTGAAGAGAAGATTGGATAAAGTAAGAGATATCCAAATGTTTTATCAAGCAAATCTATATTAGTCGATTTTGTATTATTTTTCTATGTGTGTGTGTTATTTTAAAAAGAGTAAACTTTAATTGGTCAAAACCCAAAATGATTTATATATGAAATATGTTTCACTTTGTAAATTGCATACTAATGATATAGGTAGTTCTTTAAGATAAATATAGTCTAACTTAAGACATATATGGGCAATGTTTCACTATATACGCCTTGCCGAATTAATTAACTCTTGGTTCAATTGATTGGCGTTCCAAGTTTATTAAGTATGTTACACTATTTTTAGTCTGCATTCCATCTATATGGAATACTACATCACATTTAATAGGCTGCATCATATATTAAATTTAGATGTTTTACTATTGTCTTTATCTTATCCAAATCTAGGCCAGTAATTATATGGGCTGCATTAATTATTATTTATACAGGGTCTAAAATTTAGGATCAATGTATAAAATTATTTTATACAAGTTTCTTGTATTATTTATAATGTCTTATATTTAAAACATCCAAAATTATGATATGAGCTGATTATATATAGTGCAACGTCATACTCCTTTTGAGCTTGCGTTCATTTTTATAGACCTACATTTTGCTATTCTAGGTTTGCATTTCATTTATTTTGAGCCATGTTTTACATTTTGGTTGTGTCCTTTTTAATATTATTTATAGAATGAATTTTATGATAACATAATGACTAATAGAAAATTATTCATTTTATTGATTTGCGTCCTACTAATTTTTAATAGCAAGGTATTGACAACATCTAAAATACATTGGCAACATCTAAGTAGCTTGGGCAATGTCAAAATTACTTGGATAGTGTCTAAATTATGAGGGAAATGTTTTAATAGAAATGACTATGTTTTAAATTGATATAACAGATGCATTTTCATTATGACATGGACTGGATCTAAATAATTCATATTTGACTGAGTTCTAATACGAAATGCCTTATCATAATGATAGAATGTTGAATCATACATATATAATGTTAAATCATACATATAGTTTTGGAAGTACAAATACTAGGAGAGGGGGGTGAATCAATTGTATTAAAACATTCCTCTAATTTCACTTAAAATTCATGAAGCATTCATCTATTTACATACATCAATTAATGCACACATAAGCATCTATAAAAGCAAACAATATAAGGACATGAGATATATGTGGGAAAACCTCTAGGGGAATAAAAAACACTGGTACACAAGTTTTAATAATATACTATAATAAATTAATCAACCTTCTAGTGAGGCACCATCCCCACAAGGATAACCAACTCCTTACTTAGTCAAGCACCAACTCAACTAGTGCATTTAACAAACTTCAACCTGCAAGAAAGATCCAACCCCCAAGGAAACCAATCTAAAAATTAGAAACCTTGAATATTTGGTCACACTTTGGACACCTATTTATTAATTAACTAAAGATAATCTTGTTTGTTTTCTCTTCTCGTACTTCTTTCTCTCTTAAACAACCTATTAGGCCTTCTCGGTCAATTAGTCCTCTCTTTGGAAAAATTAGGTCAAATTACCTTGCTCAACACTTATAAAAAAATATTTATATACTTATGGAATATTAAAATTAGTTATATTATGATCTTAAAACCCTTAACCTATTCTCAAAAATTCTATATCTTTTGCTCAAAAGCTCAATATTTTAACTAGTCAAAATAGGCTTATTAGGCCTTGAATTTATACTTGATTCTTTCTCACACCCATATTGGTAAACCAAGGACATAAAAATAATTTTATTATGATTTAAATATATTAATAAATACATTTAAAAAGTGAAAAAACATTACATAGATCGATAATTACCCTTAAGGGATAAAACCACCATTAGGCCTAAAAGAGACCTAATGTAATCATGCCTTCCTTAAGCACACATTTCACTTAGAACTCATTTAAACACTTTTAGACTTGAAAAATGGATGAAAAAATTAATATTTAAATTTAATAAAACCATCCTAATCTATCCTTATGTCCTTGTTGACCATTTTTCGCCCAACAGGCCAAAAATTGGTCCCCTTTTGTCCCTACTGTTTTAGGTCATTTCTTTTTTTATTTTACATGAATCTATCTATTTCTATGGACTCTACAAGAGAAATGTCTATGGACTTTGCAGGTGGAATTATATGGACTCTGTAGGTCTATTTCTATGGACTCTTGCAGGTGGAATTTCTATAGACTCTGTAGGTCTATTTCTACGGACTCTGCAGGTGGAGTTTTTACTGATTCTGCAAAGAAGATTTTTCTACAGACTTTGCAATTCAATGTTTTGGTGCATGAAGGATCAGTTCAGAAAGTGCTAGGTTTTGCAAGGCTTCTTTGGGCTCTTATCTAAAGAAATTCACAAGGAAGGTTGGTAGCTTTGAACCATTGAACCATTAAACTGGTTCAACGCCTTGGTTCAATCGGCCTTGGTTCAACCACTTGGTTCATCGCTTGGTTCAATCAATGAAGTTCAATGCAAGGTTTATTGGCCTTGGTTCAATTCAATTGGCTCAATGCTTTAGCTTTGTTCAATGCTCGGTTCAATCAAATGGTTCATCGTTGGGTTCAATCAAATGGTTCAACACTTGGTTCAATCGATGAGTTCAATCGCTTGGTTCAATCAGTGGGTTCAACACTTGGTTCAATTGGATGGTTCAATCACATGGTTCAACAAGCTTGGTTTAATGCACAGTTCAAAGGCTTGGCACGTAGTGTTAAACCATTGAACCAGTTTAATGGTTGGTTCAAGTAGGAAAGGTTTAAAGGCTCGGTGCACAATGTTGAACTGTTGAACCATTGAACCATTTTTGGTTCAGTGGGTCAGTTCAATGACTTGGTTCAAAGGAGCATCCCAAAGCTGAAGGGTAGGTACCCTTGTGGAGGGCAGGGAGTGTTTTAAAGGTAGTCAAAGGGGTTCAAAAGTGCACAAAAAATATTAAGGATGAATTATTTTAGACTTTTTATCTGAAGGAATTTATTCAGACAAAAATTCTGAAGGAACTCAGAGAAGGCCATGAACAAGAAGCCCGAAGGAAAAGAACTTTAGGTGAAAGGACACAAAGACTAGGATAATTCTTGTGGACTTTTTGTCTGCAGGCAAAGCTCGAAGCAAAAAACCTATAGAAAAACCCCACAAAAAAGACCTGACAAATTTTTCCAAGAACGGTGATGTCCTAAAAGCCATCAATTTTAAGGAGACAGACTAGCCATTGGGTATTCAATTTCAAGGTGACAGCTGTGCGAACATCAATTTTAAGGCAGTGAAATAGTCATTTGTTTTTGAATTGCCTGAGCGCCAACCATGAAGAGAGCCCAAGGAACACAGTGACCCACCATAAGATCACCCTTGAGGGCTGAAGGAGCAAAGGGAGACAAAACAAGAAGAAGACAAGGTGCAGAAAGAGATAAAGTAGTTCAAGTGGTAAAGAGGAGGTGAGTTATTGCCAGATGGTCACCAAACAGTGCGACCTATTTTTCTTCTAGTTTGCATTTATGAGTAGAAAAGCTGTGCAAATGCCTTGAAAAGAGCATTCTATTTGCAAAAAAGAAGCACAACCATGTTTTTCACATTAATGTGGAATGCCAAAGTCAAAGCAAGAACTGACAATCAGATAGCTCCCTCTTCCCAAGGCTCAGAGTGCACATGGGCTAGTTTGAAAAAAGAGTGCCAAAATATTTCTAAAGAGGCACCAAGTTTCTCTTCCTCTTGCTATATATTGTAAATCTTTTTGGAGAAGGATCCACTCTCTTAGCCTTGAGGCAAAACTTTGCCCAAAATCTCTCGGCCTTGTAAGGCAGAGCGCTACCACATTTTACCTTGAATTAGAACTTAGATTTTTTTACCTCTATCTAGATTTGCACTTTAAGGTATATGTCTATGTTCTTCTTTTGTGTTAGGTCATTGTCTTTCATGCTTCTCACAGATCGATTACAGCATGTCTAGTGCATTGTGAAGTCTCCTTTCTGTAGGTATACCAGAAGTGTCTACAATAAGAATATAGGTGCATGTGAATAAGTTGCCTAAATGTGTTGCAAAGCACCTTTGGTAGTTATTTCCTCCCTGTATCTCCATAGACCCCTAGCTGACTGTTGCAGAAGAGCTTCTAACTTTAGATGAAGTGTATGGGTGCTTCCTTTTGGTGAAAAGTGTATATTCGGGTTGGGTGGGTTACGCTTTTTTGGTGTATCACCTTTTCATTTTTAGGCTTAGGTTCTATTTTCAGCATCTCTCTCTCCCTTTTCATCCCCTACCTTTTTTTCATTTTATTTTTTAGTAGTAGGAGAAATCAAGGCCTAAAAGATACATCAGAGGGAGCTAGCCCTTATCTAGAGACTCTCCCCTCCAGCTTCGCCGGTCCCACAGGTGAGAGGGGAGTTTCTATTATTGCATGTGGAAGGGTAGGAGCTAGGCATCCTACCTTAGGTGAAATCCACTGTGTTAATAGTCCCCAATGCTATTTGTCTCTTTTCACTCTTTGAACCAACCAATTATGTTTACTCACCAATAGGCCTCTTCACTACTAGAAAGTATGCCTTGAAACTTTGAACCAAATACATAAATTTTAAAAATAAACCACATATAAAATCATATTAATTTTATATTTATGACCTAAAATACTTCCAATTTTTTTTTTCTTCACCACATAGGCCAAAAGGCCTCATAACACTCCTATAGATGGCTTACTCAGAACCACCAAACACTGTCAACAAATAGTCAAAAGTATTTGACTCTATATACTCGACTAGGGAAATAAAATGAGAAAAAATACATTAAAATGATAATATTTAACCTTTATAACACATTTAATAACATTATCCTCCAACTTGGTTCAAAATGACTTAGAAGCATCATTTTTAAATATACATAAAAAGTTCCCTGAAGCACCAAAAACACAGTCAAGAAAATCAAGTCATAAAACATCTGTGGGAACACTTATGTGATATTAAAATGGGTTTTTTTAAAACCTATAATAATTATATAGTAAAAAAAATATATATTTCATGTTCATATATCAGTATTGGCATTACAGACCAATCTCACTACTTCACACTACATAGACTTCATTGTGTTAGACATACTAGTTTGATGACAAATTTTTACTTGAGTATAGGAATAATAAACACTTATAAACCAAGGGGATAGGAGAGATAGGTATTCAATAATGTAACCATTAATTAGGATCCATCCCTATTCCTCTGAAACCAATCCCTAATCTCATTCTCATTCTTGCCTAGTTTTCTCATTATTTTGCTTATTAGGCCTGTTTAGCAATAGGCCAACTTCCATGACCAATTTACCAAATTTTTAGTATAAAAAATGATAATAAAATTTAATGAGAATAAAATATAATTATTACACATCATCCTCCATCTATTTTCATGATTTGACCTGGTTGACCCTACCTGCTACATCAAAATTTCTAGAAACAAGGGGTTTCCTATAACTTCTATTCACTGTCATGACAAACCAAAACCACCCAAGAAAAAATTGAAGAGTAATTCTAATTTTTAAAACATAAAAATAGGTAACAAGACCATTTTGAGCCATAAATAACTAGATATTTCTTATTGGGTTATTATAAGGGTTTTGAGAGGGTTTTGACTTGTTTCACTTCTTAACAATCATTCATAAAGGATTGTTCCTCATATTCAAAACTAATGACAAGAAAATAAATATATGGACCTTAAAAAACTTCCATGAAGTGATAAATATCTCATGAAAATTTTACATGTGCCAATGAGTACAAGAATCTCTTCTTAGGTCGGCAACACCCCATTTTGTGCACATAGGGAACCTTATCATAGGTTTTCATGCTTTCTCCTTCAAGTATTGACTTAAAAATTTATCCACATGATTATCATGACCTATCACAAATATTTAAATTCTTTCAATATATCTCCCACATTTATAAATTATCTTAATCCCTCATTATGCCACTATAGGTCACTTTGTATATTAGGCCTTACACTACCAATCATAGTTAGACTATGATCATGCCTTGAAACTTCTTGAACTATCTTCAAAAACCTAATCCACATGTCATGTGACCTCATATAATACAAATACAATACCAACCTTGTTCACATAGGTCTCAAATAGCTCAATTCACATGCTACCAGGCCTATGACATTTCACTAGGTCTTTTAAGTAAAGATTAAGCCTCAAAACTAGACCTTGAAACTCATCAATAAGCTTATTTATCTCTTGATCATTGATAACAAAGATTAGAACACTTTATTATTCCTATACTAACCCAAAACACAAAGCTTTACCATGCATACAGCTTCTCTCATAAATATACCAAGCTACTCAAGATACCTAGAACTTAGAGTTTGGATACAAACAAGCTAGCTCTCAATGATATCATTCTTCAAACATAATTCTCTAAAGACAAGGTTATTATCAATAGACTTCATAGGATCTGTCATATTACCACCTTGTGTTAAGACCTCATATAGAATACAAGGACTAGTTGACCCATGTGTACTCAGTTGTATGCTCCTTAGTACTGGTGCTAAAAAATATGCTTCTTTTGAACCTTGAACTTGACCTTGACATGTTAGTAATCCTTAGAATAAATGATAGATTGCTTTCAAATTCTCTCTTATCAAAGAGACACAACTTATTTATCACACACCACTTCACTAAGCATGACATGAACTCTAAATTTTGAAATGAGGGATAGTCAACTTAACTTTGACATCAATGAAAACATCAATGCATTAATACCAATACTAGGAACATACCTCAACATATAGAATGTTGAGTCATACAGATAGATCGCTAAGTTTTTAGGTAAAAATTTGAGTTCCTATTATAAATACAAGGAATTCTAAATAAGAATTGTATATTTATTAAAATAATAATTATTATAAGAATGCATCATGCATATTCATAATAAGAAAGAAATTATTAAAGGAATCTGTGTTCCCTTTTTAATACAAGATTGAATGATTAGTTGAACTTTATTGTTGCCTCAGATTTCCATATGGTGGTTGAGCCGAGTTGCCCCACCAACACAAATTTTACTAGTAAATCAAAGTTACATTATACACACATGCACACGTGTGCGTGCACGAACGCGTGCACACACACACACACACACACACATAAATAAAATATAGAAAAGAGAGAACATTTATGTTAGTAATGTGTATATCTGAAATATTGAATATTAATGGTAATTGTGTATATTAAATGTATGCTTAGGTAGTGAATGTTATGGAAGGTGAAGTGATAAGAGAACTTATAAAGTATATTAACTCTTTGACATATATTATAATCTATATTTGATGTATCAAATAGTTACTCATGAAAGAGGTTACTTGCAAGGATAATATAGAATCCTTAAATGACTTGCATAATACCTGAATGGTAGATTAACTTGCTTGTAATAGATATTGGTTAAAAGATAAATAAATAAATATAGGTTCAGTCATGATTTTGATGTCTAAGTGCATGTTAGTAATTACTATCAAAGATTGTATGTGTTTGATCTAGCTTGTAAAATTAATTGCATGAACCTAGATTGTGTAAAGTTGAGACACATAAAAAGAACTTGTGAATGCCTTTTATGATGGTTTTGAATTAAAAGATGTTTTCTTTTATGTTGAGAAATAATTGAGATTAATGGGAATGGAATCTTGATTTCTAGAGAGGTCTATTTGGCTGTAATACTTGAGTTATATCTTAAAGGTTCATGGATGTTCTATTTGAGAAACCTTGTAAAACATTGACTTGTGTCATAAATAAATGTTAGTATATATATGTTTTTAATATTTAAAACCTTTGTGTAAAACATAATTTGAAATTATTTTATGTACAAGTGATTAGACATTTTTATAATAAAATACTGTATCATGATGTGTGCCTAAAGATTATGTTTTCATCTAATTATTATTATGTAGTATAATTTAGGAAATACTTGGGTGGCATAATCATGTACTTGCTTATTTAATAATTATAGTGTAAGATTGTTTGTTCATGTTTAAGTAGGGTGATAATGCAAAATAAAGTATGATATTATGGGATATCATAGAATACTTTAGATTAAATGTATATGCCTGGATCATAAATATTGTAGTTCTATGTCTAGAATCTCACCTATGTTGATTGAATAAATGTATGTGTTGGTTATTACTTGAATAGTATATTTGTAACAATTAGTAGGAAATCATGTATGTATGCATACAAACTTGAAAGTGTAAATGAATGTTAGGTTAGACTTTTATGTGTTTGTTGATTTACTTTGTTATACATACTAGCTTGAATAAAAGCTTATGATTCCATGTATTTATGACTACTTTGTATAATTGATTATGGAAAAACTAGTAGTTACGTCTCAAAAATATAAATTATGATAATATGGGATATCATGGGGTGTAGTAATATGAATCTTAATGTAGTAGTTAAGAAACTATAGTTTAATGTAGATTTTACCTGGGTGGTATAAACTGTAGGCATTATTTCTAGTTTAGGATAGATAATAATGTAAGATTCATTCATGCGTTGATGGAATAAATGTACACTTTTGATTACTCCTATGTTTAGCATGTGATGTGTTATGATTGTTAGAAGGATGTAAATAATATGAATCTTATGGTTAAATAATGTATAGTGGGATATTATATTTTGGTATGTATGATTTACATGTCAGTGCTATATTTTGCAATAGAATGGGTTTTCTATGATATACTAGATTTTTAATTTTATGACATCATACACACTTGAGTACTTGCTTGTTCTCCAGTTTCCCATACCATCACTATCTACTCATCCATGAGGGGAGGGCCATTACCTAATGGGATTAGTGTGGGGGATCATTGGTCTATGGTTGGGGTGGAAAATCACTTGAATGATGCTCTCCCTCCCCACAACAGTACTACTTACCTGGAGATAACACTTGAGATTGTTAGAGATACATGATCTGGTTTGACTCAAGATTCAGAGGGCATGATATATATTTATAGTATCAAAGTTGAATGTCTGAAGGAAATGTATTCTAATATATTTGTATATACTTGAACAATAGTTGTTATATTATTGGATCAACATGGCTAAGGCCTAATGTATTTACTTTACTTATAGTTGTAATAAGTTATTACATTTTGGTATTTGAATTTGATATTTTTATTATTCTAAGTTACTAATTATATTTTTGGATAAGTTAGTTAGTATATATGTGGTTTGAGTGAATGAATGTTAAGTAATTAGTATTAAAAAAATTACTACTTTATTCTAAGTATAACTTGAGGGGTTGTGACATTTTTCGTATGAAATTTTGAGATGAGGGTGTAAAAAACCCTACCTTACTTTTAAATAATATTAAAATTTATCCTCTCAAAATAAAGTATATCAAAAGATCAATGATTTCCCCTAAACTTAGGTTAGTTTCTAGTTTCTAGCATACGGCGAGATTACTTAAGTCCTTCTTTGGTCAAATATTGTCACATTGTTCTTAAACTAAAAGGCATTACTCTATCCATTTCTCTATTTAAATTTATCTCATTCTACTTGGTCAAAAATATTTATGTTTCATACCCTTATCTTGTGTAAAATAGTAACGTTACTCTATCCATTCTCTAGTCAAATCATGTTCTATTTTACCTTGACTAAAAAAAAATATGTTTCATACCCTTATCTTGTGTGAAATAGTAAAGTTACTCTATTCATGTCTCTAGTCAAATTTGTTCCATTTATATCTTCAAAACATATACACTTCATACCTTTTTTCTTGCATGAAATCATATTGATGTGATGTTCATTGTTTTGGTTGAATCTATTCAAAGTCTTGTCATTTATAAGGAGTTTCTTATTGTCTTTTCTCAAAAGACATCTTTCTTATCCAATTCTATTTCAACAATTGATTTTAATTTCCTCATTATAATTGAAGTGGTATAGCCTATAATACCACTTATAAGGATGATTGGTTTCAAAAATAAACCAATTCCTTTGTGCAAGACCCAAGCAACCATTTTATGAGGATGATTATATTCAAGATAAGAGGGTATGAACATCAATCAATTATTATATGAAGAAGAGACACCTCTTTATGATGTAGCTCAAACTCAATTTTAATATTAATTATATACTAATATAGAAAATATTATTTTGCATCTATTAGAGATGGAAACCAAAGTCCCTGATGATTACCCTATAAAATGTATTCATAGAACATAAGTAACACAACCTAATCCTAACCATGTTATAATTATAGAGTGCACTGATGATACAAACTCATCTGACCATAGTCCTAAAGAATTTAAACTATTAAAAAATCTAGAAACATCAAGAAAGGGAAAAGAGTTACTTGAGTCTACATCCAGAATGTCACCCATTATTGTCACTAAATTACAAGTTAAGCAAGTAATTAATTTCCTTCATGCATTGATAATCAATCTAGTTGTCAATCTTCCAATTGAACATCAAGAAGAAGAGCACATAGTTGATTTAGTTCCTTAGGTAAAAATGTCCATGGATCTTAAGCAAAAGGTAATTGTAGAGTCTTCACATGTTGTTTAAGAACTTCAAACATTTCTTAATCCCCATCAAGTACCAAGAAAGTATAGTCTTATGAAGTCATCTAAGCAAATTCATTTACAACATGTTCCCATTAAACCACTAACTATTTCATCAGGTTCATAATTTCCTCAGTCTAATATGTATAAAGGTCCTTATAATGTTCATCAAGTCCTATCTAATATGCAACACCATGTTCCAATTAATCAACAATAGTTCTTAAGACAAAAGTAAACACAACTTCTTCCTATGTAATAACATATTTCCATTCCATAATTTACTATAGGTAATTCCAACATCCTCCACTATAATGACATGCTATCATTCCTTATTCTAATATAAACCAAACCAAATTCCCTCCAATTGATAATACCATGCACAATCTTATAACATTCAACCCACTTCCCAAAACACTCTCCTTATTCAAGAATTACAAGAAATTAAAGAGACCATATCAAGACTACAATCTAAAAATCAGAATAAAAAATATAACTTAGATCACATATGTTCATACCCATTTGATTCCATTATTTTAAATATACCATTATCATCTCATTTTGATATTCAAAAATTTGATAAATATAAAGGAAAAGGATATCTGAGAGAGCATTTAAGCTTGTTCTTTGTGGCTTGTCAAGAGGTTAGTTATGATATAAACATATTACTTCATCTATTCTCATGGATTTTAGCCAGACCTATATTAGAGTGGTTCACTCATCTACCACATAATTTTGTTCTAAATTTTGATGACTTATCTAATAAGTTTGTCAAATTTTTTTCATATAACATAGAGCATGAATTAAGTACAATGAATTTATGTTCTATTAAGCAAAAGGCAGGGGATTGTTTTACTGCCTATCTTCATAGATGGTGTAAAATATCTACTATATGTCCACATATACTACCATACATTAATTTAATTAATCTATTCATGTAAAATATTAATTTTGAGCTTGCTCTCAATCTCAAATTACAATTTACAATTTTTTTTGATTATGCTATCATAAAAGGGGTTCAAATCAAGAGATCATTCATAGGGCAAGGTTTGATTAGAATTTATTCTTTAAATCAGACTTCATGTCAATCTTCTAATCATAATCAAAACCAGAATCAAAGTTAGAATTAGAACCAATCTTAAACATCTAATTCAACAAATGTGGTAGATAAACCCAAGAACTTCAATCGTAACAAAAATATGGTGGGTAATGGAGTCACAGAGGCATGACATGTCCAAAGAGTTCAAACACCACCAATGTAAAGGGTAACTCAATTATAACCAATTAATTTGCAAAGACATCCTCCTCTGAGAGGGTAGTTTAATCAATGCCCATTTTCCAATTTAGGGAAGCCTACTGAAAATGTGTTTCAAAAACTTATGGCTGAAAATATGATTGGATGGCCAAACACCAAACCTTTTGAAGAGTCTCAACCTAAATAAAATTGGTATAGGGATCATGAGTATTGTGAGTATCATCACATCAAAGATAATTTCATTCATAAATGTGTACAAATACAAAATATTATAGTGGATATGTTAAAATATGGAAAATAGAGTTGAGTAATGCATCATTTTCTAATAATGGCCAAACATGGAAATACATAAAAATCCATTCCCTCAGCATAATACTAATCAGAATGAGTAAAGGGTGAATAACATCTATAATCAGAATCAAGGGTCTCAAACCAATAATGTTGATTATTGTACCACTCCTTATGATTAAAATATAGTGGGACAAATTATAGAACATCATGTTGCTAATATTAATATCAATCCCCGTGCCCATTCTCATAATTATAAGCATATCCTTTTATTCTAGGAGTTAGTCCATATAATTTAGGAGTTATTTCTCCCTATAATTCTCATCCTCAAGTTACTATTCCAATACCCCTTTATTCTAATATTTATATTACTAATCAAGATTGTGCTACCATAAATCAATGTGCCAATATTACCATTCAAGGGCCTATTCTTCTTTATATTGATCAAAATTAACATCCCCATTTAAACCCTATTAAAAAATAGTCAAAATACAAGTATGTACCTCCTATTAACAAACCATATGACATTGTAGATCAATTGAACAAAATTTCAACATAGATTTCTATTTTGGATATGTTATGCACTTTTTAGCTACACAAAGATGTCTTGTATGAGATTTTGAGTCAATCTCAAGTTCCAAGCAACATTCCATTATATTGAATTTCAAGCAATGGTTGGACATCTATATCTTGGTCTACATTTGGTGTTTGACCATCTTAGGAATTATTCCTAATATGGGTGCTTAGGTATTATATGCTTCACATTATAATATTAGTTAATTAGTGTGTGTGTTGATTAATAAGTGGAACATATAATACATGAATGCAAGTGATTTTTACTCACATAAAAATCACATTAGAATAGGAGTTATGTGAGTGTTTGTTGGAAATGAGGGATCTTAGAGTGATTTAGGAGATATAATGAGAGATTGTGGGAGATATTATATAGGTGTGTGATAAATAAGATCTCCTTGATTATATGAGATATTCCCAATATATATGTAACTAATCTCTTAGTTAATAATAAGTTAAATTTTTGAAACTTGTGAGTGGATGATCTCATGATAGATATGGGGTAATTACAATATTTGGTATTAGAGTGGGTTCTCAAAAGAGGCTTCTCTGAGATTTAGTCCACCCATGTTATATTTGTAAAGTTAGGTAAAGGTAATGGACAAGTAGATCAGACCTTGTGCAAACCCGTTTTCATTTATCTGTGTTATCCATTTGTAGTTTTTATCAAAATGTACAAGCAATGGATATGTAGAGTGGACATCGTGTAAACCCCATTATTGGTTTGTTTAACCTTCTTGTAATCTATCGATGATGTAGCAAAGTAGACCTTGTGTGAACCCATTTGGTAGGCACCATTCATGTGCATCATCTTTCTCTCTACATTTTGTTCATTCTTTATACAATATTTCCTCCATTATGTTCATGCATAAAATTAGTTTTTTTAGAGTAATTTTTTATGGTGAATCACATGGATTAATCTAAGAATACACAAGCTCCTTCCATGGTAAATTGATGAGATATATTTTCAACCAAGATTCTAACAACTCACTTAGCTCCTGAACTACAACCTGTGGCAAGACATCTATTGGGGAACACTCCATCAAACCATAATTCTAGATATTTTGTGCTTTGAGATCAACCCTACAAGAAGTTCCTTGATCTCCACCCCAATCCTTGCCACAATATGTTACTAACATCCTCCAATATCGGTTGGCATTTATATCTAAGCATATTATGTAGATGTTATTTTGGTGTGGGTCTCAGTCTTTCCTATGGTGAGCTGATTCTTTTGAATCCTCCATTCAAATTTATCTATAGACACTCAATGAAATTTTAACAGGCTCAACAATCTTGATCTTGTCAATAGTCAACAAATCCAAATAGCTTTAAGTGTCTATTCACATAGATTTGCTTAAGACTACTCATATCTAACTTAGTAGATAGAGCTCATTGCATCTATCAAATTTACACATGCAATATACGCTCCCTTTGACCTGGTCAAAATTTTATCATGAGCCATTCATTGAATGAAGATTATTATTTTTTAATCCAAAATTCTAAGTTTTTTAATTTACTTTAAAATCACCCATTAAGATATTTGAGTTGGTTAATGGCTTGACCAGTTGAGCTATTTTTTTTTGGTCTCAAATTTACTTTTTAATAAATTCTAAAATGATATATTTTTTATGGGGGGTGTTTATAAAAGAGGAATGAATTGTTTGAAAATGGGGAATAATTTCCTATAGAGGAATTTTTTTGAAAAATTGTGAGGGGATCACTTTGTAATTGGATGCATTCTTTGTGAAACAAACATCTAAGGGAATTTAAAATGCATTGCTCTAGAATGTAATATTTTATCTCCATGTTATAACTAAGGGGGTGATGTTAGGAATTAGTCCTAACATGGGTGATTAGGTCTTAGATGCTTCAAATTATAATATTATTTAATTAGTGCGTGTGTTAATTAATAAGTAGAGCATATAATACATGAATGTAAGTGATTGTTACTCACATAAAAATCACATTAGAATATGATTTATGTGAGTGTTTGTAGGAGATGAGGGATCTTAGAGTGATTTATGGGATAGAAAGAGATATTGGGGGAGATATTATAGAGGTGTGTGATAAGGAAGATCTACTTAATTATAGGATATATTCCCACTATATATGTAATCGATCTCTTAGCTAATAATAAGTTCAATTTTTGAAATCTATGAGCGAATGCTCTCACACCAGATATGGGGTTATATATCATCTTTAGGGGCTTATCAGAAGTTTTTTTTATAATATTAAGGTCACAATCACTCTTCACAATATCAAAAGAGTGATGACAGATAATAGATCAGGTCTCAACATTATTCCACTAAATTTAGTTATACAATTGGGATACACTTCTGTAGATTTAAAGAATGACACCATTACTATAAAAGAATATGATAAAATAGAGTGATAATCAACTAGTACCATTTCCTTACATATTATGGTGGGATTAATTATCCATAGTATATTATGTCATGTCATTGATTTAGACTTACCATATAATCTTCTTCTTAGTTGTATGTGGATGCATGAGATGTATGTAGTGCCTTCTACTCTACACCAATGCATTAAGTTCCCTCATAATGGAATGATGGTAACTATTCCTAGAGATTTACAACCCTACCAATATTGAAAATATTTAGAAGCAAAAGGTCTCCAATATACTTACTATCCAAGTGCTATCACTCCCATTAAAAGGATAAAAAAGTGGTATTTGAGTAACTTTTTCCCAATTATGTGGATCCTAATATTCTCATTGCTTCTTCAAAATCATCCTTAAAATCCTCTCATGTCAACATTCATGATAAATGTATGGGTACATATAGTGTAAAAGATGCTTTTTATGTGGCTAAATTTCTAAAATTACCTAAGTCCTATGGTCATCCCAAGATGGAGTGGTGCCAAAAGGGGATAACATTTTGTCTTCCAAAACCTCTTCCATTTTTTCTAGGAAAAGATTTTAATCAAGAAGATTTGAAAATAGAAGATGATTCATGGATAGACAATGATGATCTAGCTTTTTAATTTCAAAGCAAAACGTATAATGTCCCTAGTAAAATCATGACTCATAATGCTTATTAATTCAAAATAATGGGGGAAATAGAGAAAGGTAGAATAGCTAATATTATACCTATCAAATATGACAAGAAGCAAGGTCTAGGATACAAGCCTAAGGTTGTACCCACTTGTCACGCAAAGGACCCACATTATACATTAAAATAAGATGTTCCCAATAGCAACACAAATTAATTTTATGGTATTCATGATGAGCTTGATAGTACTAACCTATTTAACACTCATTATATCCTCACTATTTCTATTATTCCTACTATTCCCCTCACTCTCCATTATCCTAACCTTATTGATTGGTACCAACAAGACTAGGCTATCATTCTTGATACATTTGAAAATAAAGAATCTATTTCCAAATTCATGGGATTAAGAAAGGGTATCCATTTAGGTGATCATAAGCATGGCTTCATCTACACTATATACCTTGTGACCTAATTTAGGGAGTAGATGAATTACCTTAGTCAAAATAAAAATGAAACATTAAGATATGTCAATGAAAACCTTTTTGAGGCACTTTAAGATCAGGGTAAAAGAAAATAAAAAAGATATGTTCTTTGGTTAAAAATTATCTTAGGCACCATTAGATGGGGAAATTTGCTCTTCTTCATAGGAAGCCCATGTGTCCAAAAGTACATGCCTCTCATTTAGTATAGAAATCAAGCCTGAAGATCATGATGAGTTTGAGTGTATGGTTCTAGATAATCCACACTTAGTAGATCATTGGCATTTACTTGAAGGTAATGATATTTATTTCTCCTATATGGGTCTATCTAAAATTTCACATTTTAAGTGTGGTGATCAACTACCTTATTTTCCTTATATTTTAGATGATGGTACCACACTTATTATGGAAGATACAACATAGGTCAACATTGGTACTACTGATGATCCAAAGATAATAAATCTTGGTGCATCCCTCACTATAGAGGAATGTGAAATAATTATTACTCTTCTCTTGGAATTAATTGACATATTTTCCTAGACTTATTTAGACATGCTAAGTCTAGATCCAACATTAGTGGTACATCACTTGGTCATGCATCCATATGCCAAACTAATCAACCAAAAGTTAAGGAAGATGCATCCACATATTGTTCTCCTAGTTAAAGTTGAACTAGAAAAATTAATGGCAACAAGTTTTATCAATTCTATTCTATATGCATATTGGATTTCCAATGTAGTACTAGTCAACAAGAAATCAATAGGCATTCACATTTGTATAGAATTTTGAGACCTGAATAAGGCTTATCTAAAAGATGATTTCTCATTGTTAAAAATAGACATAATTTTGGATTAAATGAAATGCTATGAACTTATATATATTATGGATGGTTTCTAACGTTATAATTAGATCAAAATTGCTCCCAAATATTAAGCCAAGGAAACATTTATTACTCCATGGGGCACATTCTATTATCAAGTCATGCCATTTGGCTTGAAAAATGTTAGAACCACCTATCAAAGAGTAATGAAAATCATCTTTCATGATATTATGCATAGTATTGTGAAGGATTATGCTGATTACATTATAGTTAAATCAAATATTCATTGAAAAATCTTTGAAAGGATCTATGAATACCATGTATGTTTTAACCCTAAGAAGTATGTCTCTAGGTTTACATATGGAAAATGATTAGGTTTCATTGTGTCTCATATATTCATTTAATTTGATCCATCTAAAGTTTAAGCTATTACATAAATATATCCTCCTACTAATTTGAAGCATCTTCATAGTCTACAAGGCCATTCAACATTTCCTTTCTCAGCTAGCCGATCAACGTCACTATTTTACTCATGTTTTTAAAAATGGGACAAATTTTCAATGGAATGAAGAATGTCAAGAATCCTTTGAGAATCTCAAGAAATATTTGGCTAATTCTCCTATACTTGTTCCACCCATACTAGGAAAGCCTTTCTTGTTATACATTTGTAGAACTAACAAAGCCTTGGGGGCACTCTTAACTCAACACAATGATCAAGGAAACAAAAAAGCCATGCATCATCTGAGTTGAACATTGATATCCTATGAGAAAAAGTATAACTAGATGGAAAAATATTTTCTTGCATTAATAATTGCTACACATAAGTTAAGACATTACATATTGAATAATAAAATAATGTTAATTGCTAAAATAGACCCTCTAAAATATCTAATAGAAAAATCATATTAAATGATCATTTGGACAATTGGGTGATTTAGATTAATGCATTTGATATAGAGTACACACATCAAAAATTTATACAAGGGTAAGTGATAGCAGACTAATTGGTGGAAGATCCTCTTCAATATTTCTCTCTTATGATGATACATTTTACAGATGAGTCTATTATGAGCTTAATTGAAATTCATGAATGGAAGATTTATTTTGATGGATCTTTCACATATCATAGATTAGGCACTATAATAATATTTTTCATGCCACAAGGTGATATTATTCCCAAGGAATTTTGCATTAGTTTCCCATGTACACATAACAATGTTGAATGTGAAAATTTATTAGTTCATCTTATAGTACAATGGAATATTCAAAATCTACAAGTCTATGGAGACTCACAACTCATTATCAACCAAGTCACTAATTATTACCAAAAAAAAGATGAGAAATTTTTATCTTATAAATGTTTAGTGGATGGACTCAACTCAGATTTCAATTCATCTAGTTTAAATAGGTTTTAAGAGCCAATAATAAATCTATAGATGCTATGGCTATTATTGGATTTATGATTGAAATTGCTTCAATTGCCATAAAGTATCAATTTATGATTGAGAATATTATTATTCTAGCACATACTTGTTCATATTATGAAATGATCTATGTCATTATTAGTCCCAATTCTCCCTAGTATTCTGATATCTATTCATATCTCCAAGATCAAATCATTCCCCCTAACTTATCTCAAAATCAAACCAAGTCCTTTATTAATAACACTTCCCACTATACCATTCTTGGTAATACACTCTATCATAGAGGTTATGAAGGAACTTTGATTCATTGTCTAAATATGGGAGAATCTTAATTAGTACTAAGGGCAGTTCATGAAGGCATTTGTGGCACACATATTAGCAGTTTGATCTTAGTTAAAAATCTTCTTTGTACTAGATACTATTAGCCTACTATCGATGTAGATGCACATGACTTTGTTAAGGATAGTGTACCATGTCAACAACATGATAGTCTTATACATTCTCTAGCCCAGACACTTTGACCAATTATGACTCCTTGGCCATTTTCTATGTGGGTACTTGATCTCATTGGTAAGATCAGCCCTACTTCTTCTGATGGTTATAAAAGTATCATTACTACAGCCGAGTATTTCACAAAGTGGGTAGAGGTAATCCCTCTTAACTATATTATTGGTAATATTATTTCAAAGTCCATTTTGAATAATATCATCTATTTCTATCCCATCCATCTACTATTATATATCATAATGGTGGATCATTAAAAAAAAGATGTTGTTACTCTCTATTCTAAATTTCATATCACTCATAAGTGTTAAGGTGTGGAGCCTAAAAGCTTCACCTAAGGAGCGTTTTGTAGTTTGCAGGATTACACAGTCATCGGCATCAGTCAGGAGTGATCGACGTCAGTCAGGAGCAGTTCAGGAGACGCCAGTGTTGGCAGGGATCGGTCGATGTCAGTCACAGGCAAGCAGGCAGGAACTAATGTTAGTTACCTGTGCGTCTAAAAACCTATTTTTGAGGACAGAATTGAGTGTTTGCATGATAAGATTAAGTCATAGTCTTAAGTCTGCATCTCTATTATTAATAAGACTATTTTAGAGCCCTTGTTTAAGTGGCATAACTATTGGTTGTAAGTGCATGCTCAAGTTTCCTAATTCTATATGTAGGATTAGATTTTCTTAGCTTATTGTGTGATGAATGTTGAATAGAACAATACAAAATTGTACATGTGAATCATTCCAAGTTATTGGAGTGGATTGTACTTGAGAGAAAGAGCTCTTGAGGGAAAGATATCTAGAGAGAGATCTGTACATCTGAGAGAGGTGTGGAAAAAAGAAGTTTCTTCAATTGTATTCCTTTTGTAAAGAGTTTAATACAAGTTTTTAGGATGGTTTCTTGTATATCTTCTTCTTGCTATTATCTAATTCTAGTTATTTATCATTCTAGTTAATTCTGTATTTTATTGCTTTCATAAGTGTAATCAAATTATTGGTTGATCCCCAACAAGTGGCATCAGAGCATTTATGTTCTAGGTGCCTGACAAGTGGTATCAGAGCTCAGGTTCACTAACAGGTGGTTCAGATCTGTGTAGTGTGTATTGATTACAGGTTACTCACAAGGGTTTCTGTAGGGATTTTTGTTTGAGTGGGAGAAGCAATGGCAGAAGAAAGTAAATTGAGAATGGAGAAGTTTAATGGCAAAAATTATCAACATTGGAGAATGTAGATAGAGGACTATCTGTATCAGAAAGATCTATACTTACCGTTAGGTGGGATTGCAAAGAAGCCCACAGACATGGATGATGAAGAATGGGAAGTTCTTGATAGAAAGGCTCTTGGGTCTATAAGACTGAGTCTGGCATCCATTGTGATATCTAATTTATCACAGGCAAAGTCTACGGTAGAGTTAATGACTACTTTAGCAAATTTATATGAAAACCCTCAACTTCTAATAAGGTATATCTTATGAAGCAGTTATTTAATTTGCGTATGCAGGAAGGTGGATCTGTATCTAATCACCTAAATGATTTCCATGGAATTGTAAATCAATTAAGTTCAGTTAATATAGTGTTTGATGATGAAATTAAAGCTCTTTTAATATTATTTTCTTTGCCTGAAAGCTGGCATAGCTTAGTAATGGCAGTTAGTAATACTACATCTACTTCAAATATTTTTAAAGTAGAAGATGTTGTTAGTGTTATCTTGAATGAGGAAATTTGCAAGAAAAACACAGAGGAAACATCAGGGAACGCTTTAAGTTTTGAGAGCAGGGGAAGGCAAAAAGAGAAGAGCAAGAGGAGATCAAGGTCTAAGTCTAAGGTGAGAGGTAGATCCAAATCCAGAAATGGCAGGAAGCCACAATGTTGGAATTGTGGAAAGATTGGGCACATAAGCAGAGATTACTAGTCAAAGCCTAAGGAGGACAATCAGCACAAAGGAAACAAAGAAGCAAAGGTTGCAGGTATTGCACAAGATGCTTTAATATTCTCTTTGCATAATAATATAGAATCTTCGGTTTTAGATTCTGGTGCATATTTTCATGCTACCCCTAATAGAGAATATTTTAGTGACTATGTCCATGGAGATTTTGGAATAGTGTATTTAGAGGATGATGAGCCTTGTAAAATTATTGGCAAAGGTAAAGTGCAGCTGAAAATGCAGAATGGCAACACATGGGTGTTGAGAGATGTGATGCATGTTCCTAGCTTGAAGAGGAATTTGATTTCTGTAGGAAACTTAAGGGATGAGGGTTGTATAGTTACTCTCACAGCTGAATCTTAGAAGGTGACCAAGGGTGCACTTGTAATGGCTAGAGGTAAGAGAGTAGGTACTCTCTATTTATGTAATTGTGTTACTAATAATTCTCCTTCTGTATTATCCACTTCAGATGTGGATACTAAATTGTGGCACTCAAGGCTTGGCCACATGAGTGAGAAGGGAATGTCAATTCTTAAGTCTAAAGGTAAGCTTTTAGATTTGAAAAGCATAGATCTAGATTTTTGTGAGCACTGTGTTTTTGGAAAATAAAAGAGTGATTTTTCTCAAGACTGTTTCTACAAAGAAGAAGCATAAGTTGTAGCTTGTTCACATAGACGTGTGGGGACCAGCTCAAGTTGCTTCTATTGGAGGATCACAGTACTATGTTTTGTTCATAGATGATGCTACAAGAAAGGTATGGGTCTATTGTATTAAGAAGAAATTTGATGTATTTGAGACTTTTAAGATTTGGAAAGCTATGGTTGAGAATGAAACAGGTAGAAGATTGAAGTGCTTGAGACCTAACAATAGTGGTGAGTTCTGCAGCTATAAGTTCAACTGGTATTGTTATATGCATGGAATCTGTAGGCAAAGAATGGTTCCAAGGACACCTTAGCAGAATGGAGTTGCTAAAAGGATGAACAGAATAATTATGGAGCATGCAAGGTGTATGAGATTGCATGCTAGTTTGCCCTTAGAGTTTTGGGTAGAAGCTTTTGACACTATAGTGTACCTGATTAATAGAGGACCCTTTACAACTCTGGATGGTGGAATTCTAGAAGAGGCATGGACAGGTAAAAAGGTAGATCTCTCATTTCTCAAAGTTTTTGGTTGTGAAGCCTTTGTGCACATTGATAAGGAAAATAGAAAGAAGTTGGATGCTAAGTCTATGAGGTGCACATTTATTGGCTATGGCTCAGATGATTTTGGTTTCAAGTTTTGGAATCTAGGAACTAACAAAATAATTAGGAGCCATGATGTTGTTTTCAATGAAAAAGTGATTTATAGTGATCAGCTGAAGAAGCTAAATCAATCTGGGCAGAGCAATGGAGAATTGGATGAGGTGACAGTCCAAAATGAGCTCGTGGGAAGAAGAAATAATCACTTGCAAGAAAACACATAGACTGATGTCGGTAGGATAGAAATTGTTGTTGATCATACAGAGACCGATGTCAGCCAGGTAGGAACCGACGTCGGCCATGGAAAATTGACATCGGCCAATTACAAGCCTGGAAGTTACCGAGGTCAGTCACTGTTAGAGAATTTGGGTGGACAACGTGTTGTGGATGAGTCTCAGATGCCCATCAGGAGGTCAAAAAGGGTAAGTAAACCTCCAATTCGATATTCCCCTTCATTATTCTATTTATTGCTTACTGGTGGTGGAAAACTAGAGAGTTTTCAAGAAGTAATATAGGTAGAGTCCAAGGATCAGTGGGAGCATGGCATGGTTGAGGAAATGGAGTCCTTGAAAGAGAACCAAACATGGGATTTGGTTGAGTTGCCAGCTGGTAAGAAGACACTGAAGAATAGATGGACCTATAGATTGAAAGAAGGTGAGAATGAACAGATGAGATATAAGGCCAGGTTGGTAGTGAAAGGATTTGCACAAAAGCCAGGTATTGATTTTGGTGAGATTTTTTCTCCTATTGTTAAAATGACTTCTATACAGACTGTACTGTCTTTAGTTGCTATTGAGGATTTGCATCTTGAGTAGCTTGATGTTAAGACATCGTTTCTTCATGGAGATTTGGATGAAGAAATATATATGGAACAGTTAGAAGGATTTGAGGTCAAAGGTAAGGAGAAGTTAGTGTGCAGATTGAAGAAAAGTTTGTATGGCCTCAAGCAAGCTCTTAGACAATGGTATTTGAGATTTGACAGGTTTATGACTAAGCATGGCTACAGTAGGTGTTAATCTGACCATTGTGTGTATTTTAAGAGATTGGATAATGGTAGATATATTATTATGTTGTTGTATGTAGATGATATGCTGGTTGCAAGATCACACATGCAGGATATCTTTGAGCTTAAGGTGAAATTAGCTCAAACATTTGCCATGAAGGATTTGGGAGCAGCAAAGAAAATCCTTGGCATGAGCATTAAGAGAGATAGGAAAAATCACAAGTTGATTTTGTCTCAAGAGGATTATGTGAACAAGGTGTTGAAATGATTCAATATGCAGGATGCAAAATCGGTAAGCACACCTTTGGCTGGACATTTTAAGTTGAGTAAAGAACAATGTCCTAATTCACATGATGAGGTAGAGTACATGAGTAGAGTTCCATATTCTTCTATAGTAGGGAGTTTAATGTATGCAATGGTTTGTACTAGACTGGATATTGCCCAAGCAGTGGGAGTTGTAAGTAAGTATATGGCCAATCCAGGGAAGGAACATTGGAAAGCAGTTCAGTGGATCCTTAGGTATCTAAGAGGAACCAATAGTAGGCATTTATGCTATGGAGGTTCAGATACTTCTCTACATGGTTATGTAGATTCAGATATGGTAGGTGATTTGGATGGCAGGAGGAGCACCACAGGATATGTTTTCACTGTTGGTGGAATGGTGGTTAGCTGGATATCAAAGTTATAGAAGGTTGTTGCCTTGTCAACTACAAAAGCAGAGTATATTGCAGTCACAGAGGCTAGCAAAGAGATGATATGGATGACACAGTTCATGGAAGAGTTAGGAAAGGAGAAAGAGAGTTGCAGATTATATAGTGACAGTCAGAGTGCAATTCATTTGGCTAAGAATTCAGCCTTTCACTCAAGAACCAAGCACATACAACTAAGGTACCACTTCATACAACAGGTATTGGAAGATGGTGAGTTGAAGCTGGAGAAGATCCATATAGATAAGAATCTTGTGGATATGTTAACCAAGAAAGTTATAAAGGAGAAGTTGAATCTTCATTCAACTTCTGTTTGTCTTCATGATTGAGTTGAAGATGGAAGAGCTAGAAGATGTTGTTGTACAGGTACTGGTGCAGCTGTTTATCTCCAAGTGGGAGATTGTTAAGGTGTGGAGCCTAAAAGCTTCACCTAAGAAGCATTTTGTAGTTTGCAAGTTTACACAGTCACCAGCATCGGTCAGGAGCGACCGACGTTGGTCAGGAGTAGTTCAGGAGATGCTGATGTCGGCAGGGATTGGTCGACGTCGGTCACAGGCAAGCAGGCAGGAACGGATGTCAGTTATTTGTGCATCTAGAAACCTATTTTTGAGGATAGAAATGAGTGTTTGCATGATGGGATTAAGTCATAGTCTTAAGTCCGTGTCTCTATTATTAGTAAGACTATTTTAGAGCCCTTGTTTAAGTGGCATAACTATTGGTTGTAAGTGCATGCTCAAGTTTCCTAATTCTATATGTAGGATTAGATCTTCTTAGCTTATTGTGTGATGAATGTTGAATAGAATAGTATAGAATTGTACATGTGAATCATTCTAGGTTGTTGGAGTGGATTGTACTTGAGAGAGATAGCTCTTGAGGGAAAGAGATCTAGAGAGAGATCTGTACATCTGAGAGAGGTGTGGAAGAAAGAAGTTTCTTCAATTGTATTCCTTCTGTAAAGAGTTTAATATAAGTTTTCAGGGTGGTTTCTTGTATCTCTTCTTCTTGCTATTATCTGATTCTAGTTACTTATCATTCTGGTTAATTCCGCATTTTATTACTTTCATAAGTGTAATCAAATTGTTGGTTGATCCCCAACAAGTGGTATCAGAGCATTTATGTTATAGGTGCCTGACAATAAGTTCTTGACTCCATATCATCTACAAAGTAATGGATAGGTTGAAGCTTATAATAATATTTTGATCAAAATTTTGAAGAAAATGGTTATTACATATGGTTTGTTAATTTTGTGAAGCCTATTTCCACATTACAATGTATTTCAAATATTATATATTAAAATGTAATATACACTCTTAATTTATTCTCGTTGGGGTTTGGGGAGTATAAATATGTGGTTTAGATATACTTATATATGTGTGGTGTCATCACCTATGATTAATGGGGAATCATTATGGGCTGACTTGGCCTATGGTTTTGGTACCCATTGTTTAATAAAATTGCTATATCGGTTACCTATTGATGTACTATAGATGGACATAGGTAATACATCTAAAAAATAGAGTTTGAGAAGGTGAACAAACTGTGTAAATTTAGGTGCTAATTTAAGAGAGTTTATTGAGTGCATCTCCAAATAATATTTGTGGATTGTAATTGTGAGGAGACTAATGTGAGAGTGGATTGTACTCTTATTGGCTTGTAATAAGATCTGAGCAAGTGTTTCTTGGTAGTTTTAGCCCACATTGGGTGAACCATGTTAAATATTATCTTCTTGTTGTGCATTTTAATTTATTTTCTTTATGTATCTCTATTCATATCTCTTATTATTATGATTATGTGAAATTATTATACATTAATTTTTGTTTTATTCCTAACAATTGGTATTAGAGCTTTAGGTTGTATTTGATAGAATGTTGAATTGTAGGAAGGGTCATTAGTTAAAGTGGGATCTATGACTAATGATGGTAGATCAAAGGTTGAAAATTTCAATGGGTATAACATTGGTCTATGGAAGATGTAGATGGAGGATTAAATCTATCAGAAGGACCTCCATGCTCTATTTGGAGGAAAATTAAAATAACCAGTGGATACAATAGATGAGGCTAGGGAGATTCTGTATAGGAAATCACTTGGATCCATTTGGTTATGCTTTGAATTTTTAGTCATGTTTAATGTATCACAAGAGAATACCAAAAAAGGTTTCATGAATGTGTTAGGGAATTTATATGAGAAACCCTCTACTTCTAATAAAATAATTTTAATGAAAATTTATTTAATATGAATATGTCTAAAAATGGTTTAGTTGCTGATCATTTGAATGAATTTAATATGGTTGTGAGTATGTTCAACTCTATAAAAATAAAATTTGATGATAAAGTCAAGGATCTACTTACTTTGTGTTCCTTATCAAAGAGTTGGAATAGCTTGGTAATGGCTGTGAGAAATTCAATTTCTAATAATTCGAAGTTGAAGTTTGAGGATGTTATAGGAGTAATCCTTAGTGAGGAAATATGATGGAAAAGCTTTGGGGAACTTCTACTTCAGGTGGTGATTTGGTGGTGGAGAGTAGAGGAAGACAAAAATATAGAAGAAAAGGAAAGCATGGAAAGTTAAATGGTCAAGGAAGGTCAAAATCTAAGATCAGGATGGCATGTTGGTACTATGGAAATATTGGGCATGTGAAGAAGGATTGTTGGGTTATTTAGAACAAGAATACAAATCAAGAAGAAAATAAGGAGGTGAATGTGGTAGTAGGTAATGTTTGTTAGGATGCATTAATTCTCTCCATAGATAATATTACTGAGTCTTGGGTTTTAGATTTAGGGGCTTCTTTTGATGCTACATCATATAGGAATTATTTTATTGATTATGTTCAAGGAGATTTTGGACTTGTTTATCTTGGTGATGATGAACCTTGAAATATAGTAGGAAAATGATGTGTTCAAGTTAAGATTCAAAATGGGAACACTTGAATACTAAAGGATGTGAGGCATGTGCCCAAGTTGAGATAGAATTTGGTATTCACGGGTTATTTAGGTAGTGAAGGTTACATGGTGAATTTTACAATAGATTATTGGAAGGTGACCAAGGGTGATCTTGTGGTAGTAAGAAGTAATAAGTTTGGTACCTTATGTTTATCAATTAGTGTTCACTATTTTAATTTAGTTGCTATAGATGCATATGCAACTTTATGCCATAATAGACTTGGTCACATGAGCCAAAAGGGCATGCAAATTTTGAAGGATAGGTTCTCAGATTGAAAGGTTTTGATTTAGATTTTTGTGAAAAATTCATGTACAAAAAATAGAAAAGGGTAAAGTTTTTCAAAGTTAGACCTACAAAGAAGGAGAATAAGTTAGATCTAGTTCATTCAGATGTATAGGTGCCAATTTAGGTATCTTCTATTGGTGGCTCATCTTATTATGTCACTTTTATTGATGATGAAACTAGGAAAGTTTAGGTGTATGGTATTAGGAGAAAACATAATGCATTTAATACATTTAAAAGATGGAAAACCTTGGTTGCGAATAAAACAAGTTTCAAGTTAAAATATTTTAGGTCAGATAATGGTGGGGAATATTGTAGCAATGAATTTTTTGATTACTATTCTAGGAATGGAATTCATAGATAGAGGATAGTTCCAAGAACTCCAAAATATAATGGAGTATCAAAAAATATGAATAGGACTATCATAGAGTGTGTTAAGAGCATGAGGTTGCATGTAGGAATACCCCTTCAATTTTGGGTAGTAGTAAACATAATTGTATATCTAATTAATAGAGGACCTTCATATTTCTTGGATGGAAGCATACCTAAGGAATCTTGGTCTGGTAAGAAGGTTTATTATTATTATCTTAAAGTATTTAGCTATGAAACTTTTGTTCATATTGATAAAATTGATAGGACCAAGTTAGAGGCTAAGTCTAAAAAATACACTTTTATGGGTTATGGTGAGGATGACTTTAGTTTCTAAATTTGGAGTCTTAAGAACAATAAAATATTTTGGTTTAGGGATGTGGTCTTTAATGAAAAAGTCATGTATAAACAATAGTTATAGGATCAAAAAGAGGATTCTGGAAAGGAGTACATAGTGTTGGAGGACATTACAAATGGTAAAATGTCCAAATAACTAGTTTAGGTACCTACTCCATAGGAATCCCAAACTCCTGAGGTGAGAAGGTCTTCTATGGTAAGAAAGGAACCTAAACATTTTTATCCATCTCTTAATTATTTATTACTTACTAACAATGGAGAGTTAGAGTGCTTTGAAGAAGCAATGAAGGTAGATATTAGGAAGAAGTGGGAACAAACAATGGATGAGGAGCATCAGTCTCTCATGGAAAATTAAACTTGGGATTTGATAAATCCACATGAAGGTAAGAGAGAATTACAGAACAAGTGGGTATACAAAATTAACGAGAATGATGAAGGCAAGAAAAGGTACTAGTCCTGGTTGGTAGTAAAGGGGTTTGCATAGAAGAAGGGAATTTATTTTGATGAGTTTTTTCTCTAGTGGTGAAGATGACTTCTATTAGGACTGTTCTTGGGATAGTGGAAACAAAAGACTTGCACTTTGAGTAGCTAGATGTGAAGACTACATTAGTTCATGATGATTTCAAGGAGGACTTATACATGGAGAAAACATAAGGATATGAAGTCATAGGGAAGAATAACATGTTGTGTAAACTGAAGAAGAGCTTGTATGGCCTGGAACAAGCTCCATGATAGTGGTACATTAAATTTGATAGTTTTATGATGAAAAAAGAATACTCTAGGTGTCATTCAGACTATTTCATATATATCAAGAAGTTTGATGATGGTAGTTACATTATTCTATGTCTATTTATGGATGACATGTTGGTTTTAGGTAAGAATATGTAGTAAATAAAGGTACTCATGGAACATCTTAATAATTCCTTTGCTATGAAGGATTTAGGGGAAACAAAATAAATCCTTGGTATGAGAATAACTCAAGATAGGAAGGAAAAAAAACTAAATTGATCTTAGGAAAAGTAAATTAAAAAGGTCTTGGAGAGGTTTGGTATGCAAGATGCTAAACTGATTGGGTCTCCTTTGGTAGGCCATTTCAAATTATCAAAGGAGTAGTGTCCCAAGACAAAGAAGGAGAAAATCCATATGTCCTATGTACCTTAATCATAAGTAGTTAGCAACTTGATGTATGCCATGGTGTGCACTAGGCCATATATTTCCCATGAAGTAGGAGTAATATGTAGGTACATGAGTGATCTAGGTAAAGAGCACTAGCATGAAGTGAAGTGGATCCTTTGATACTTGAGAGGGACTATGGGGACAATTTTAAGCTATGGTGGATTGGACACCACTATTCATGGTTATGTATATTCAAATATGGCTGGAGATTTATACATTAGGAGGAACACAACAAGATATTTATTTACTAAATGTGACACAATAGTGAGCTTGAATTCATGACTATAGAAGCTTGTGGCTTTGTCAAACATAAAGGCTGAGTATGTTATTGCCACAGAGGCAAATAAAGAGATGATTTGGATAAATTATTTGCTTAAGGAGTTGGGGCATAAGTAGAAGGAAGGGAAGTTGTATAGTGATATTCAAAGTGCTATACACCTAATAAATAACTCTGTATTCCACTCTAGGAGAAAGCATATACATTTGCGATACTATTTCATCAGAATAACTTTAGAGGAAGAGAAGTTGAAGCTGGAGAAGATTCATACCAGATAGAATCTTGTAGATGTGATGAACAAGGTGGTCATAAGGGAGAAACTAAAGCTATGTTTAGCTTTGGTGTGCCTTCACAAATGATAGTGAAAGGTTGAGAAACCTAATAAGAGGAAATTAGTCTCCAAGTGGGAGATTTTTATGTTGTGGAGTCTATTTATATATTACAATGTATTTAGAATATACTATACACAATAATGTATTCTCTCTTTTTTGGGGGATATAACCCCCAAAAAAATTTATAGACCCCTTTTTCTAGGAGTATAGATATGTGGTTATAATATACTTGTATATATGTGGTGTCATCACCCATGATTAATGGGGAACTATTATGGGTTGACTTGGCCCATGGTTTTAGTACCCATTATTTTGTAAAACTACTATATTGGTTATTTATTGATGTATTATAGATACACATAGGTAATACACTAGATGAATAGAGTTTAAAAAGGTGAATAGAGTGTGTGAATTTAGGTGCATATTCAAGAGAGTTTGTTGAGTGTAACTCAATATAATATTTATGAATTTTAATTATGAGAAGATTGATTTGAGAGTGGATTATACTTTTATTAGCTTATAATAAGATCTGAGCAAGTGTTTCTTGGTAGATATAGCCCACATTGGGTGAACCACATTAAATCCTATCTTCTTGATATGCATTTTAATTTTTGTTCTTTATTTATCTCTTTTCATAGCTCTTGTTATTTTGATTCTGTGAAATTTTTCCACATTAATTTTTATTTTATTTCTAACAACTAGTATCAGCTTTTTTGGTTGTTTTTGTTGTAGTGTTGAATCACAACAAGGGTTATTAGTTTAAGTGGGAGATATCACTGATGATGGTGGATCAAATGTTGAAAATTTAAATGAGCATAAATTTGGTCTATGAAAGATTTAGATGGAGGATTGCCTCTATAAGAAGGACCTCCATGCTCCATTGAGAGGAAAAGTAAATTAAATAGTGGGTATGATAGATGATGCTTGGGAGTTGCTTGATAAGAAAGCACTCGTATCCATCTAGTTATGCCTTGCATCTTTAGTCATGTTTAATATATCATAGAAGAAGACCAAAGAAGGTCTCATGAATGTGTTAGGAAAGTTATATGATAAACCCTCTACTTATAAAAAACATTTTAAATGAAAAAGTTATTTAATATGAAGATGTCTAGAAATGGTTCAGTTACTGATCATTTGAATGAATTTAATATGGTTGTGAGTATGTTTAACTTTGTAAAAATTAGATTATATGATAAAGTTAGGGCTCTAATTATTTTGTGTTCCTTACCAGAGAGTTGGAATAGTATGATAATGATTGCGATCAACTCGGTCTCTAATAATGTCAAATTGAAGTTTGAGGATGTCATAGGAGTAATACTTAATGAGGAAATGCAATGAAAAAGATCTAGGGAAACTTATACTTTAGGTGATGCTTTAGCAGTGGATAGTAGAGGAAGACAAAATTATAGAGGAAAAGAAAAACCTAGAAAGTTAAATGGTTAAGGAAGGTCAAAATCAAAGAGTAGGATTACATGATAGCACTATGGAAAGATTGGGCATGCAAAAAAGGATAGTTGGGCTCTTCAGAACAAGAATAAAATTTAGAAAGACACCAAGGAGGTGAATGTGTTAGTAGATAATATTTGTTAGGATGCATTAATTCTCTCAATAAATAATATTATTGAGTCTTGGGTTTTAGATTTAGGGGCTTCTTTTCATGCTAAACCACATAAGCATTATTTTATTGATTATGTTCAAGGGGATTTTGGACATGTTTATCTTAGTGAACATTTGGCTATTAAAGGTTATCAGGCATGTGCCCAAGTTGAGATAGAATTTGGCATCCACAAGGTAGCTAGGTAGTGAAGGTTGCATGGTGACTTTTACAACATATTCTTAGAAGGTGATCAAGGGTGATCTTGTGGTTGTAAGAGGTAGTAAGGTTTATACATTGTATTAATCAAGTAGTGTTGACTACTTTAATCTAGCTACTATAGATGCAGATGTAACTTTGTAGCACAATAGGCTTGGTCATATGAGCTAAAAGGGAATGCAAATTTTGAAGGATAGGTTGCCTAGATTGAAAGGGTGCAATTAAGATTTTTGTGAAGACTATGTGTATGGAAAATAAAAAAGGGTAAAGTTTCTCAACATTGGACCTCTGAGGAAGGAGAATAAGTTGGAGCTAGTTCATTCAAATGTATGGGGGCCAAATCAAGTATCTTCTATTAGTGGCTCATCTTATCGTGTCACTTTTATTGATGAATGCAACAAGGAAAGTTTGGGTGTATGGTATTAGGAGAAAATTTGATGTGTTTAATACATTTAAAATATGAAAAGCCTTAGTTGAGAATGAAATAGGTGTCAAGTTAAAATGTCTTAGGTCAAATAATGGTGGGGAATATTGTAGTAATTATTTTTTTTATTATTATTCTAAGAATGGAATTTGTAGATAGAGGCCAATTCCAGGAAATCTATAGTAGAATAAAGTGTCAAAAAAGATGAATAGGACTATCATGGAGCATGCTAGGAGAATGAGGTTGCATTTAAGACTATCACCTTAGTTTTGGGTAGAAGCAGTAAACATAGTTATATATCTGATCAATATAAGACCTTCATATTTTTTAGATGGAGGCATACCTAAGGAATATTGGTCTAGTAAGAATTGATTATTGATTTCTTAGAGTATTTTGTTGTGAAGATTTTGTTTATATTGATAACAATGATAGGACCAAGTTAGAGGCTAATTTCAAAAAATGCACCTTTATTGGTTATGGTGAGGATGAGTTTGGTTTCTAAATTCAGAGTCTTAAGGACAAGAAAATATTTTGATCTAGGGATGTGGTATTTAATGAAAAAGTCATGTATAAATAATAGTTATGGGATTAGAAAGAGGATTCTAGAAAAGAGTACACAATGTTGGAGGACATTGCAGATGATAAAATGTCCAAGAAACTAGTTTAGGTACCTACTCCACCTGAATTCCAAACTCCTGAGGTGAGAAGGTCTTCTAGAGTAAGAATGGAACCTAAATTTTTTTCTCCATCTCTTAATTATTTCTTACTTATTGATAATGGAGAGTCAGAGTGCTTCAAAGAAGCAATGCAGGTAGATATCAGGAAGAAGTGGGAATAAACAATGAATGAGGAGCATCAATCTCTCATGAAAAATCAAACTTGGGATTTGGTAAACCCACTTGAAGGTAAGGGAGAATTATAGAACAAGTGGGTGTACAAAATTAAAGATGATTATGGAGGCAAGAAAAGGTATAAGGATTGGTTAGTGGTAAAGGGGTTTGTATAGAAGAAGAGAATTGATTTTGATGTGTTTTTTCTCTAGTGGTGAAGATGACTTCTATTAGGACTATTCTTGGGATAGTGGCAGCAGAAGACTTGCACTTAGAGTAGATGGATGTGAAGACTACATTCCTTCATAGTGATATGGAGGAGGACTTATACATGGATCATCCATAAGGATATGAGGTCACAGGGAAGAAGAACATGGTGTGTAAATTGAAGAAAAGCTTTATGGCTTGAAACAAGATCCATGATAGTGGTATAAAAAATCTGATAGTTTTATGATGGAACAGGAATACTCTAGGTGTCTTTCAGACTATTACATATATATCAGGAAGTTTGATGATGGTAGTTACATTATTTTATGTCTGTATGTGGATGACATGTTGGTTATAGGTAAGAACATGTAGGAAACAAAGGTACTAAAGGAATAAATTAGTAATTCCTTTGTTATGAAGGATTTTAGGGTAGCAAAACAAATCCTTGGTATGAGAATAACTTGGGATAAGAAGGAATGAAAAATAAATTTATCTCAAGAAGAGTATATTAAAAAAAGTCTTGGAGAGGTTTAGTATGCAGGATGTTAAATCGGTTGGGACTCCTTTGGTAGGCCATTTCAATTTATCACCAAGACAAAGGAGAGAATCTAGATTTCCTATGTACCTTACTCATTAGTAGTTGGTAGCTTGATGTATGCCATGGTGTGAACTAGGCCAGATATTGCCCATGCAGTGGGAGTGATCCAAGTAGAGATCACTAGCTGGCAGTGAAGTGGATCCTTTGGTACTTCAGAGGGACCATGGGGATAGTTTTAAGCTATGGTAGACTAGGTAATGATTTGTGTGGATATGTAGATTTGGACATGGATGGAGATTTAGATAGCATGAGGATCATGATAGGATATGTATTTACTATAGGTGACACAATGATAAGCTAGATTTCATGACTACAAAATCTTGTGGCATTATCAACCATAAAGGATGAATATGTTGCTACCACAAAGGCAAGAAAAGAAATGATTTGGATATAATAGTTTCTTGAGGAGTTGGGGCATAAGTAGAAAAAAGGGAAGCTATATAGTGATAGTTAGAGTGCTATACACCTAGCAAAGAACACTGCTTTCCACTTTAGGATAAATCATATATAGTTGAGGTACCATTTCATCATTCTAACTTTGGAGGAAGAGAATTTAAAGATGGAGAAGATTCATACCAGTCAAAATCCTATAGACATGATGACCAATATGGTCACAAGGGAGAAACTGAAGTTATGTTTAGTTTTGGTTAGATTTCATAGATGAAAGTGAAGGGTTGATAAACTTACTCAGATAAAATTAGTCTTAAAGTTGGAGATTGTCATGTGGTGGAGCCTATCTCTACATTACAATGTATTTGAAATATTGTACATTAAAATGTACTATACACTCTTAATGTATTCTCACCTTTTCAAGGGCTGTAGCCCCTAAAAATTTTCTTAGACCCTTTTTTTGGGAGATATATATGTGGTTTATCTATACTTATATGTGTACGGTGTCATCACCCATGATTAATGGGGAACTATTATGGGTTAACTTGCCCACGGTTTTGGTAACCATTATTTTGTAAAACTACTATGTCAATTATCTATTGGTGTATTATAGATGGACATAGATAATACATCAAATGAATAGATTTTGAGAAGGTGTACAGTATTTGAATTTAGGTATGAATTTAGGAGAGTTTGTTGAACATAGCTCTAAACAATATTTGTGCATTGTAATTATGAGAATACTAATTTAAGAGTGGATTGTACTCTTGTTGGCTTGTCATAAGATACCAGCAAGTGTTTCTTGGTGCATGTATCCCACATTGGGTGATCCATGTTAAATCCTATCTTCTTGTTGTTCATTTTAATTTTTGTTCTTTATATATCTCTTATTATTATGATTCAATGAAATTATTCTGCATTAATTTCTATTTTATTCCTAACAATTAGTATCAGATCTTTAGATTATATATTGTTGAAGTGTTGAATTGTAGGAAGGGTTATTAGTTTAAGTGGGAGCTATGGATGATGATGGTAGATCAAAGGTTGAAAAGTTCAATGGGTAGAACTTTGGTCTATGGAAGATGCAGATGGAGGATTAACTCTATCAGAAGCACATTCATGCTCTATTGGCAGAAAAAGTAAAGCAACCAGTGGGTATGATAGATGAGGCTTGGGAGATACTTGAAAAGAAAACACTTGGAGCCATTCGATTATACCTTGAATATTTAGTCACATTTAATATATTATAAGAGAAGACCACAAAAGGTCTCATGAATGCATTAGGGAAGTTATATGAGAAACCCTTTGCTTTTAATAAAATATTTTTAATGAAAGAGATATATAATATGAAGATGTCTGAAAATGGTTTAGTTGCAAATCATATGAATGAATTTAATATGGTTGAGTGTATGTTGAACTCTATAAAAATTAAATTTGATGATGAAGTTTGGGCTCTACTTATTTTGTGTTATTTACCAGAGAGTTAGAATAGTGTGGTAATGGCTATGAGTAACTCAGTCTCTAATAATTCTAAGTGAAAGTTTGAGGATGTCATAGGAGTAATATTTAGAGAGGAAATGTGACATAAAATCTATAGAGAAATTTATACTTCAAGTGATGATTTGGTAATGGAAAGTAGAGGAAGACAAAAGTATAGAGGAAAAGGAAAGTAAGGAAAGTCAAATGGTCAAGGAAGGTTAAAATTAAAGAGCAAGATGACATGCTGGAACTATGGAAAGATTGGGCATGTGAAGAAGGATTGTTGGGATCTTCAGAACAGGAATAATAATTAGGAAGACACCAAGGAGGTGAATGTGGCAATAGATAACATTTTTTAGGATGCATTAATTCTCTCCATAGATAATATTGATGAGTCTTAGGTTTTAGATTTAGGTGCTTCTTCTCTTGTTACACCATATTGGCATTATTTTATTGATTTTGTTTAAAGGGATTTTGGACATGTTTATTTTGGTGATGATTAACCTTGTAGTATATATTAGTGTAGGTTTTTATTTTTCCCTATTTATTAATTAGGGAAATTGTATTTCTTGTGCATACATGGAGTTTTTCTGCATTTGTGGGATAGGCTAGCTTATGTGGAGGTGTGTGTCATAGGTGTCATAAGAATGTCATAAGTAACTCCCTTGATGAGAGTTACTTCTCTATTCTTAACATCTTGTCACCACCTTTGATGGAGGAGTTACAGTCTATTCTTGGGGTGCCTTGTCCACCTTTTGTGGAGGAGTTACGTACTCTCTTATTTGTATTCCTCACCTTGGCCATCTCATGCTAATCAAATTTTGGTTTTCTCCATTTTGTCTTGTGCAATTTATCTTATTGTGTTAATTTCAAATTGCTTTAGCATCTATGTGGTGTGCACTTGCTTCAACTTGTGTGATCACGTCTCCATTACACTCGCATTATCTAGATTCTGGCAACAACTCTGATATGGTATCAGAGCAAGAACGGTATTCGTGTGTTTGGTTATGCTTTTAGTTCATTTTGAAATCAAGAGGAGTGGAGTTCTCTTTATTTTTTTATTTTCTAGATTTGATTCAAAATAACAAAATATTATTTCTGGTATCATTTCTTGCATCTTAGAATCCTTGGCCTTTGGGTGTCTTGGCTGTCTTCACTTCAGGGGCTGGTTCAGTAGTTAGCCTGGGCACCATTGTTGTGTGTAAGGAGCAAAGGGAGGAGAAGCTCTAAGCAACCTCAGTTCTAGTAGCAGAAGTCCTTCCTTCCATCCACGCCATCAGGTGTACGATGTCCAAAATAGGGTATTTTTTTCCTAAAAATGACATAGATTTCCTGATTAAAAGTGGTGCATCACTCCTTCCAGCAAGGCACTTCCTTTCTAATGGCATGCCAAGCTTCGGTAGCAACATTCTTTCCAAGTCTGCAGGCCGTACGATGCGCACTTTTGGTCTGCAAGTCTGCGCCAACCTCAACAGTGCCAACTTCTATAACATCTCTTCTGGTCCATGCCATAGTCCTTTCTACCAAAAAGGTGCCACCAAGCTGAATGGAATTTCCATCAGGTCTATTTTTTATCTTTTCTACAACATAAATTCTAGACTGTGCCCTTTTGGGCACCCCTTCCTTACTTGGCGTCCCATGTGGACCCTTAGATGCTTGGCCAACTGTTCATTTTTATCTATGCTTCTTTTTTTAAGTTAAAATTGACTTGATAAAACAAAAATCAGTCAATTTGACTAAATATTCAGTTTTATAGACAGTTTTGTAATTTGGGGGTTTTCATTTATAACTTGTATCTTCACTTGTCGAAGACGAAGGGTGAGGCCTGGGTTGGCAAGAGGCTAATTCCCCCTCACACAAACCTTCTTTGGATTCCTCATTTTATGCTGAATCTAATGAGTGGTTGGAAGGCCACTTTCTCTCTCATAATAGGCATTTTAAAAATGTTTTAGTGCTTTTTTTACAAAAACACTAGTTTACGGAAAAATTGAACCTTTAATATCTTGCAAACGGTAGCTCGGATTTGGGTGCCATTTTTTGAAAAAGTGTTTGTAATTAAATTATCCACATTTTAGGCTTGTTATTTGTTAAAAATTCACTATTTTATAAAGTGCCAAAAATTTGGGTCTCTTGGGATGCATTTTCGGCTGAGTCTGACGTCCTGTTTGCTTTAGTCTTGCACTGATTGCTCTAAGATGCATTCTCAGCTAAGTTTGACGTATTTTGAGCATGCACTTGCATATTTGGGGGGGGGCTCAATATTTTGGGGGGGTGTGATTGATTTTCACAACTTGCAAATCCTTGCTTTCATTCTCCTTTCTGCATAATTTCACAACTTGCAATCAACACAACTTCACTCAAATTCAGCTAAAAATGGATTCTTATCAACTTAAACCCCTAAAACCCTTCAAATATCATGAATGGAAGGTTAAAATGTTAATCATTCTTAGAAGCAAAGGGTTGTATAGGATCACCATGGGTACTGAAGTAGAACCCAACACTGATGGTAAAAAGGTCAAGTGGTACAACTGTAGTGATGAAGCCTATGGATTACTGAGCTTGTCTATGTCTCCAAAAATTCTCTTCCATCTAGAATCCTCCTAGACTCCCAATGACATATGGGACACCTTAGAAAATTTATTTGGGAAGCTTGATGAGATGAGAGGTCATGCACTCAAAAATGAACTCATAAGTCTAAGTCCTAGCAACTTTGACACCCTACAGGACTTCTTCACTAAGTTTAAGGTCCTTAGATTACAATTGAAAGAATGCAGAATAGAGAAGAAAGATGATCAACTCATTCTTTCTATTCTCACAAAGTTAGGTCCAAGCTATTCAGTTTTTGTCTCCACTTTCCATGTCACAAAAAGTGCCCTTGGCACTACATGGAAAATGCCTTCTTTGGATTCATTCATTGCCGAATTGACTAGGGAGCAAGATAAGCTAATTCAAATGGGCACAATGAAGTCTACTCAACCCCAAGCTTTGATAGCTGGAAATGGTAAGGATAAGACTTCAACGAAGGAGAAGAAGAAAAAGAACAAGGACCAGGAAAAGAAGAAAGAAAACACTAATCCTGCCAAAAACAACACTGAGACTTCCTCTTCCAATGCTAAACGTAAGAAGGAGAAGGTTAAGTGTGCCTATTGTAAAAAGATAGGGCATGATGAACACAAATGCATGAAGAAACAAATATATCACCTAACTCATCTTCTAGAGAAGAACAACATAGGGGTTCTTGAGTCCATCAAGCAGAATTCATCTAGCCAGGATTCTACCAAGGCAAAAGGCAAGGGTAAGGAGAAAGAAATGGTCAAGGCCCTTGTAGCTACAATAGCTTCTACATCTTCATGGGTCATCAACTCAGATGCTTCTCACCTCATGGGCTCTTCACTAGTTGAGTTTTCATCTTTAGAGCCTTATAGCATGACTTCAATTAGTTTGGGTGATGACACTTCAATTTCTATTGCAGGGAGAGGGTCAGTTGAAATGGAAGGAGGAACATTCAATAATGTTCTAAGTGTTCCTTCTCTTTCAACCAATCTCCTATTAGTGCACTAAATCACTCACATTGGTCGGGGCATGAGAGTTGAGTTTTCACCAAATTCAATGGCTATCAAGGAGTTACATTGTGATACTACAGTGGCAATGGGTAGGGCAGATCACCAAGCCAGGTTATACACCTTCTCACATTTTGCATCAAATTCTTGTCCAATAGCATTGCTGACTCATTCAGGTAGAGTTAGAAAATTGTGGCATGAGCGGTTTGGCCACCTTAACTACCGCTAACTTGAGCAACTTTGCAAAAATGACATGGTCATTGGCTTGCCTCATGTCCAATTCTCAAAAGGACTTTGCGAGGAGTGCTCCCTTGGGAAGCATTCTGAAGCAAAATTTGACAAAGGCAAAGCTTGGAGGGCTTCACAACCTTTGGAGTTAGTCCACAGTGATGTATTGGGACCCTTTCCCAAACCATCTTTCATAAGGGCCAAGTACATCCTCACTTTCATTGATGATTTCTCTAGGTACACTTGGATATATTTTCTCAAACAAAAGTCTGAAGTGTTTGAAAATTTTATAGACTTCAAGGCTCTTGTTGAGAAACAGAGTGAGAAATCCATCAAGGTTCTTCAAACTGATAATGGAGGGGAGTATGTCCGCATCATGTTTGAGCAGTTTTGCACCACAGAGGTGATTGATTTGTAGCACACAGTCACTTACAGTCTTTCACAAAATGGGGTTGCAAAATGTAAGAAAAGATTCTTGAAAGAGATGGGTAGCCGTATGATTCACTCCAAATCCTTAGCACCATAGTACTAGGCTAAAGCCATCAATTATGCTTGCTACATTCAAAATAGGGTTCCTCACAAAGCTTTGAAAGGGATAACACCCTTTGAAGCTTGGCATAAAAGGAAACCTGATGTTGAGCACCTTAGAGTTTTTAGATCCCCAACCATGGCCCATATTCTGAAGAAGAAATGCAAAGCTATGGAAAGTTAGTCCAAGCCTTGCATCTTTGTAGGATATCTAGATGGTATTAAGGGATATCACCTTCTAGATCCAATCACTCATGAGTTGTTCATTGAGAGAAGTGTCCATTTTTAGGAGAGTCCTCGAGACTCAACACTTGACACTTCTCCCTCATCAGATCTACTTCATGATGATTCTTCATCAAATTCAAATTAGCCATAGCAGGTTCTTAAGTCAGAGACATCTTCTTCTTCTTCGAGTTCAGTCAGTGAGGATAGTGATGTAGAGTCATCCACCTCTAGTCAATCAGAGGATGACAAGTTAGCACCTGACTCACCCACTTTCAGGCCACTTTGGGCTAGACAGACACTTGAGAGTGCTAGCACTTGCGCAAGAGATCTCGTAGATGACAGACGTACTAGGGTGAATTTTTAGAGAGATCCACATGCCTTCTTTACTATAGTTTTGGATCCATAGACTTTTTGAGAGGCATCAGGGGTACCTGAGTGGGATACTACTATGGCGGAAGAATATTCTTCCTTAATAAAAAATTACACTTGGGATTTGACTTCACTTCTTAAGGGAAGAAAGATGGTTTGATGTAGGTGGATATATCGGACCAAGTTTGCAGTAGATGGGTTGATTGATAAGTACAAGGCATGATTAGTTGTCAAGGGTTTCTCACAGGTGGAAAGCATTGACTACTCAAAGACCTTTACACGCATTGCAAAGATGACTTCTATCTGACTCACCTTAGCTATTGTCGTAGCACATGGTTGGGATGTGCATCAGATGGATGTGAAGAGTGCCTTTCTTCGTGGAGACCTAGAGGAGGAGATCTACATGGAGTAGCTTCCAAGATTTGTTTAGGATTATTCCTTAGTATGCAGACTTAGGAAATCTATTTATGGCCTCAAACAAGCCCCTCAAGCTTGGTATGCCAAGAGGGATTCCTTATTTTTCACAGTGGGTTTCACTAGGTGCCATTATGATCCCAATGTCTACTTCTTGTGGCAGGATGATTTGCTGTTGATTTTTGTTTTATATGTTGATGACCTTTTGATCATCGAGAGTTCTTCATCGGCTATTGCAGCAGTGAAGGCATCTCTCCAGGATAGATTTGATATGACAGACTTGGGTTTGTTGCACTACTTTCTTGGCATCGAGATCTCACAGTCAGATTCAAGGATTTCTCTTACACAACCTAAGTATGCTCTTGATTTATTGGCTTGGTTTCACATGGCTGATTGCAAGCCATCTCCGAATCCCTTTCTATCAGGAGTCAAGCTTGAGGCTAACTGTTCTTCACCATTTGTTGATGTCACTCAGTATCGATAACTTGTTGGTAGTCTCATCTACTTGACTCACACCAGGCCCAACATATCATATACAGTGGGACTTGTCTCTAGATTCATGCAAGAACCTCATGAGCTACATTGAAAAGCAGCTAAGAGGATCTTGCATTACATACAGGGTTCACATAGATATGGGATTCATTACAAATTTGGCATAGAGGTTGACTTGGTTGGATATACAAATTCAGACTGGGCTGACGATTCATAGACTCACAAGTCCACTTCTAGTTATAGTTTCTCTCTAGGTTTTGGTCCTATCAGTTGGTCTAGCAAGAAGCATAATGCTATTGTTATATCATCCACAAAGGCAGAGTATAAGGGAGTTGTTAATGCAGCTACTAAGGCTATTTGACTTTAGGGGATACTTTCTGAGTTTGGCATTCCTATCAGGCAGCCCACCATCATTTATTATGACAACTAGAGTACCATTCAGATTTGCAAGAATCTAGTTCAGCACCAATGGACCAAGCACATAGAGATTCACATGCATTTCATTTGGGAGCTTATTCATAGTTAGGTCATTGAATTGATATTTTGCTAGTCTTCGAAGTAGGTTGTAGACATCTTCACCAAACCTTTCACTGAGAGCAAGTTCATTCATCTACGAGCTCTTCTTAGGGTGTGGTCTACATCTGTAGCAGCATCATCTTCAGGGGGCCTTCTAGCCTCTTCTTTTCTTTTATGTCTCTTTGGGGGGAGTTTTTTCCTACGGGTTTTCTCCTTTTCTCTATCTTATGGGAGATTGCATTTGTACATGGGTACCTCATCAGGCCTAGTTATCGGGACCCATTTTATATTTACACACTGCCCACCTAAGCTATGCTTATGTGGGTGTATTAGTGTAGGTTTTTATTTTTCCCTATTTATTAATTAGATAAATTGTATTTCTTGTGCATACATGGAGTTTTCCTACATTTGTGGGATAGGCTAGCTTATGTGGAGTGTGTGTCATAGATGTGTCATAGGTGTCATAAGTAACTCCCTTGATGGGAGTTACTTCTCTATTCTTAGCACCTTTTCACCACCTTTCATGGAGGAGTTACAGTCTACTCTTGGGGTGCCTTGTCCACCTTTTGTTGAGGAGTTACTTACGTACTCTCCTATTTGTATCCTCACTTTGGCCATCTCATGCTAATCATATTTTGGTTTTCTCCATTTTATCTTATGCAATTTATCTTATTGTGTTAATTTCAAATTGCTTTAGCATCTATGTGGTGTGCACTTGCTTCAACTCGTGTGATCACATCTCCATTGCACTCGCATTATCCAGATTTTGGCAATAACTTCGATAGTATAGTAGGAAAATGATGTGTTCAGGTCAAGATGCATCATGGGAACACTTGGCTACTGAAGGATGTCAAGCATGTGCCCAAGTTGAGATGGAATTCGATATCTATGGGGTAACTAGGTAATGAAGCTTGCATGGTGACTTTTATAGTAGATTATTGGAAGGTGACCATGGGTGATATTATGGTAGAAAGAGGTAATAAGGTTAGTACCTTGTATTTATCAAGTAATGTTGACTATTGTAATTTAGTTGCTACAAATGCATATACAACTTTGTAGCAAAATAAAATCAGTCACATGAGCCAAAAGGGCATGCAAAAGAATAAGTTGCCCAGATTAAAAGGGTTTGATTTAGATTTCTATGAAGATTGTGTGTATGAAAAATAGAAAAGGGAAAAGTTTCTCAAGGTTGGACCTACAAGGAAGGAGAATAAGTTGGAGCTAGTTCATTTAGATGTATGGGGGCTAGATCAGGTATCTTCTATTGGTGTCTCATCTTATTATATCACATTTATTGATGATGAAAAATGAAATTTTGGGTGTATGGTATTAGGAGAAAATATAATGTGTTTAATACATTTAAAATATGAAAAGAATTAGTTGAGAATGAAATATGTTTCAAGTTAAAAGGCTTACAGTCAGATAATGGTGGGGAATATTACATCAATTAATTTTTTGATTACTTTTCTAGGAATGGAATTCATAGATAGAGGACAGTTTTAGGAACTCATTAATAGAATGGAGTGTCATAAAGAATGAACATGACTATCATGGAGCATGCTAGGATCATGAGGTTGCATGTAGGATTTCCACTTCAATTTTGGGTAGAAGCAGTAAACATGGATGTATATTTGATCAATAGAGGACCTTGACCTTCCTTAGATGGAGGTATACCTTAAGAGTCTTGGTCTAGTAAGAAGGTTGATTATTTTTTTTATTAGAGTATTTGGTTGTGAATCTTTTGTTCATATTGATAAAGATGATAGGACCAAGTTAGAGGCTAAGTCTAAAAAATACATCTTTATTGGTTATGGTGAGGATGACTTTGGTTTCCAAATTTAGAGTCTTAAGGACAAGAAAATCTTTCAGTCTATGGATGTGGTCTTTAATTAAAAAGTCATGTATAAATAGTTGTTGCATGATTAGAAAGAGGATTCTATAAAAGAGTACATAATGTTATAGGACATTATAGATGGTAAAATATGCAAGCAACTAGTTTAGGTACCTACTCCACAAGAATCCCAGACTCTTAAGGTGAGAAGGTCTTCTAGGGTAAGAAGGGAATTTGAACATTTTTCTCCATTTCTTAATTATTTATTACTCACTAATAGTGGAGAGCCAAAGTACTTTGAATAAGTAATGCCAGTAGATATCATGAAGAAGTGGGAACAAGCAATGGATCAGAAGCATCAGTCTCTCATGAAAAATAAAAATTGGTATTTGGTAAACCCACTTGAAGGTAGGAGAGCATTACATAACAAGTGGGTGTACAAAATTAAAGATGATTATGGAGGAAAGAAAAGGTACAAGGTCTGATTGGTGGTAAAGGGGTTTACATAGAAAGGAATTTATTTTGATAAGATTTTTTCTATAGTGGTAAAGATGACTTCTATTAGGACTATTCTCAGGATAGTGGAAATGTAAGACTTACACTTAGAGTAGCTAGATTTGAATACTACATTCCTTCATGATGATTTGGATGAGGAAATATACAAGGAGAAGCAACAAGGATATGAGGTTACAGGGAAGTAGAACATGGTGTGTAAACTGAAGAAGAGCTTGTATGGCCTGAAACAAGCTCCACAATAGTGGTATAAGAAATTTGATAGTTTTATGATGGACCAAGAATACTCTAGGTCTCATTTAGACCATTGCATATATATCAAGAAGTTTGATGATGTTAGTTACATTATTCTATGTCTGTATGTGGATGACATGTTGGTTTTAGGCAAGAACACACATGAAATAAAGTTACTCAAGGAACACCTTAGTAATTCATTTGCTATGAAGGATTTGGGAGTAGAAAAATAAATCCTTGGTATGGGAATAAATCAGGATAAGAAGGAACAAAAATTGAATTTATCTTAGGAAGAGTACATTAAAAGTGTCTTGGAGAGGTTTAAAATGCAAGATGCTAAACCGATTGGGAATCCTTTTGCAAGCCATTTCAAGTTATCAAAGGAGCAGTATCTAAAGACAAAGGAGGAGAGAATACAAATGTCTTATGTACCTTACTCATCAGTAATTGGAAGCTTAATGTATGATATGGTGTGCACTAGGCCATATATTGCCTATGCAGTGGGAGTAATAAGTAGGTACATGAGTGATCTAGGTAGAGAGCACTGACAGGCAGTTAAATGGATCCTTTGATACTTGATAGGGACCATGAGGATAGTTTTAAGCTATGGTGGATTGGACACCACTTTGTGTAGTTATGTAGATTCAGATATAGCTATATATTTAAACAACATGAGGAGTAAAACATGATATGTATTTAATATAAGTGATATAGCGGTGATCTAGATTTCATGACTACAAAAGTTTATGACTTTGTCAATGACAAAGGATGCGTATGCTACTACTATAGAGGTAAGAAAAGAGATGATTCAGATATAATATTTGCTTAAGGAGTGAGGGCATAATTAGAAGGAAGGGAAGCAATATAACAATAGTCAGAGTGTTATACACCTAGAAAAGAACTCTACTTTATACTCTAGGATAAAGCATATATAATTGAGGTACCATTTCATCAAGATAACTTTGGAGGAAGAGAATTTGAAGATGGAGAAGATTCATACCAATCATAATCCTATAGACATGATGACCAAGGTGGTCACAAGAGAGAAATTGAAGCCATATTTGGCTTTGATTAGCCTTCATAGATGACAATGAAGTGTTGAGAAACTTGCTAAGAGGAAACCAGTCTCCAAGTGAGAGATTTTTATGTTGTGGAGCCTATTTACACATTAGAATGCATTTCAAATATTGTACCTTAAAGTGTACTATACAATCTTAATGTATTCTCACCTCTTCGGGGGTTGCAACCTTTGAAAATTTTTTTGGACCCCTTTTTTTTTGAGAATATAGATATGTGGTTCATCTATAATTGTATATGTGTGGTGTCAACACTCATGATTAATGGGGAACCATTATGGGTTAACTTGGCCCATGGTTTTGGTACCCATTATTTTTTAAAAGAGTTATGTCAATTACCTATTGATGTATTATAGATGGACATAGGTAATACATTAGATGAATAGAGTTTGAGAAGGTGAATAGTGTGTGAATTCATATAAAAATTCAAGAGAGTTTATTGAGTTCATCTCCAAATAATATTTATGCATTGTAATTGTGAGAAGATTGATCTAAGAGTGGATTGTACTCTTGTTGGCTTGTAATAAGATCTAAATAAGTGTTTCTTGGTGGATGTAGCTCACATTGGGTGAACCATGTTAAATCCTTTCTTATTATGCATTTTAATTTTAATTTATCTCTTTTCATATCTCTTGTTATTATGATTCTATAAAATTATTCTGCATTAATTTTTGTTTTATTCCTAACAACTAGTATCAGAGCTTCAAGTTATATTTACTGAAGTTTTGAATCATAGGAAGGGTTATTAGTTTAAGTGGGAGCTATGGTTGATGATGGTAGATCAAAGGTTAAAAATTTCAATGGGAAAAACTTTGGTCTATGGAAGATGTAGATGAAGGATTACCTCTATCAGAAGGACCTCCATATTCTACTAGGAGGAAAAGTAAAGTAACTAGTGGATACGACAAATGAGGCTTAGGAGGTATTTGAAAGGAAAACACTTGGATCCATTTGATTATACCTTGTATCATCATTAATGTTTAATTTATCATAGGAAAAGACCATATAATATCTCATGAACATGTTAGGGAATTTGTATGAGAGACCCTCTATTTCTAATAAAGTATTTTTAATGAAAAAGTTATTTAATATGAAGATATCTAAAAATGGTTTTGTTACTAATCATTTAAATGAATTTAATACAGTTGTGAGTATGTTGAAATCTATAAAAATTTAATTTGATGATGAAGTCAAGGTTCTACTTATTTTGTTTTCTTTAGTAGAGAGTTAGAATAACCTAATAATGGCTATCAACAACTCAGTCTCTAATAATTCCAAGTTGAAGTTTGAGGATGTCATAACAGTAATCCTTAGCGAGGAAATATGATAGAAAAGCTCTAGGGAAACTTATACTTCTAGTGATGCTTTGGTGGTGGATAGTAGAGGAAGACAAAAGTATAGGGGAAAAGGAAAGCACAAAAAGTCAAACAGTCAAATAAGGTTAAAATTTAAGAGCAAGATGGCATGTTGGCACTATGGAAATATTTGGCATGTGAAGAAGGGTTGTTGGACTCTTCAGAACAAGAATAAAAATGAAGAAAATACCAAGGAGGTGAATGTGGAATCATGTAATGTTTTTTAGGATGCATTAATTCTCTCCATATATAATATTAATGAGTCTTGGGTTTTAGATTCAAGGGCTTCTTTTCATGCTACACCACATAGGCATTATTTTCTTGATTATGTTCAAAGGGATTTTGGACATGTTTATCTTGGTGATGATGAGACTTGAATTATATTAGGAAAATGATGTATTCAGGTTAATATGGAGAATGGGAAAACTTGGTTATTTAAAGATGTTAGGCATGTGCCCAAGTTGAGATGGAGTTTGGTATCTACGGGGTAGTTAGGTAGTGAAGGTTGCATGGTGGCTTTTATAGTAGATTCTTGGAAGATGACCAAGGGTGCTCTTGTGGTAGCAAGAGGTAATAAGGTTGGTATATTTTATTTATCAAGTAGTTATGACTATTGTAATTTAGTTACTACATATGCAGATGCAATTTTGTGGTAAAAAAGGCTTAGTCATATGAGCCAAAAGGGCATGTAAATTTTGAAGGATAGGTTTCCCATATTGAAATGGTTTGATTTAGATTTTTATAAAGATTATGTGTATGGAAAAATATAAATGGATAAAGTTTCTCAAGGTTGGACCTATGAGGAAGGAGAATAAGTTAGAGCTGGTTCATTCAAATTTATGGGGTCCAACTCAGGTATCTTCTATTGGTGGCTCATATTATTGTGTCACTTTTATTGATGATGTAACTAGGAAAGTTTGGGTATATGGTATTAGGAGAAAATATGATGTGTTTAATATATTTAAAATATGGAAGACCTGGGTTGAGAATGAAATAGGTCTTAAATTAAAATGTCTTAGGTCAGATAATGGTGGGAAATATTACAATAATGATTTTTTTGATTATTATTCTAGGAATGGAATTCATAGACAGAGGATAGTTCTAAGAACTCCATAGTAGAATGAAGTGTTAGAAAGGATGAATAGGACTATCATGGAGCATGAGGTTGCATGCAGGATTGCCCCTTTACTTTTAGGTAGAAGAAGTAAATACTACTATATATCTAATCAATAGAGGACCTTCATCTTTCTTGGATGGAGGCATACCTGAGAAAGCTTGGTCTATTAAGAAGGTTGATTATTTCTCTATTATAGTATTTGTATATTAATATTTTTCTCATGTTGATAAAGATGATAAGACCAAGTTAGAGGCTAAATCTAAAAAATACACCTTTATTGGTTATGGTGAGGATGAATTTGGTTTCCAAATTTGGAGTCTTAAGGACAATAAAATATTTCAATCTAGGGATGTGGTTTTTAATGAAAAAGTCATGTATAAATAATAATTGAAAGATCAAAAAGAGGATTATAGAAAAGATTACACAGTATTGGAGGATACTGTAGATGATAAAATGTCCAAGAAACTAGTTTAGGTACCTACTCCACAAGAATCGCAAATTCCTAAGGTGAGAAATTATTTTAGGGTAAGAAGGGAACCTACACATTTTTATCCATCTCTTAATTATTTAACACTCACTAAAAGTGGAGATCCAGAGTGCTTTGAAAAAGTAATGCAGTTAGATATCAGGAAGAAGTGGGAATAAGTAATGGATGAAGAGCATCAGTCTTTGATGGAAAATCAAACTTGGGATTTGGTAAACCCACTTGAAGCTAAGAGAGCATTATAAAATAAGTGGGTGTATAGAATTAAAGATGATGATGGAGTCAAAAAAAGGTACAAGGCCCGGTTGGTGGTAAAGGGGTTTATAAAGAAGAAGGGAATTAATTTCAATGATATTTTTTCCCTAGTGGTGAAGATGACTTCTATTAGGAATATTCTTGGGATAGTGGTAGCAAAAGACTTGCAGTTAGGGAAACTAGATGTGAAGACTTCATTATTTCATGGTGATTTAGAGGACTTATAAATGGAACAAACACAAGGATTTGAGGTCATAGGGAAGAACATGGTGTGTAAACTGAAGAAGAGCTTGTATGACCTGAAACAAGATCCATTATAGTGGTACAAGAGATTTGATAGTTTTATGATGAAGCATGAATCTCTAGGTGTCATTTAGACCATTGCATATATATCAAGAATTTTTATGATGGTAGTTATATTATTCTATGTTTGTATGTGGATGAAATTTTGGTTGTAGGTAAGAACATGTAGGAAATAAAGGTACTCAAGGAACAACTTAGTAATTCCTTGCTATCAAGTATTTGGGGGAAACAAAACAAATCCTTGGTATGAGAATAACTCAGGATAAGAAAGAATAGAAATTGAATTTATCTCAGGAAGAGTACATTAAAAAGGTCTTAGAGAGGTTTAGTATGTAGGATGATAAAATTGTTAGGACTCATTTGGCAAGCCATTTAAAATTATCAAAGGAGTAGTGTCTCAAGATAAAGGAGAAGAGAATACATATGTCTTATGTACCTTAATCATTAGTAGTTGGTAGCTTGATGTATGCTATGGTGTGCATTAGGCCAAATATTGCCCATGCAGAGGGAGTAATAAGTAGGTAAATGAGTGGTCCAAGTAGAGAGCACTAGAAGGTAGTGAAATAGATCCTTCAATACTTGAGAGGGACCATGGGGACAATTTTAAGCTATGGTAGATTGGATACTACTTTACATGGTTATGTAGATTTGGACATGGCTAGAGATTTAGATAGAAGGAGGAGCATGATAGATTATGTGTTTACTATAGGTGTTTCTCTTAATTTTTGCCCATTTCTTAATTTTAGAAGAAGATAAGAAACTATTAATAATGGTGTGGTAGAAATACCTAGTTGGTGATGTGCATATAATCTAGATGAATATGGATAACTCCTCTTTGGCTAAGAAGGAATAAGTTTCAAATGAGAAAGCACTAAAAAAAGAGGTTATTATCAAGATATTTAAGAGTACTGACTAGCATTAGATAGATCCAAGAAGCATAAGCTTGCTAGAAGGTTATCAATCCACTATTGATAACAATCTAGTTATAAATGATATAGTAAGGTACTTACATAAAGTAAATGAAATGAAATACATGAAGAAAATGGAATGCTTGTTAAAGAAAATGACTAAACATAGAAAAATTAGGTCAATACTTATGCTAGAGTGGGTGGGGTTAGGTTCAAAAAATAAAAAAATGGTATGTGAATAGGTAGGAACATAGAAACTTAGGTTTAGTTGGAGGTAAGGAGCTAAAAATAACTTGATATTATTTTTTGCTATAGTGACCATCAGTAACTGGGTGAACCATTAATAATTTGGTTAACCATCAGTAGTTGGGTAACCATTAGTGGTTGGGGGTGAGCATCAGTGGTTATGCTAACTATTAATGGTTCTCTGTGAATTCTAAAGATACTCAAGAAAGAGAGTTGCAAAATGGGTTGGTGGGTAGATAGAGGATCTGTTAAGGGTTTGGTAGTTGGGAAACAAGGTGAAGATAGGTCTGACTAGGTTAGGGGGTTAGAAATCCAGTGAAATAAAGAGCAAGTAGAATATACCTGTAGATTGTTAAATGGTTGATAGTGGAAGGCTAGGGTAATTTTGATAGAGTAATAATACTTTGGCCTCAAAAGTAAATTTGGTAGAGGTTCAAGTCTTTTTTACTATTGTTGAGTTTCTATAGGAAGACTGGATGCTAAAGAACTTAAATACCTATATGCTTGATAACTCTTGTGATTATCATTTTCAATTCCTACTCCCATCATTTTATAGGCAAAGAGAGATGGAGGATAAAATTTTCCCTAGAGGGTGAGGCTACTGATCAAAATGCTTGGGAGTTTATTAGCACTGCATAAAGTAAACATATTAATTGTCTTGTTATCTCACATACAGCTGGTGATGTGTTAATAAAGTGAGGACTTGACCATTGATGGTTAGGCTAACCATCAATAGTTAGGATAATCATCAATGATTAGGTTAACCATTGATATTCAAGTGTTTGAAGGTAATTTGGTCAAGGAAGGGGTTAAAAAGGTTGGTTAAGGGTTAAGTTAGTGAATTTAGTTAACTAGGTGGTCAACTAGACTTAAGGTCTAATAGGATCAAGAAGGGTCCATAGGCATTTTGACATCTAGAACTATCATGTGTAGTTTTATAGTGTCTACATTTTCCCCTTTTTTTATGTGGCTTTGAATTAATAATCTAAAAAAAAATAGATTTCTTGGTCAAAGGTCAGATTTCCCTGAGTGTGGGAGGTGTTCCTCCTCAAACCTAGATTCGACAAGGTGAAACTAAAATCAATTTGGAATTTTATAATCAGTTGATGGTGAGTCACTAGGTTGGTAACAAAAGGGTTGGGCATTTGAAATTCAAAACATGCACATAAAATGTGATTATATGTGATAGCCAAGATCATAAATAGACTAAGATTTCCAATGTTGGTAAAAATAAGGTTAGTTCTAAAAGGAGAAGGGATAGGGTAACTGGTCCACAATATTGGTCATAGATGATCAGGTGACTCTATAAGTCTTCTAGATAGGGTTGGTGTTTTTATAGGTATCCAACGGTAGGAAGTGATCCCTTAAAAAACATAAATGGTCTGGGTGTGTACTAGGTGGTGTAAATTCAAATGGTGAACATGGCAAGGTTGGTTAGCATTGTCAAAAAGACCAATGCAAGGTCAACACAAAACATGCAATAAGTTTGGGTCAAAAATGACCAATGTCAAGGTGGACATAGTCTAATGGTTGGTTGGAAAAGGGTAATCTCCAAAAGTTCAAGTTTTTTTATGGGGGAGATTAGGTTATCTCTAAAAATTTTCATTTAGGTATAGGTGCTTAAAAAAATTAACAGTGATACCTTAACCGTTGACATTTAGGGTTTATAAGGTCAACCATCAATGGTCACCCTAACCATTGATGGTCAGGGGGAAGCCTTAAAAGCTAGAATATAAAAAAGTGAAAATGAAATTTTATTTTCAGTTTTGACATTTTGACCTCTAAACATCCATGCATTCTGATGATTTGGTACTTTGGAATTTTGTTGAGAAAGTTGACTGAATTATTGGTTGAGGTGTTGATTCATGATTGGTTGAATTTGTTTGTGTTCACGATCATCTAGGACTAGATATGCAAGGTAGATGAGGATGTGGTCGTGCATCAGGAGGTGGGCTCCAACCTTGACAATGATAAAGGAATGAGGTAGGTGATGTTTTGAAATTGTTATTTAGTTGATTTGGTTATTGTTTCAAGTTAAATTTGGGTAATTTGTGGTGGATTTGATATGGTTTTAGGGGTTTGACCTAGATTTCATGTTTTGAGTAAAATTGGGAATGTTAACCAGTGAAATTTGAAATTGGAAGAGTATATGGGTTTGGGGTAGGATATAAGATAAGATTAGGTAGTTATTTATATAAATAATGTTGTTTTGATAGTTTTTAGGTGGGTAGGTCAAGGTTTTTTTTCCAATAGTCACACATAATGACCATTGGTCATTTAACCTGATAATCGATAGTCAAACTAGATCATCAATGGTCAACCACTGATACAAAAAACCCACCTGACCATTGATGGTTGCTAGAACCATTGGTGGTCAAAGAATGAGGGAAGTTAGATTGTAACTGAAAATGAAAGTTGTGTTAAAATGTTGAAAAATGGGGTGGGGTAATTAAAATACTAAGTGTAGGTTTAAGATAGGGCATGTTAAAATGATTAATGTTTTGAAAAGATTGTTGTGTATAGCTAGGTGTTGGTTTTGATGGATTTTAGGTAGGTTGTAGGAAAATTTTCCAAGTTTAGAGTTAGGTATTTTTTGGTAGAAATGTTATGCATTTGGTTTGATATGTTTATGTAGGTTTTGAAATAAGTGGATGTTGGTGGTTTTAGGTTGATAAAAAGGTTGGTGTCAGGTTGGTCCAGGTAAAATGATTAAAAATTAAGTGTATGAGCTAATTTGATTATTTTGTAGGCATAAGACCAGATCCAGATGAGGGATCGAGTTAACAAGATATTTATGAAGATATATGATGGGATGACTATGGATGAATGGATGCATATGGAGGAGGTCAACCTTGGAGCCATGGTTCACTATCAATACCTATAATGGGATGTGGATATGATTGTGGCTCTCATTGAGAGATGGGACCTGACCACAAGCACATTTTTTTTACCAATAGGAAAGATTAGCATCCTATTAGAGGATGTGCATAGGATTACATGGTTGCCCATTTAAGGGGAGCCTATTTACCACATTGAGAGAGAGGAGAGGGATTACCATATGGAGTTGCTATATGGTGAGGATTGGGTCCATGCCAGGTGGCATTCCAATGGATTTAACTATAGGCCTTTATACTAGAGGGCTTCAAAGGACCAATGTTTGATGACTATGATGATGATGGTAGTGTCTTATTTCATGTTTCCAAATTCAAGCAATGGATGATTTCTCTATTTGCTGTAGGGAGTGTTGGTAAAGATGCTATTAGGCAGGATAGTGTTTGGGTAGGCTCTTGTTTTGTTGGTTTAGATTTATAAGGAGCTCTAAGCATTTCAAGCTCAGAGAAAATATGGGATCAGTGTTAGGTTCATGCTTTATTACTAGGCATATGGGCACATTATGATGTTGAGGCCATTGGGGATACCATGGGATGGCTACACTTAGGTACACTTCATGGTGGGTTTCCTATGATGGAGGGGAGACTATGCATTAATAGGGGCTAGTGGTGGTCCTAGAGACATTAACTAGTTTAAATATGCCTTAGAGGGTTTGGTTATAGGTGATGTGGTGTGGAGGCCATATGTGGGCTGGCCTAGGTAGGCCCTCTATAGTTATGACACTTTATCTTTACAGAGTTGGAGGTGGATTTATGGGTAGAGAGATAGGGAGACTGAGCTCATCCCCTTTGATAGAGTTCAGAGGTAGTTCTACCTCATGTAGGGGATCTTGGATCCTATTCTGAGGTATAAGAGAGAGGATGCAGAGTTTCTACTTCTGAAGTTACAACCACAAGATGTAGTGCTAAATCATGAGGATTTGTTGGCCAGAGTAGTGATAGATGATGCTAGTTTTGTTGATGGATATGTAGGATGGTATCAAACTTGATATGTAGTGGCTAATTTTGGATGGGATGATGGGGGCTGACAGGCCATGGATGTGGATCCAATTGGGGTATAGGTGTAGGGTGGTGGTCAATATGGATAGGTAGTGGTAGTAATAATAGATACATAGGCTTAGATCATAGGTTTACAAGGATAGGTGGCCACTCTAAAGGGCCAGATTGTTACTTTACAGGGTTAGGTTACCACCTTGATAGGAGAGTGAGATCAAGCTCAAACCTCCCTTAGTTTAGTGACTCAAGAGAGGGATACGCTGAGGTAGAGGGTAGGAGCAATAACAATTCTAGTAAGAGGGCCACCAAGCGTGATCACTATTACATAATACTTAACCATAGTTGAGGAGTTGAGATACTATGAGGCCATAGTGGTAGTATAGTGTCTAGAGCATCCAAGATGGGGAGAGTACATGGCTAATTTAGCAGGTGGACCAGTTATGGCTACTCCAAGATAGTGGGATTTGATAGTGAGTGGACATGTAGGTATCCCAAGAGGACTAACACTGGATGGTAGTGTAGGTAGAAGAGTAGGAGGGGCTAGTGGTAGTGGTGCCTTAGGGGCATGATATGTGATATGTTTTGATACATTGTGTGAACATGATTTTGATACTAACCTCCATACCGATAATGCAAGATGTATATGATAGAGAGATTTTATACATTATTACATGTATTATTTATTTGATGGACATGATGTATATGATGATCATGATGATATATATGTGATGTATTTTTATTGTTCATAGTTTACATGTTTTGATGTTTGGATGTTTTATACTTATGAGATGTGGACTCTTTAGCTTAGGCAATTGATGATGTTAGATGATGTTTTGTTTGGTTTATGGATATGATGCCTATGATTATGGATGGTTTTATTATGGATATGCTGATTTGGTTTTGTGATTAATGTTATATGATGAATTATTGTGATGTTATGGTAAATGGATAGGATGATACTATAGATAGATAATGTATGATGTGGTTCATGATGTTTTGATCATTATTGATATTTATTCTTTATGATCATGGAGATGAAATGTGATTATGGTTAAGGATGTAATGAAAATACATAAAGTAAGTTAAATAACAAACTAAATGTAGGAAAAATAAATGAGAGTCATGAGATGCATGTCTACATGAATAAATGATAAAAGGTTAAAAAAGAAGCATGATGCCTTTTCATTAGTAAGGACCTACCAAAACCAAATTTATATTGTCTTAATGAACTTAAGCCTTTTGAATGCTTTGCATTGGCATGATTAGGTTGATAAAAAAGTGTCTTGATCACATTTTGTCAAGTAAGCTCAAAATCCCTTGATTTATGGATAGTATAAAAGGGAGGTAGGTAATAGGAATATAAAGGAAATGGGTGAATGGTAGGGTAACCTTATGTGAGTAGTTTTCCCCTTTTATAGGTGACCTAAGAACCATGATATACAATTTCATGTCTTATGCTAGGTGTAGACTGATCGATGCAGGAAGTATATTAATGCTAGATATGAAATCTGATTGCAACTTTCTTGGGATAACTTGTTTTATTTTGATATAGGGTTTTCTTGTTATTAATATTTGGTCTTTGATAAGTTTGTGAAGATGATTGATGCAAGAAGCTTCAATTGATTTCTTTTGACAAATTTGACTTAGCCATCCTTCAAGGGAGTAGTCTAAGTTTGGATTTGTTTATTTTGGTAGCTATCCTTTAAGGGAACAACCTATCTTTTAAGTAATTTAGGGTGTTTGGGGTAGCTATCCTTTAAGGGATTATTCTACAATGCTATAAATATGTACCCAAATGATATTTTTTTTATCCCAAATTGTTTTTGATTGCTAAGTTTAGACATGGACAAGTTTATTTTAGCCTTAGAGGTTTGCCTTTATGAGGGCAAAACTTTTATCATAAAGAGGTTAATGGTAGGTGAAAGGAATAGTTTGAAGAACAATGACCATGAGATTTCATCTAATTAGAGATGAAAAGTATACATGAGAAAGATGCCATGGGTAGAGTCATGGTACCCATATTTAGGATTAGGATATTATTGTGATGGTTAATCACATGGTTCTATATTGTAATTTATTGTCCTCAAAGGGAGAGGGATATGTAGGTTAGGGTGAAAATATTGTAAATCAAGGGATGATCTTAAGTTAGACAAAAAATTGAGATTGATCCTTATTTAACAAAATAAAAGATGCAAATGAAAAGCATTGAGAGGTTCAGGTTCTAGTTTACGTTTGAGAGAGGACAACAATAAGCTCTTGATCTATACTTATGAGTTATGATATAGGGTCCAATCTAGTTGAAAGCAAATTTTCCTCTTTTGATTTTCTCCATGTTGGTAATATATTGGTTTTCATTTAGGATGAGGTCTTTGATATTGAATTCTTGTTCATTTATGTGTTTTTTATAAGTGTGCTTGATTTGTTCTTGGTAGACACGAAGATGGTTAAGTGATATGAGGTAATGTTTGTTAAGTAGCTCAAGTCATGCTAGTCATTCTTAATGATAGTCACTCTTAAAAATTATCTCTTATAAGGATATGTGAAAAGAGTGAATTTGGACTTCAAGAGGCAAAATTTCCTCTACTCTGAAGACTAGAGAGAAAGGGGTAACACATGTAGAGGTTTGAATGCTAGTGTGATAGGCCCATAAAGTGAAAGGGATGTGCAAGTGCCAATCCTAAGCTGAAGCACTAATGACTTTGGTCAACATTTTGTTAAGGATTTTGTTAGATGCTTCCACCTATCTATTTGTTTATGGATGGTAAGGTGAGGAAAATGTTAACTTAATGCCAAATGCATTGTAAAGACCTTGGACTTTCTTATTATTAAAAGATTTACCATTATCAGTGGTGATCTTATGGGAAACACCAAAATGATAGATGATGTGATGGTTGATGAGGTCAAAAATATTCTTAGCTTTGGTACAGATGAGGAGGAATCGATTCCAGCCACTTGGTGAAATACTCGGTGGTAGTAATGATGGATTGGTGACATTGTGATGAATGAGAATTGATTTCCCCAATGAGATCTAAACCCTATTATGAGAATGGCTAGAATTATTTAGATAATTGTAGGCCATGGGTAGGTGCATGATGTAAATTATCATGTTATTGACACTTAACACACTTCTTTACATAGTTTTAATAGTCTTGGTTAAGGGTAGGCCAATATTAGCCAAGGTGAAGGATGCATTTAGAAATAGTTAAATCACTAAAGTATCCCCCAAAAATTCTCTCATGGGTCTCCTTGATGGCATGAGAAGATTTATGAATATAAATAAAATGGAGAAGGAGGCCATCAAAGCCATGTTTGCAAAGGATTCCCCCTAGTATGGTATAACAAGTGGTACTTTGAATAAAATCTCTTTGGGCATTCTTAGAAAGGTTGGGAAGAATGATACCGAGGTTGAGGTAATCAAAATTTTGTTCATACCATATGTCTAATGGATATTGATCTACATTAAAAATGATAGGAAGGTTAGAATGGATATAAGATGGTGTGATAAAATGATGGATGGTTACAAAGATTTTAGAGCTAGAAGGTTGAGATGGGATTTGGGAAGCAAGGGAAGCCATTATATCCATGAAGTTGTTGGTAGATCATAGAACTGATTGGATAAGGTAATGATCAAATGATGCTAAGATTACATATAATAAATATTTATACTTTAATAATACATCATTATTACATTGGTAAGATCCGTTGACTTAGTTATCTACAAGTTGGGAATCACCAAATACACTGATTTTCTTGACTCCCAAGGCTAGAGAGGTTTGGAGACCTATGACTAGGGACTTGTACTCAACCACATTATTGGTGAATTTGAAGTCAATTTTGAAGGAAAGGGTAAGAGGTTCACAATCTATGGGAATGATAATAACTCTATCACCCCCATTAAATTGGATTTTTGAGGCATCAAAAAACATAGTCATTTGGTAAGTGGGGTCCTTTTGAAAAAGAGTCATGATGGAATCATTAGGAAATACAAGAGGAAGTTATTAGTTATTAGGTAGAGGAAATTTGGCTAATTGATCAACAATGACTTTCCATTTAATTGACTTTTGTTGAAGGAACTCAATATCAAACTCAGCTAGAAGCATGAGCCACTTAGCCATACATTGGTTTTGGTATGGTTTAGAGTGCATGTACTTGAGTGGGTCAGTGTTAGTGATGACGTATGTTTTATGATTAATAAGGTAATGGTGAAGCTTGGAAGCCATAAAAATAAGGTCAAGGTAAAGTTTCTTGGGATGGGAGTACCAAGTTTCATACTCTATAAGCAATTGACTTATGTAGTAGAAAACTTGTTCTTTGTTTTGTTAATCATGATGAGCGAGAATTGACCTTAGGGAATGGTTAGTGGAAGACATATAAAGGTATAAGGATTGATATTATTTAGGAGGGGTAAAAAAAAGTGGAGAAATAAGTTATTATTTGAGTGAATCAAAGGATTGTTGACAGTCTTTTATCCATTTGAAAGATGTTTTGTTATTTTTGGGAATAATGGGGTTTTATTCCTCTTTAATAAATAGGTCTAGAGTAAAGTAAATTAGTAAATAATATTCATAATTATGGTCACTAATTTATGAAATTTAATTGCAATTTTACCTTTTTATAAATAGTAAGAGAGTAAAGAGAAATGTAACTTAGCTTATTCTAAGCTATTAGGTCTGAGATAGGGTCTATAAATTTGCATGCAAGACTAGGACACTATCACAAACAGGCTTCTGGACTTCATTTTCTGATTGGATAGGAGCACCATAACTGAACACCTTAGGCTCTGGTGCTATAGTCCTTCTCTAGTGCTATTGTCCTAAGGGTTTAAGCTTTTTTGGTTTTGTTTGCCTGCTTAAGGTGAGCTTGTATACCAGTTTTTAGGTCTTCACTATTAATAGAACTCCTTGTAGAGTTGATTTTTTGTGTACTTCAATATTCTGTGTAATTGAAAGAAACTTTGGCAAATAGAGAAATGGGGTTAGTGTGTAAAGGATACATTGAATGCACTTCACAACCCATATGTGGGCATGTTGCCTACATACCAATACTCTGAGGAGGGATCAAGATAATGTAGGTCTCCCATTGCAGTGCTTGGTACAATTGTGTATGAAAATGAAACTAGATGCAAAACTAGGTGTACTTTAGATGGCTAGGGACTAGTGTAAAGGTTTGAATAAGCTTGGAATAATATTGGAAGGATGTATGTAGAAAATAGGAAAAAGTGCTTGAGTGTACTTGCTTTTATTCTTGCTTTTCTATTGTAAATGAGTGTCAACCCTTCTAAATGAGCTTTGAGTGGGTTTATATAGGAAACTATTGATCATGGGTTAGATGTATTTACATTAGGATGATAAGGAAAATGATAAGGATTGGAAGAATCTAACCATTGGGGCTCAAAATGCACTTGGAAAATAGCATTGAAAGTGAGAAACCTTAGAGTTCTATGTTATAATTCAAGTTGGGTGTTATTTTCCAGAGGTTACAGGACCTGGGGGGAAGGATTTGTCATGGGGAAAGTAGTCTAGGCTCATTGGGGTTAAGTTTAGAAGGCCATAGATGTTTGAGAATCAATGAAAAAGAGTATAAGATGGTGAAAAGAGAAAACAAGAGGGACCTATGGGTTGGGTGTCATTAGTCATGCTCAAGTAACCAAACTTCATATTTTATATGACTACATTTTTCCCTCCTTTATTATATTGATGTAGCAAAATGAAATACTAGGATAAAGGAAAGAATAAAAAGTGCACCTAAACTTACCTACAAAGGTGAATCCCATGAAGTTTGTGTGATGTTGAGTAATGCTAGATAGTGCATAGAGAATACATTATGCAAGTGTGAATCTAAGAAATGAAATAAAGAGTAGATCATTTCTTATTATATGTGATATAAAAAAAGAACATACAAAAGTTGAGTAAAAGGAAAAGGAAGAGAAAATAATCAATACACCTCACTAGGTACATGATCCAATATAAAACCTGTTGTGATCTTGAGTAAGTTGAATAATGCTAGATGAAACTATACCAAAAGTTATATCATGAACAAATATGAGTGCTCATTTCCCCAAAAAGTAGCTCAAGAATGCAAAGACATGCCCTTTGGCTCCATCATCCCCTATTGAGTGAAGCCAATGAATCATGCATGTGCCAATAAATGTTTGGACTATGTGTCTAATCCCTTTGAATAAGTGGCTCAAGAATACAAAGGCTAGATAGACCTTTGGCTCCATCATTACCTCATGAAGTGAATATATGAAGTGATACTAGTATAGAAAAGATGTCATATGAGATGGTTCATGGAGCCCATGGATGCTTTTAAAGTCTAAAAATGTGGCATGGATAGTTGAATGTATGTTATAAACTAGGCCACTCTTGGCCATTTTAAAAGATGGAGGTTAGGCTTGTATGAAAGCCACTCCAAAACTGATGCAATATGCTTATGTAAAAACCAACTCGGGTACTCAAGAAGTTAAAATTGTAAGAAAGTTTAACTTGAGAAATGATGATAACCACTTGTATAATGAATAAGGCATGCAACTTCTGAGAATGCCTCAGTAATAAACTAAACTCAAAAATAAATAAGAATAATATGTTGTGCACATTGCCCCCAATCACTGGTGTGTGGAACATGGATTTTAATTTGGAAGTTATGTCAACTACCTAAACTAAAATTTGAAGTGAGATTCATCATGTCATGCATGATTCCCCCCTATATATATATATATATATTTGAGAAAATTGTACTAAAGTTATTAATTTTGATTGATTTGGAATCACAAAAACTATAGGTGAGCTGAACTTTTTGCCTATTACTAGAAAACCTGGGTGTTTTTTTACCTAGACAAGAGCACCAAAATGAGGACACCCCTATGTTTAGTGACATTTTCCATTTTTGGTGCTGTTGTCATATGCTAAAACTAGCTATTGATCTAGGATCATCACTATTTTTTTATTTTATTCTAACTAGTTTGACCTCTAGATTTTGAATTGGGTGATCTAAATGCTACTATTTTGATTACTAAGAGCTTTGATCTCTATGACAAAATATGTGTTTGTTTCCCCCTCTTTCGAGGGTAGGAATGATGAACCTAAAATGACTTTCCTCAGAAGAAAAGAGTCCTAAAAGTTTGTTATGCTACATAGATATATGATATAGTAATGATATTTGACAAGATATCTCTAGATATAACAATGTTTGTATTTAGAGATTTGTTAGATCAATAGGGGTATGCTTATATATATATATATATATATATATATATATATATATATATATATATATATATAAGCATACCCCTATTGATCTAACAAATCTCTAAATACAAACATTGTTATATCTAGAGATATCTTGTCAAATATCATTACTATACCATACAAACATTGTTATATCTAGAGATATCTTGTCAAATATCATTACTATATATATATATATATATATATATATATATATATATATATATATAACAATGTAAACACATGTGTAATGTAATGAACTAGAATTGGAAATATTATATGTTAGTTATTAGTTGTTAGTTAGAGGGATGGATCATAATGTCCATCATGGCATCCAAGAAAGCAAGGTAAATTCATGATATGGAACATGACATTGCAAATAAGGACAAGAAATGAAGAAAAAAGCACAAAAATCAAGAAGCAAGAGGCAAGAAGCATACAAATTTGTCCAAGGGGCCACACACATAAGGGACATGGGAACATATCACTCAAACTAGTAAGCAAGCAATTTGAAACAAGCAAAGATTATCACATAGAAGAGTACACATGAGGGACATTGGAAAATGTCCTAAGGTACACATATAAGAAGCAAAACTAGAATTGGAAATGCAATCACATAATCTACGCTAAGTAAGGAATGAAATCAATTAAACTAGAAATACAAATGCATCTAACTAATCAAAGCAATAAGTGAAAGTATGCAAGACATGTTAGTACTAGACTAGGTATATGATAAGAAATACACAAGTGTAATATATTAGTGAGTGTTGATATGGTAATCTATGTAATCTAGTACGTAATGTTCATCAGTATGATAACTTAGAGTGTGTAGTGTAAGATTGACATAACCTGGATGGTGTAGTCATGTAGAAGATGCCCTTAGTGGGTATGTATATTTATGTGTGTCTCGAATGTAGAAGTAGGAATGCCCCCTCAATGTGTAGAGTGAAGCAATCAAGTAGCTAGATGTTACTACACACACTCAAAAGAGATCAAGTGAAGCATGGTAATGTAGATAAATTGACATACAATAGCATGAAACAAAAAGTGTAAGTCCTATCATGATAGTAGTAATGTAAAGCATGCATTATGCATACAATTGAAATGTTTTTGGTATTTTGATATATTTGAATGTTTTTGTATTTTGAAAATTTTGAATGTTTTTCTATTTTGATATAATCTATGTATAAAATAAACTGGGAAGGAATGATACTAACTGATGAGTCTCATGGGAGACTTCCTATCATGGTGTCTTATATCATGGTGGCTAATTTAAAACTAATCATAACAAGTTACTACATGAAATAGGTCCTAAAAAACTCACCTATAGTGAATATTTCTTTGAAGTGGTACTCTATGATGTGTATGACTAAGAAATAGATTGAGATAGAGATGAAACATATGCTGGTCACTCATTTAATACCAATGATAGTGGGTTGCTACTTGAAATAGATCTTGGAAAACTTTGTCATAGTGAATATTTCACTGAAGTAGTACTCTGTGATGTGTGTGTATGGAACTATACTATATATGCCATGGACTACACTGTTGTATGTAGACTAAGCTCACTATATTAGTCTCCAAATATACTGAGTAGGTGGGATAAGATATATCCTATGAGGCTCTATATGATAAACCACATTACTCTCATAATGAGTAACCAATGATTCCTGTGAAGGAATGTACTATGAGGACTCAATCATGGAGGAATGAGGTCTATGGCTATATGATGGAGGAGATCTCAATTCCCCCTATGTGAATATTGTGATGCCATTATCAATACATCTATTAATGCAATTCTTGAGTCCATAACAATCATTATCTATGTGTCCATGGATATGATGGTAATTGTAAAAGGGCTAATGTGGCTGCCTATGTAGGAGATGTGGATCCTGCTGATGAGTAGAAGGTAATGTGAATAACCTCATATCTAGTAGTGTTGATAATATAAAATATGAGTTGTCCCTCTCTGAATCAAATTGTATTGGTGACCTACTATTGTTATCTATAATGCTTATTGTAGGTTATGATTTTTGGTTTTGATATGTAACATTGCTTGCAACCAATTAACTAGGTGAAGGTGCATATACATGATTGGCACTAGGGTACCTCTAAAGATTTTTTATTATAATATGATTTTACAATCTTGTGATATTTTCATGTAATAGTTGATTTTATGTTTGTAAATCTGAAAATAGCTTGATCATGCTAGTGATTTGATTCCTCAGAGTCTCACAAGTGTAAACCTTATTTACTTTCGATTGAACATGTAATCATGTATGTTGAAGAGGGGTTGAAGAAGTTATAGTTGGAATGTATGCATTAGGAGCAATAGTATATGCTACCTCACCTTTTGTAGGGGTGGTAACAAGGACCTAGTTAGAGGGAAAGTAGCTATCACCCTCTTGAGGGAGAGGAGGAGAAAGGATTTCTTTCTTTTGCATGAAATATGATAATGAAACAAGAGTAGCCAAAGAGGCATATACATCTAGGTATAAAATATGCATGTAGGATAAAATTCATGTAAGTGGAATTATAAATTGTATAGAAATTTGATTATAGAGAACATTCCACATGACAGATAGCAAACAAGGGATAAAAAACATGAATTTATGCATGTATGCATAAGAAATTATGACATGTGCTATGACTTTTTGAATGTGTTTAGCATGATAAGCTTGAAATTTTTTCCATATGAAAGATAGAAAGAAAAGGGTTGAGAGCATGGATTTGTGTAAGAATGCATAAATATCTTTGACATATATTATGAAATTTGTAATGTGTTTAGCATAATGAATCTGGATATTTCTCCATATGTCAAATAGAGAGTAAAGGATAGAGAACATGATTTTGTGCCTAAATACATAAAGAGATTTGACTTGTAACATAATATTGATAACATGTTTAGCGTGATAAACTTGAAAATTATTCCATATGAGAGATAGAGAGTATGAAAAAGGCATATTAAATATCTTATGTAATTTTAGCAATAAATGTAATGCAAATGCAAAGAATGAAACTTTGTACTAACATACGATAGATTTCATCATTCATGTACATGTTAGGATCTATTATGGTTTCTTTGTTATTTGTATGAAATGTAAGAAAAGTTTGTAAATAAATGAGCATCATTTTTATAATTTGGATATGGATGTAAGGTGATACCTCAAGAAGAAAAGTAAGAACTAGTATATGCAACTAGGGATTTTTAAAAAATATGCAAAAGAGATTTTTAATGTGTTTAGCATAATGAATCTAGATATTTCTCCATATGTCAAATAGATAGTAAAGGATAGAGAACATGATTTTGTGCCTAAATACATAAAGAGATTTGACTTGTAACATAATATTGATAACATGTTTAGCATGATAAACTTGAAAATTGTTCCATATGAGAGATAGAGAGTATGCAAAAGGCATATTGAATATCTTATGTAATTTTAGCAATAAATGTAATGCAAATGCAAAGAATGAAACTTTGTACTAACATACGGTAGATTTCATCATTCATGTACATGCTAGGACCTATTATGGTTTCTTTGTTATTTGTATGAAATGTAAGAAAAGTTTGTAAATAAATGAGCATCATTTTTATAATTTGGATATGGATGTAAGGTGATACCTCAAGAAGAAAAGTAGGAACTAGTATATGCAACTAGGGATTTTTAAAAAATATGCAAAATAATATGAATTTTTGAATTTGAAATTGATTTTATAAGTTTTTTATGCAACTAAGAATTTAGAAAATGATCAAAAAAGTATTGGAAAATAACTGGGAGCTAGTTAATACAACTAGGGATTTTTGAATGAATTTTTAAAATTAGTATGATAATTTTAAAATTTTGATATGAATTTATAAAAAAATTGTAGAATTTTTCTTGAAAAATTAAGAAAATATTCCTAAAATTATCAATATATACTTTCCTAGTGTTTGGAATGTGTTTATATACAAAAAGGACCTAGTATGTGCAAATTAGGGTTTTTATAAAATATATTGAGAAATTTGAAATTAATTTATATATTTATAGTTTTTAAATATAGGAAAAATCAAGAAATTATGTCAAAAAATCAAAAATAATTTACCCTAAGTTTTCTAAGTTTTTTGTGCAAAATTTAACGTAAGTCAGGTTCACCAAATGTTTTGTTATTTTTGGAAACAATGGAGTTTTATTCCTTTTTAATAAAAGTTTGGAGTAAAATAGATCAGTAAATAGTATTCCTAATTATGGCCAATAATTTTTGAAATTTAATTTCAATTTGACCTTTCTAAAAATAGTAAGAGAGCAAGGAGAAATGTAACTTAGCTTAATTTGAGCTGTATAGTCTGAGACATGGTCTGTAAATTTGCATGCAAGATTGGGACACTATTGTAAACATGATCCTAGACTTATTTTTTATTAGATTGGAGCTCTAAAATTGGACACCTTAGGGTCTGGTGCTATATTTCATCTCTAGCACTATTTTTATGAGGGTTTAAGCTTTCTAGGTTTTGTTTGCCTACTCAAGGTGAGCTTGTGTACCAATTTTTAAGTCTTCACTATCAACAAAACTCTTAATTCTAATTAGATGTTATATGTAATTGAAAGAAACTTTGGAAAATAGGGGAAAGGGGTTAGTGTGTAGAGGATATGTTGGACTAAATTCACACTTTGTGTGTATGCACATTGCCTACATACCAATACTTTGAGGAGGGATCAAGCTAATGTAGTTTTCCTCTTGAAGTGCTTAGTGTAATTATGTATGGAAATGCAACTAGATGCAAAACTGGGTGTACTACATATGGATAGGAACTAGTGTAAAGGTTTGAATAAGTTTGGAATAATATTAAAAGGTTGTATGTAGAGAATAGGGAAAAGTGCTTGAGTGTACTTTCTTGTATTCTTGCTTCTCTCCTGTAAATGAGTGCCAACCCTTATAAATGAGTTTTGAATGGGTTTATATAGGAAACTATTAATCATGGGTCAGATGTATTCACATTAAGATACCAAGGAAAAGGATAAATATTAGAATAATTTGAGCATTGGGGCTCAAAATGTACTTAGGTAGAAATGCTGAAAGTGAGACACCATAGAGTTCAATGCTATAGTCCAAGTTGGGTGCTATTGTTTGAAGGTTATGAGACCTAGGGGGGATGGATTTGTCATGGGAAAAGTAGTTTAGGTCAGTTGGGGTTAGGTTTGGAAGGCCATATATGTCTAGGAATTAGTGAAAAAGAGCCTAAGATGGTGAAGAGAGAAAGTAAGAGGGACTTGTGGGTTGGGTGTTATTACTCATGCTCAAGTAACCAAATTTTGCATTTTATATGACTAAAAAAAATGTGTCTTTCTTAAGGAGATGGTGAAAATATTGACATCTATCTGATAATTGAGAGATGAAATGATGGATTGATTAGAGCTTCCCTTATAAGCTATGGAGTTGCTTAAGGTGGGTCAGAGGTGGAATTTCATGGATTGCTCTAACTTTGGTAGGGTCTACTTTGATTCCTTGAAGAGGCATAATGAAGCCAAAAAGCTTTCAAAAAGGGACCTCAAAATACATTTCTTAGTGTTAAAATGGAAATGGATAAGGCATTTAAAGATGATTTTGAGAACATTTAGATGATCCTTGTAACATTTGGATTTCCCAAGGAGATCATCCACATAATCTTCTATAATTTTATGGATGAGGTCATGGAAGATGTAGGTCATGGCTCATTGGTAGGTTACACTAGCATTCTTCAGACCAAATGGCATGAATCTATAATAGAAGGTTCCTCATAAGGTGATAAAAGAGGTTTTATGTTGATCTTTGGGAGTAATCAAGATTTGATTATATCTTAAAAAACCATCCATGAGAGATAACATCTCATGGCCAGCTGTAAGATCAATAAGTTGGTTGATGCTAGGAAAAGGAAATTCATCCTTTGGGAAAGCAAGGTTGAGGTCTTAAATTTAATACAAAGGCAAAGTCCCCCTATAGGTTTGGTGATGGGAATGATGTTAAAAACCCATTGAGGATAGTCAATAGGTTGGATAAAGTCAATAGATAAGAGGCAATAAAGTTCCTCTTTGACTAAAAGGGTGATGTGAGGGTGCATCCTACAAAGATTTTACCAAATAGGCTTATCATCAGGATGGGTGACAATGTTATGGAGGGTTATAGAAGGGTCAATCTTAGGAATATCCTGATAGGACCAAGCAAATTCTATGCTACAATCATGAAGGAAGGAAGAGTAATATTATTGTTCTGCAGAATTTAAGGATTGTCTAATCTTGATAATGTGAGGGTTACCCTGAGTACCTATGTTGAAATCAATGGTAGATTTATTCAACATGGTTTGGTTCTCAAGAGGAAGATATTTATGAATAGAATAGTCCCCTACACCAAGGTAAGTGATAATATAATCATCATCCTAACATTAGATGGTGTTGATGGTAGGAAAATCATTTTCTACCATTTCAAGAGGGATGAGAGGAAGGGTTTTCATTTGGCCACCCTTTTGATAGGTTAAGGGCCCAAACTAATGATATTGATAAAAAAATTAGATGGGATGATATCAAAATTCTTTGATTCTGAAGGAGATGGATTTGGTAAGGATGGGATATCTTCATCAATGGTGGTGATGGGTTTAGGTGAGGTGGGTTCTTTTGGTGGTATGAACCCAAGACCAAATAACTCATGAGGTTTTTGGGTTTTGATTATGGGTAGGTCATGAGGTCCTTATTTATAAAGGCTAAGGCCAAATTCATTTCAAGCACACCTATAGAGGTATGCTTTAGAAAATGTAGCTTTATTCAGATAGGATAAGTCAGAGGTGAATGGTTAGATATGAGGGGTGGTAGAGGGAGTAAGAAGTGGATGATCAAGTCCCCCATATATTAAATTGGTTTGATGGTTTAGTGGTCTGAAAGGGACAATGGTTATGATGTTAGGGTCATATCTGGGGTCATGGTCAAGGTTACCATACTCTTGAGGAGTAAGGAAATCATCCAAAGATAGAAGATAATACTCCCCAAATGAGAGACATTAGAATGTGGGTTCCAAGGGGTCCTCTATAAGGATCTATGAAGAAGGGATGGATGAGTTTGGTGAAGCTTCATCAATGATGGGGATGGAGTTTTAGTAGTTGGTGGTGAGGTGGATAGATGAGGAAGAAGGACATCATTAGGCCTGTACATCATAGTGTAAGATGCAAAGGGACTAGGGTCAGCCAATATGGTGATAACATGACCTTCAGTCTCAAATTGGACACATAGATGTAAGGTAGAAGGGACATAACTCATGGCATATATCCAAGGGTGTCTAAGTAAAATATTATATTAGAAATTTCCCTCTATAATGTAAAAGAGTTCTAAAATGGTGTGAGGTCTTAAATGGATATGGAGAATGAACTTTCCTAAGGTAGTGGCCATAGTATCATTGAAAGAGTGAAGAACAATTATAGTTTTAGACATGATGTTCTTTGGCAACTCAAGTTGGTCATAGGCATGGGAGGAGACAATGTTGATACTATCTCCTCCATCAATCATCACCCTTTTGATATGGGTTTGGTTGATGTATGTTGTGATGAAGTGGGGAGGATTAGGATCCTCAGGATGTTAGAAGGTATTTCTAAATTCTTAAGCTTGACTAGGGTGGAAAGTTGAAGGGCTCTAACAAATGCTATAAGAGGTTGAGGGTCTTTAGTTTAAACCTCTATGGATTATAAAATCTCTATCAACATTTTATGGTGATGGGGTGAGGTGTTTATTAACTCATATAATCTCATCTCCACTAGAGTTTGGTGAAGTTATTTTAACACCACACACTGAATGGATTTGAAAGGCTTGGAAGGAGATGCACCCAAAATGGATAATTTGGGTTTAGGTAATAGTGAAGGTGAAGATTTTGGGTTTATTTCAAAGGTTGAGGAGTTGAAGGGTACATCCATATAATGGACACTTTAGCCTTTCCCTTAACCTTCTAGTGGGCCCAAGATTGGGTAACCATATGAATGGTGTGGATAAGAGGAAGTGTTGGTTTGGATTGCTGCTTCAATTCCTCCTCACTCTTAGGTGAGAGTTGGGAAGTAGGTAAGTGATGGGTAGTTTAGATTGGTGGTTGGATTGGTAATAGACTCAAGGGAGGTTAATCTGATAATAGATCATCCTCATCCCGTAGGTTATGAAAAAGTGTTTAGAGAGATTTTTAGTTCTTTGTATCATGTCTTGGTGTCTTATGGTATAAGCAAATCAAATTATCATTGAACCATGATGGTTTATGATGTGAAGGGTTAAAGGGTTTGATGGGTGGTAAGGTTAAGGAAGAGGTTTGAAACAAAATTTATAAAATAGTTGAATAGGTTTCAAGCAAAGGTGTCAAAGGTGATAGGTTTTTGGTTTAAGAGTGGGAGCCTTATTAGGAGTAGGCTTTACCATAGAAGTTATGGTTTATGGAATGGTTTTGATGAGTTGGTTAAGTTGGGTTTGTTAAGAGGTAGAGGATTTGGATGTAGAAGATTTAGATGTTGATGGTTTGGAAATAGGTGGGAAGGTAGAAGTGGTTAGGCTAGTTAAAAAAGATAGAGAGTTGGGTGTTTTGGTTAAGGTAGGTGTAGATAAAACAAAAGAAAAAGGTTTACTAGATGAGGAATAGGTAACAGGGATAGTAGAAGGATGGGTCCTAAAATTGAAGGTAAAAGAGAGTGGGGTGGTATAGGTCTAGTTTAAAATGATTTGGGTGGTTCCACCCTTTTGATAGGTTTATTCAAAGTTTTAATTGGTGGTCTTGATGGGGTTAAGTCCAACTTCAATTATGGGTGAGCCAAGCTAGGAGTATAAAGTATTCCTAGATTCTTGATGGGTTTGGTCAAAGAGGAACAAGGTGATTTAGGAATGTTAGATTGAGGTGGGTTGGATGATTCCCCTATGGTTTTGGAGGAAGAAGTATCTAAGGATGGAGTTGAGGTAATGATGGGTTTGAGGGTGGATTTAAGTGAGGTTAAATGTTACTATTTATTTTGGTAAGGTAGCCCAGGATGGTGCCAAAAGGTGGCCCTGTCTAGATTTGGTTGAGAGGTAAACTCTAGACTTTGAACCAATCTATAAATAAGTTTATAGATGGATTTGATTCCTTGGTAATTGGTTTCAAATATTAAACCCATAGGTTGAGGTGAGGGAATAGTTTCTTCACCTTTGTCCTGGGTGGAAGGTTCGATGGTTGAAGAAGATGGTGTATCTATGGAAAGAATAGTCGAGATGATGTCTTCCTTTGGAGTGGTTTCCAAAGAAGGAGTGGTTGGTTCTATGGTAGGTAAGGAGGATATGGTTTATTCAAATGGAAAAAGGGAGGTGTTTACTTCCTTTATTTGGATGTCCAAATGGAAGAAAAGTGATTCCACCACTTTCATAAGTGGATAGGAGGAAGAAATAGTTGAAATAATGGTTGGCCCCATTGGTATTTATATGAAAGGAGAAGTGGGTAAGTCAATGGTCTCATCGATTGAAAGAGAGGGGGTTTCTTCCTTTCTTTGGTTATCTAAATGAATATAAGAAGATTCCATCACTTCAATAAGTAGGGTGAAAGAAAAGGTAGTTAAGGTAATGGTTTCCCCAATAATAGGTTCACTAATAATGACATTGACTGTGTGCATCTCATGAGCGTGATATGATTCTAGTTGGATGTTGTCATGGTTAGTGGAAGGTGAATGATTAGGAAAAGGTTTTTAAAAAATGTCTAATGATTGGTTTGGAGGTATATTGGGATTATCTAATGATAGTTCACCCTTGTCAATCATGTTTTGGACAATAATTTTAAAGGTATTACACCTATTAACGTCATGTCTAATAACATGATGGAAGGCACATAGATCATTTTCATTGTACCAAATATGTGTGGGGTAAGAAGCATCAAATTTTTGGGGTGGTTTGATAGAAAGAAGTTTTATGATATTAACTTTAAGTATTTAATCCAAAACTGAAGCATATGACTCTCCCATGGGATTATATTGTCTTGGAGTGGTTCAGTTTTGGTTACGAGTTTATTAGTTTGATGGGTTAGAAGAATTGGTTTGATTAGGTTGGTTGATAATTAGAGGTGGAGCAGATTTGAGGAAAACTATGTTTGTGGTTGCCTTTGTCTTGGTATTTGGATAGTTGGATTGGTTAGTGGTTTTGGTTGAAGAAGGGTCATTAGATTTAAAGATGGAGTTCTTATTTCTTAGTTTCAATTTCCCTTCATTAATGGCTCTAATTTCAAGTTTACGTGCTATGGTAAATGCCTCATCAAAGGTTTTAAAAGTTTGAACTTGAATAGTTGGGGTAATATATTTGGCACAACCTTGAGAAAAGAGTTTAATCAATTTAGGTTGAAGTAAGGAGAATTAAAGTTATTAAATGAGACCTCTTCATCTAGTTGAAAAATTAGTAACTGATTCATCATCAAATTTCCTAATGGAGTAAAGGTCAGTAATGAAAACCTTTTTAAATATGTTAACTAAGAAATGATCTAAAAATATTTTGGATAATTGAGAAAAGGAGAAGATAGAGTGCTTGGTAAAAGAACTATACCAATCTAACGCTGGTTCATATAAGGACATGTGGAAGGTATAAAGAAGAAGAGAATCATCATATGCAATCAAATAGAAAGAATGGTGGAATGCTCTTAAGTGTTTTTGGGGTCCTCCTTACTTTAGAACTTGGAAAACTTAGGTAGTTCCCATTGAGGAGGATAAGGTCAGATAGGAATGGATGGATGAATGGGTTTATTGAATATTTAATCATAAGATAGAAGGTTATGAGCTCTTGAAATAGATGATTAAAGATTAGACATTTTATCCATCAACATCTTAACTAAATTTATTCGAGGTTGGGGAGATCTATAATTGGATGGTAGTTTTGGTTGAGTTTGAGTAGCTAAAATGTATGGATACGAGGTGGGAGGTTGAGAAGATGCCACATATTGATACATAGTCATTGAAGGTTGGGATGATGCCCCATATTGGTATGTGGGTACAAAATATTGGGTAGAAGGTGGTACGTATCCTTGTGGATTAGGAACATATTGGTAGGATGTCATGGGTATTTGTTGAGGGATATATATGGGTTGATTTGGAGGTATGGTTAAAATGGTAGGTTAAGGTTGAGTGATAACTATAGTGATAATAGGTGGAAGTGTAGGAATTGTGGAAAGTATCAAATTTTGAAGAGGGGTAGAGATTAGTTGGTTGGTGGTGATAAGAGGAATGGTGGAAATATGGGTAAAAGATACCCTCATGGTAGGTGAGGTATGGGTAATAAGAGGTAAGTTTGCTCTTTCATTGGAGATGTTGATTGGTGTAGGAGGGGTTTAGTTATAGGTTGGAATGTTGGATTGGGTTTTGGTGGTGGTAGTGGATGGGATATTGGTAGAAGAAGAGGATTGGGTGATCAAAGGTTGGGTAGAAGTAACACCAACCAAAATAGGGGGAGACATACTATAAGGTGGATATGTGGGAGGAACTAAAGTAGTAGAGGTATTAAGCTAGTGTTGAAGGGCTATAGGGTTGTCATCCAGGAATGTGGCAAAATCCACATCACCCTCAACAACTATCTAAGGCATGGTAGGAGGGGAAGAATGAGGAGGAGAACCCTCAATATCTAAAGTATACTTCATAGAGTTGGAAGAGGAAGAAGAAAGTGGTCCTTGGTTGTTTTCATTTCTAAATTGTTGTCTAGTAAATACCATGAGAGGAATAGAAAAAAATGATTAAAACTCACACCTTAAACAAAAAAAAAGAAAAAAGGAAAAGAATCTCAAGATAATCAAAACATGCACTAAAAGTGTGTTTAAAAATTAGGATTCTTTTTATATCACTTTTGGCTTATGCCTTAGATAGTGTGAAGAAGAAATTTGGCTTGTAGATCAGGTAATAAAGAGGAAATCTAAGGTTGGTTTCAAGTTGTGTTTAGGTTCTCAAGAGAGAAATCTATTTTGAACTTTAGTACGTGGCTTGGTATTAGGGCCTACCCCCTCGCCTCACATGTCACAGTGATACAGGTGTTGGGTGCTTAGCCAAAATATACTAAATTTTAGAGTTTATAATCAACCAGAGAGTTGAGTTGTTTCTCCCCTTGGTTATGACCTCCAAGTAGGATTGTTAGGAAAGGGTAAGGTTTACGTCTAGGTGATGAAATCCTAGTTGGACCTTGTCTCAAGTTTATTTTTATGTGTTGATTGATTATGTGGTTTGGTAAAGAATGTGATAACAAGAGTGAAAACTATGATTAATTACTTTTCTTTTAGTTAACTAGATGAAATAAAACAAGCAAGTAATCAATGTAATGCAAAAGTTTATTTTATGCCTAAAAGAAATTTTAGATTTTATTCAATGAGCATATAATAAAGGAAGAAAGAAAGGGCACCTAGATGATGGTAGGTCCCATTGGGCATGCCAAAATCTTTCTCTTAATTTCTACTCATTTCTTAATTTTAGAAGAAGATAAAAAACTAGTAATAAGAGTGTGGTAGAAATACCTAGTTGGTGATGCACGCATAGTCTAGATGAAGATGAGAACTCCTATTTGTCTAGACAAGAATAACCTACAAATAAGAAAGCACTAACAAAAGGGGTTATTATTAAGATAGTTAAGTGGATTGCATAGCATGAGCTAGATTAAAGATGCATAAGCTTGCTAGGAGGCTGTCAATCAAATGTTGATAATAATCAATGATAAAGTAAGGTACTTGCATAAAGTAAATGAAATGCAATACAAGAAAAAAATGGAATGATTTTTAAATAAAATGACTAAATATAGCAAAAGTGGGTCAATACCCATGGTAAAGTGGGTGGGGTCAGGTTCAAAAAATTAGACAATGGTTTATGAATAGGTAGGAACATAAAAAATTATGTTTGGTTGGGGGTAAGGGGCTGAAAATAACTTGTTATTTTATGCCATAGTGACCATCAATGGTTAGGTGAATTGTCAGTAGTTGGGCTAACCATCAATGGCTAGATAACTGTTGGTGGTTAGGGGTGACCGTCAGTGGTTGTGTTAACCATCTATGATTCTCTATGAATTTTGAAGATACTTAGGAAAGAGAGTTGTAGAATGGGTTGTTGGTAGATAGAGATTATATTAAGGGTTTGAAAGTTAGGAAATAAGGTGTAGATAGGTCTGATTAGGATAGGGGGTTAGAAATCTAATGAAATAAAGAATAATAAGAATATACATGTAGCTTGCTAGATGGTTGATAGTGGAAGGCTGGGGCAATTTCATAAGAGTAACAAAACTTTGGCCTTAAAAGAAAATTCGGTAGAGGTTTGGGTCTATTTTGTTATTATTGAGTTGTTTTAGGAAGATTGGATGCTGGAGAGCTTGAATAACTATATGCTTGATAACTCTTATGACTATCATTTTCACCTCCTACTTCCCTCTTTTTATAGGCAAAGAGAGATGGAGGATAGAAGGTTCCCTAGAGGGTGAGGCTACCGATCACAATGTTTGGGAGTTTATTAGCACTGCATAAGGTGAACATATTAAATTATGATTTGTTATCTCACACGTAATTGGTGATGTGTTAATAAGGTGATGACTTGACCATCAATGGTTAGGCTAACCATTGACAGTTAAGTTGACCATCAACAGTCGAGTGTCCAATGGTAATTTGGTCAGGGAAAGAGTTCAAAAGGTTAGTTAAGGGTTAAGTTAATGAATTTAGTTAACTAGGTGGTCAACTTAACTTAGGGTCTGATAGGGTCAAGAAGGGACTGTAGGAATTTCAATATCTAGAACTATCATGTGTAGTTTTCTAGTGTCTAAAATATGTGACATAGTGGTGAGCTAGATTGCACGACTACATAAGCTTATGTCTTTGTCAACTAAAGAGGCTAAGTATGTTTCTACAATAGAGGCAAACAAAGAGATGATTTGGCTACAATATTTATTTAAGGAGTTGGGGCATAAGCATAAATAAGGGAAGCTGTATAGTGATAGTCAAAGTACTATACACCTAACAAGGAACTTTGATTTCCACTCTAAGATAAAACATATAACTTTGAGGTATCATTTCATTAGAATAGCTTTAGAGGAAGAGAAGTTGAAGCTAGAAAATATTCATACCAATCAAAATCCTGTAGACATGATGACCAAGGTGGTTACAAGGGAGAAACTGAAGCTATGTTCAACTTTGGTTGGCCTTCACAGATGATAGTGAAGGGTTGAGAAACCTGATCAAAAGAAATTAGTATCCAAGTGGGAGATTGTTATTTTGTGGAGCCTATTTCCAATTAAAATGTATTTCAAATATTATACATTAAAATATACTATACACTCTTAATGTAATTTGACCTTTTTAGGGGTTGCATCCCCTAAAAAAATTTTTAGACCCCCTTTTTTGGGAGTATAGATATGTGGATTATCTATATTTGTATATGTGTGGTGTTATCACCCATGTTTAATGGGGAACCATTATGGGTTGACTTAGCCCATGGTTTGGTACCCATTATTTGTAAAATTGATATATCAGTTACCTATTGATGTATTATAGATGGACATAGGTAAAACATTAGATGAATAGAGTTTGAGAAGGTGAACAAAGTGTGTGAATTCAAGTGAGAATTAAAGAGAGTTTATTGAGTGCATCTCCAAAAAATATTTGTGCATTGTAATTATGAGAAGGCTAAGTAGAGAGTGGATTATACTCTTGTTGGCTTGTAATAAGATATGAGCAAGTGTTTCTTGGTGGATTTAGCCCATATTGGGTGAACCATGTTGAATGATGTCTTCTTGTTGTAAATTTAAATTTTTATTCTTTATGTATCTCTTTTCATAGATCTTGTTATTATAATTCTATGAAATTATTCCATATTAATTTTTATTTTACTTCTAACAACTGGTATCATAGCTTTATTTTGTATTTTCTAAAATGTTGAATTGCACGAAGGGTTATTAGTTTAGGTGGGATCTATGGCTAATGATGGTATATCAAAGTTTGAAAAGTTCAACAGGTAGAACTTTGGTCTATAGAAGATATAGAATGAGGATTACATATATTAGAAGGACCTCTATGTTCTTCTGGGAGGAAAAGTAAAGCAACCAGTGGGAACAACAGATGAGGCTTGGGAGCTTCTTGATAGGAAAACACTTGGAGCCATCCAATGATGCCTTGTATCTTCAGTATGTTTAATATATCATAGGAGAAGACCACATAACATCTCATGAACATGTTAGGGAAGCTATATGAAAAACCCTCTGCTTCTAATAAAATATTTTTAATGAAAAAGTTATTTAATATGAAGAAGTTTAAAAATGGTTCAGTTGTTGATCATTTGAATGAATTTAATATGGTTCTGAGTATGTTGAACTCTATAAAAATTGAATTTGATGATGAATTTAGGGATTTACTTATTTTTTGTTCCTTATCAGAGAGTTAGAATAGCCTAGTAATGATTGTGAGCAACTCGATCTCTAATAATTCCAAGTTGAAGTTTGAGGACGACATAGGAGTAATCCTTAGCTGGAAAATATGATGGGAAAGATTTGGGGAAACTTATACTTCACGTGATTATTTTGTGGTGGATAGTATAGGAAGATCAAAATCATGGAAATTTAAATAATCAAGGATGGTCAAAATCAAGGAGAGTATAGGAAAGCATGGAAATTTAAATAATCAAGGAAGGTCAAAATCAAAGAACAGGCTGGCATGTTGGAACTATGGAAATATTAGGCATGCAAAGAAGGATTGTTGGGATCTTTAGAACAAGAATAAAAATTAGGAAGACACCAAAGAGGTGAATGTGGAAATAGTTAATGTTGGTCAGGATGCATTAATTCTCTCCATAGATAATATTATTGAGTATTGGGTTTTAGATTCAGGGGCTTATTTTCATGCTACACCGCAGGCATTATTTTATTGATTACGTTTAAGGGAATTTTGGAAATGTTTATGATGATGATGATGATCCTTGTAGTATAGTAGGAAAAGGATGTGTTTAGGTCAAGATTTATAATGGGATCACTTAGCCACTGAAGGATGTCAGGTATGTACCCAAGTTGAGATGGAATTTGGTATCCATAGGGCAGCTAGGTAGTGAAGGTTGCATGGTGAATTTTACGGTAGATTCTTGGAAGGTGGCTAATGGTGCTTTTGTGGTAGCAAGAGGTAATAAGGTTGGTACCTTGTATTTATAAAGTAGTTTTTAATATTTTAATTTAGCTTCTATAGATGTAGATGTAACTTTATGGCATAATGGGCTCGATCACATGAGCCAAAAGGGCAAAACAATTGAGGGATAGGTTTCCCAGATTGAAAGTTTGATTTATATTTTAGTGAAGACTATGTTTATAGAAAACAAAAAAGGGTAAAGTTTCTCAAGGTTGAACTTATGAAGAAGGAGAATAAGTTGGATCTAGTTTAGTTAGATGCATGGGGGCCGACTCAGTTATATTCTTTTGGTGGCTCATCTTATTATGTAACTTTTATTGATGATGTAACTCGGAAATTTTTGGTGTATGGTATTAGGAGAAAATTTGATGTGTTTAATAGATTTAAAATATGGAAAGCCTTAGTTTAGAATGAAATAATTATCAAGTTAAAATGTCTTAGGTCAGATAATGGTAGGAAATATTGCAATAATTAATTTTTTGATTACTATTCTAGGAATAGAATTCATAGATAGAGGATAGTTTTGAGAACTTCACATTAGAATGGAGTGTTAGAAAGGATGAACAAGACTATCATGGAGTGTGCTAGGAGCATGAGGTTGCATGTAGGACTGCCCCTTTAGTTTTAGGTAGAAGTAGTAAATACTACTATATATCTGATTAATAGAGGACCATCATCTTCCTTGGATGGAGGCATAACTAAGAAATATTGGTTTGGTAAGAAGGTTGATTATTCATTTCTTAGAGTATTTGTATATTAATATTTTGTTCATATTGATAAATATGATAGGACCAAGTCAGAGGCTAAGTCTAAAAATGCACCTTTATTGGTTACGGTGAGGATGACTTTGGTTTCTAAATTTGGAGTCTTAAGGACAAAAAAATATTTGAATCTAGGGATGTGGTATTTAATAAAAAAAGTCATGTATAAATAGTAGTTTTAGGACCAGAAAGAGGATTTTAGAAAAGAGTACACAGTTTTGGATGACATTATAGATGGTAAAATGTCCAAGCAACTAGTTCAGGCACCTACTCCACATGAATCCCAAAATCTTGAGGTGATAAGGTCTTCAAGGGTAAGAAGGGAACCTAAATTTTTTAATCCATCTCTTAATTATTTATTACTCACTAAAAATGGAGAGCTAAAGTGATTTGAAGAAGAAATGTAGGTAGATATCAAGAAGAAGTGGGAACAAGCAATCTATGAAGAGCATCAGTCTCTCATGGAAAATCAAACTTGGAATTTGGTAAACGCACCTAAAGGTAAGAGAGCATTACAAAATAAGTGGGTGTATAAAATTAAAGATGATGATGGGGGAAAGAAAAGGTATAAGGCCTAGTTGGTAGGGGTTTTCACAAAAGAAGGGAATTGATTTCGATGAGATTTTTTCTCCAGTGGTGAAGATGACTTCTATTAGGACTATTCTTGGGATAGTGGAAGTGGAAGACTTGTACTTAGAGTATCTAGATGTGAATATTGATTCCTTCATAGTGATTTCGAGGACTTATACATGGAGTATCCATAAGGATATGAGGTCATAGGGAAGAAAAACATGGTGTGTAAACTGAAGAAGAGCTTGTATGGCTTGAAACAAGCTCAACAATAGCTAGTACAAGAAATTTGATAGTTTTATGATGAAGAAGGAATACTCCAAGTGTCATTCAAACCATTGCATATATATCAAGAAGTTTGATGATAGTATTTACATTATTCTATGTTTGTATGTGGATGACATGTTGGTTGCAGGTAAGAACATGCAGTAAATAAAAGTACTAAAGGAACAACTTAATAATTCATTTTCTATGAAGGATTTGGGGGTAACAAAAGAAATCCTTGGTATAAGAATAAATTAGGATAGGAGAGAATGAAAATTAAATTTATCTCAGGAAGAGTACATAAGAAAGGTCTTGAAGAGGTTTAGTATGCATGATGATAAACTAGTTAGGACTCCTTTGGCAGGTCATTTCAAGTTATCAAAGGAGTAGTATCCCAAGATAAAGGAGGAGAAAATATATATGTCCTATGTACCTTACTCATTAGCATTTGGTAGCTTGATGTATGCCATGGTGTGTACTAGTCCAGATATTATCCATGTATTGGGAACAATAAGTAGGTATATGAGTGATCCAAGTAGAGAGTGTATACACATAATATTTTTAGACTTTTACCACTTACTGACAATTTGTATCTTACAGTAACCCATTGAGGTTTAATCTCTCTGACTACATGTCTTAAGGGGTGCACCAAGAAAGGGGTGGGTAGACTATTGGTGCTTCATAAAATTGTTATCCTTTTTTCCATTTTCCATCTACACACTTGTCTCATAAAACCATTTACCATAATCTTATTCTTATCTATTATACCCATTCCAAACATTTTTCACATCTTTATCCTACTTTTTATTTCTTTGACCCTCTTTTGCTAGTTGACTGTATTAGGTCGACCTTGTATAATTTTTAGCCTCTAATTATTGTACAGAGTTAACTAGGTTGACCCTATATTGTTTTTGGGTATTTTCACTCGAGAGTTTTATTATCCCTTTGATTGACCTAGATCTAAACCTAGTTATTTATCTCTTAAAACCATACAGGGTCAACTAGGTTGACCTCGTATAACTGACATATTTGGAAGGATTTAGGGCAAGATCTACTTATATATAGAATTTCATTTCTAACCATTTGAATATAGATAAGTGAATAGGAATAAGTATGAATGAACATCTACTTATTGACCATTCTACTTGAGGAATAAAACTCAGGGTTTCATACTTTCTTTGGAGATATGGATCTTGTCTTGAGGAGAAGTATTTTATATGCATGGATAGGTTGTATAACCTAGAGCTGATTTTTATTTATTATCCTTACATACCACAAAAATATCTTGTAAAACACCTTGGCTGAGGGATATATTGAGGCTTATTGGGTTCATCTTCAAGGTAAGTATTCCTAACTTTATTTCTCTTTTGTGAGAGTAGATAGATAATGCAATTGTACTTCTCTTCCATGTATTAGAATTTTGTATACATTGATGTGAGTATATGTAATATATACATGTTTAGTTTAGTTTTTCTTATTTCTAACCCCCACTTTGTGCCACAAGCTTTGGTGAGCACTAGATTATATTTACTGTCTTGTTTATTAGAATAGAGTGAACATTAAACCTATGACTCTTTTAGGGTTGTTTCACGATTGTGTTAGACTGTAGGCTTTGGAACCCTTCCTAGCATGGTGTATTGTGATAAGTGATCCCATAATCAGATATAGTGGATCCCCATATTGGTTATGATCCTAATTAACAAATGCATTCCCAATTAGAAGTGTAGGTATGATCTATCTTCTCTGAACCAAGATTGATTTATAGACATGATACATTTTTGATTGCATACATTCTAGTGAACCCAATGTGAACTAACCATTGTAGTATTTTTATACCGTATTTCATTATTTCATTCTTTTTCATAATTATTTATCATATATTTTCCATACTAGGTCAACTTCATCAACCCAACTCTAATTTTTATGATCAGGTTTTCAAGTACAGGCTACTAGGTTGACTTAGATAACCTATTACCGATCTATAAACTAGCACTAATTTTTGTGAAAAATGTATAAATTATATCCTTGTATGAAATTTATTAAATATAATAAAAAATAATCAACTTTAATAAAAGTAATGCAAGAATACCAACCACACTACACAAGAGTTGATTACAGAGTTTGACAATGCCTACATCTCTAGGTTCACAAATTAGTTGAACCAATTAGTTATAAAGTATTTAAAAGTATAAGGAAAACCTTAAAAAATAATAATTAATACATTTTTTTTATACCTTCAAAGAATATTGAAATTCTCAGATAGATTCTCCACTTTCCTGAAACACTTCCAAACATGTATGTTCGACCCTTCAAAGAATCTTGAAACCCTTAGATAGATTATCCACTTTCTCAAATCATACCTCTAAGACTACATAAAACTCAAAAAAAAACATTTGAAAAGTATCAAAACCCATGGATGGACCTTCCACCTTCCTATCATGAAAAACAATCTCACATTCTTGAAATTCTCTGCCAAAAGTCTTATTTTAAGACTTTAAAAAGTGGCTCAAATGAACTCAAATCAAGAAAATAATTATATCACCAGAAGTGTCTCAAAGTTTTGGCTCTAGAAACTAGCTATCAACTCTTCATCTCTTGGCTCTTTAGCTCTTCAGCTCTCAGCTCTTTGGCTCTCAGCTCTTCGACTCTTTGACTTTTGACTCTCAACTCTTGGCTCTTCGGTTCTCGGCTCTCAGCTCTCAAATCTTTGGCTATTGGATATGTCATGAGAGATTTGAAACCTTGGAATGAATTTAATAAATTTCAATTTTAATTATTTCCAAATAACCCCTCACCCATTTATATACTTTTTATGGGTCCACTTTTTCTGATTGAGATGATTATCCACAATCTATTTTAATAAATTTCATAATTATTCCATACCCAATTTTAATGGGATTTTAAATTATCCTTCACTTTTATAAATATGGGGTGATAATTATTCCCCAATATATGATGGTTTATATTTATCCCCCTTTACTAAGGTGATATTTATAATTATTAAAGACTTGGGTTGAGCCATATTGCCACGTCACTTTATTACCATGTCATCGAGTTTGACTAGTCATAACTTGCACATATGGACTCCATTTTTTGAACCATAGAATGTGTCAAAAATATCTCAATGAGATCTACATCATGTAACTAGTTTATAAACATTAAAATATCATAAATGTTTCTAATTTAACAATCATTGACTACCTATTGACCTGCTTTGATCAGAATTTGGACTAGTTGCATAAAGAACAAATGTGCTCTATTTTTAGAGTTTTGCATACCATCAAAAAGATCTTGAAAAAATATTCACAATGGTATAGGATTTTATCTTATATGAGAACTTATTTGAATTTTTATCTTGATCATACCTCCCTATTAAGAATGTTTTTGTCCTCAAAAAGCTTGTACCCAACTTGATCATTTGAAATGTCAATTGGTTCCAAAGATACTTCGATGGGTCTTATCAATTTACTCAAGTTTCACAACTATACCTACAACACTTGGAATAACTAAATGATCACATATTTTATAATCCCTCTACTACTACATGGCCATCAATAGATTATACACAAAACTAGGGTTCAAAATGAGATGACTTCCTCTACTGCATATCTTCTTAAGAGCCTCTACACAGATAAGCCTAGTGATCTCTTCTGCTTCACGACTACAAAGAGTCTCTACATATAATTCTAGTGATATCCTCTAATAAAAATCTGTAATGAGCCTTTACACATAATTTTAGTGATCTCCTCTGCTACATGACTGCAATGAGCCTCTACATAGAACTGAGATCTTGAATCTCCTCTACTGCACATCCCCAATGAACCTTTACATAGATATGAGATTATGGACATATAACCATGTTATCATCTATTACATGGCCATCCGAGGGCCTCTACATAGAATTGAGATCTTGAATCTCCTCTTTTACATGGATATAATGAGTCTCTACATAGATTTGAGATTATGTATTTGCATCCACATCCTTTTTTGCTGCACAAATTCATCAACCTCTACATAGAAGTACACATGGATAATAACATGTCCATCAACATCCACTTCTATTGCATGAACTCAATTTCCTCTACATAGAAGTACACATGTGGACCTAGTGCTTCCTGGGTCTATTAAATTTTTATATGCAAAATAACACTTGATAGAAACAAGAATATAACATACCTTAATTTGCATATACCATCGTTAATAGAAAATGCCTACCAAAATGTGAGAAGACAACTTGAGTATGATAAAGTTGTCACTCAATTCTTCTCTACAAATGACTCCACAAAAAAATAAGCTACAATTTTTACAATACATGTATATACATATACAAATAGTGCTTCTAGGGTCTTTTAAACTATGCATGGTGTATGACATAATACTTCTTGTATGGGTCTTATTCATACATCCTAACTAGCACATTATTTTTACTATTTCTATGAGCATATAAAAATAGATAAACCAAAATGCTTGAAAGCCTTTAACTACCACCTAAGACTCCTTACCAGCTACTGAATCCTGGTGTGGGCCTAAATCCTTTAGTAGTCACCTTATGGATCATTATACGTCTCACCTATAGGTTCCTGATGGTCATCTGGTATATATGAGTTTGATGTCTGATTATAATCATTGTGATTGAGTCTAAAGACCTAACCTATCTCAAAATACATGATCCAAGTGTGATCCAGGTGAAACTCTATGCCATCATCTATTAAATATGTTTGATGAGTGGAGAGATATAAATTTCCTAGAATAATCTAATTCATCTCCAATGGGATGATATCAAGAATCACCATATTTGAGAACTATCTCCTATTATAAATAACAAGGTGTAATAACATGTTGCCATACCTTGGACAATGTCATTCTATGTGACAAATATTTTGGCATGCAATAATGGAAACATTAGCAAGCCCAATTGATGTAATACATCAGTGGTCACATAACCCATTTTGATGTCCCCATTGAACATGAGTGTAATGACACATCCCTCTAAAAAAACTAAAACACACTACCTAGAGGCTCTCATGGATCATGAGATATTGTCCATAGTTCCAGATGGTGTCCTTTATCAAACTAGGGATTCCAAATGCTGACTTGTACTTATGATAGTAGGAGCCTTTCCTCTATTCAAGTTCTTATGTTAGAACCACCACAATGCATGATTAGGATGTTGTAACCAACAATGTTCTGCCACATATCCATGTCTCAAGCAATGACTAAAAATTAGATTAGCTAAAGTATTAGGATCATCTAGATGGTATTTCCTCCATCTTGACTCTTCTATTAATTGAGTAGAAAGAGAGTCTACTTTTTGCTAGAGTTTGATGATCTATTGGTCATGTCTGTGCTGATGCATACTCACATTCACCATAATTATGTTTAACTCAGCCATCCATTATGCCTGCTCCTATCAGCATGACACAACCATATGTATCATCATGTCTAAGAGTAAAAATGTCATGGATAGCTAAATCTATTGGTATAAATCCATGGCTTTAAACTGGTCTCAAATAGCCTATGCTTCTATGTCAATACACAAATATAAGCTCACTAGCACAATGCATAAAAACTATTAGCGACTGGCAAGAATCACTCTGATACCAAATTTGATTCATAAATTGGCACTAATTTTTATGCAAAATTTTTACCTTGGATCCTTATAAGCAATTTATTAAATATACCAAAAAATAATCAACTTTAAGAAAAGCAATGCAATAATACCAACCACACTACACAAGAGTTGATTATGGAGTTTGATAATGCCTACATCTTTGTGTTTGTAAATTAGTTGAACCAATTCATTATAAAATGTTTGAAAGTACAAGGAAACCCTTATAGAACAATAATGAATCCATGTGTTTTATATCTTCAAAGAATCTCATAACTCTCAGATAGATTCTCCACTTTCTTGGAACACTTCCAAACATGTATGTTTGGCCCTTTGAAGAATCTCAGAACCCTTAGATAGATTATCCACTTTCCCAAAGCACACCTCTAAGACTGCATAAAACTCAGTAATATACCTTCAAGAATTCCCAAATCTCATGAATGGGCCTTCTACCTTCTTGTTAGAAAAAGTATTCTCGCATTCCTAAATTTCTCTACCAAAAGTTTTAATTCAAGAGTTTAAAAAGTGGCTCAAACAAAATCAAATGAAGAAAATAATTATATCATCAAAATCATCTTAGAATTCTATCTCTTATCTCTTTGGCCCTAGGCTATTCTGATCTTTGACTCTCATCTCGTCGGCTCTTTAGCTCTCGACTCTCAGCTCTTCAGCTCTCAGCTCTTGGCTCTTCGGTCTTAGCTCTCAACTTTGCCATGAGAGCTTTGAAACCTTAAAATGAATTCACTAAATTTAAATTCCAATGATTTCCAAATAACCCCTCACCCCTTTATATACTTGTTATGGGTCCTCTTTTTCTGATTGAGATGATTATCTACAATTTATTTTAATAAATTTCATAATTATCCCATACCCAATTTTAATGGGATTTTAAATTATCCTTTACTTTTAAAAATACGGGGTGATAATTATCCCCAATATACGATGGTCTATGTTGATCCCCCTTTACTAAGGTGAGATTTACAATTATTAAATACTTGGGTTGAGCCATATTGCCACATCACTTTATTGCCATGTCATTTTATTGCCATGTCATTGAGTTTGACCATAACTTTGATTGGTCATAACTTGCACATATAGAATCTATTTTTCAAACCATAAAATGTGTGAAAAATATCCCAAAGATCTATACATCATAGAATTGGTTGATAAACATTCCAAGATCATAAATTTTTCTAGTTTGACTAGCATTGATTGCCTATTGACTTACTTTGACTAAAATATGGATTGGTTGCATAAGGAGAAAATGAGCTCTATTTCCAGAGTTCTAGATATCTTTAAAAAAATCTTGACAAAATCTTTCCAATGATACAAACTTTGGTCTGATCTAGGAACTTCTAAAAATTGATCTCTAGATCAAGTATAAGTTTTCATATTTTTAGACATCCAATTCAGACTACTAGGTCAACTCAATCAACCCTGTACATTTTTAGGCATCCTATTCAACATACTAGGTTGACCCAATTGATCATGTACATTATAGGTACTTAGAAACAAGTTTCTACAAAGCTTGATTGACCTAGTTGACCCAGTTAGCAAAAATTACAATCATATACCAAGTTTCTTGAATATCCGTCTTCATTCTCTACATCTATGATCCACCAAGGTTCCTTTCTATCTCTCTATCTCTTTCTTTATAGTCTTTCCTTTTACAATTTGTAGTCTTTAAAACTAGACTTGTACAGTCAACTAAATTGACCCTATCGACTTAATTCTATATTCTATGTGATGTCTAGATAAATAGGTTGACTATACTAACCCTATTCATTTTTAAACCTTATTTTCATAGAATAAGATTGATCCTCTCAACCTTGTTCTGTATTCTATACATACACTGTTGATTATATCAAGACTATAACTTATTTCAAAGTTGAAATTAACCTTTATATGCTAGTAATTAATTTACACTTTATTTTATTGTTGATTTCATGCTTAGAATAGATCACATAGCTTAATTAGGTGTATTTTCAATTAATCATTTAGTTTCACTATTTTCTATTTTATGTACACACAACCAAATCACAAAATCTAAACAAGCATTTTAACATTTGTCTACTCAAGGCCAACCTACTTGGAAATTATCACCAAGGGGGAAGTTGACTTGACATTCTGGTCAACTATAAATCATGGTTAATGGTATATTTTGGCGAAGCACTCGACAACCTTATCACTATAATGTGTGAAGTGAGTGGGTAAGACCCAATATCAAGCTTGTATTATTACCACTATAGATCCATTTCAATCTAAACTACCTAAAATCATCCTTAGATTGCCTTTTAGTTCCTTACAACCAACTTCCCATCACATTTAAAATCATATCTTATTAATCTAATAAACATTCAGGTTAACTAATTAGTTAGCTATTTACTTTCTATGTTGATTGCTTTCTCTTTGCTTAGTTATATTTTATATTGCAAAAGATAGTATTATCCAATATTGGTGTAAGGTTTTATGTTGTGTGCTTTAATTAGATTGGCTAACGTTAATATAATTAACTATTTGTTTCCCTTATATTATTTATTTTTAAATTATTTGAAAAAGTTATATTATTTTAGTTCACAATCTATTATAGGTTTCTTAATTTTCCCTTTCTATTGTACTGGGTCAACCAGTCGACCTTGTACCTTTTTCTAGCCTTTGTTCACTGTACTGGATCAACCTAATCGACCCTGTACTATTTATAGACCCTATTTACTCTTTTTCTAGCCTCTATTTACTATGTTGGATCAACCTAGTTGACCTTTTACTATTTTTATCATTTGATGTTTCCTTTCTTTCTCATCCATCTTTATTTCCCTTCATCATGGACTTTTTGCTTGATGACAATACTAAGTTTTAGTCAATAGACATGGTAAATTTTACCAACCCTCATAGAGTCTCCCATAGATAGAGTATATATCCTCTCTTGGATGCTAGTAATGTTCATATTTACACTCGCATAATGAACTATAAGACTCCTCATAATACCTCTTCATAGTGTAATCCTCTCTTCTCATTAAAAGAAAAAACTTAAACTAGAGTATACCCCCAAAATTCTCTTCTTTATCTCTGAATTTCCTCAACATTAAGGAAAAGATCATTTTACTATTTACAATCTTATGACTAGTGGTCTATCCAAACAATTTCATTCACCTACTCCTACATACTCAACTATATTTGGGGATACAACTTTCTTTGATTCTTAGCTTATTCCTTCGATTATGACCCCTTCTCATACCATGAACTCTTCTTCTCTAAATTGTTTCACCTTCATGCCTATTATATCCACTAACATGGAAGGTTCTACATCTAGTGTGCCTCTCATAAGATCCACCATCCTTAATCATTCCACTAGTGCATCATTTACTACCTAAGTTAATCATGCTACTAGTGCTTCTTCTTCTCAACCATTCACTAGTCCATCTTTTGCTACACAATCAAATATTTACACTAGTGCCTCACATTCTCATAATTCCTTTCAATCTCCTATCAACACTAATAGTTATATACAAGCCACTAATACCACCTCTAATGATTCTAATAATTATAATAAAACACAACAACTATTGTTACAAACACTCAATCAAATGAATACCTTTCAAGCTCATAACATAAAGCAAATGATAAGAATGCAAAACCACCTTCTCCATCTTAAAACTCATCCTCAACCAATGGCTTGGGGCACACATAACTAGAATGTTCCCCCTCATCCTCTTTGATATTCTCAAGTCAATCTCATTCCTCAACCTCCTTTGGTCAAAATAACCATTGAGCATCTCTAAAATGATCCTCTCACTACTCAAATTACTAACATTGATATAGGAGGTATCACACTTACAATTTATTATAATAGATCAATTGATCCCACCCTTCATCTTAAAAAATTTGAAAATATTTATAAGGATTGGGTAAAATTGAACACCTTTGCTGCCACCAAATTCTTAGATAAACTCTCATAGGTGATGCCTTGGATTGGTACAACCAACTTAGAACTCATTCCATTACTACTTTGGAGGATTTAGTGAATGCTTTAGTTCAAGAATTCCAAACTAGTGACCTTCTCAAAAACACTTTGGCCCACTTCATAAATTACAAACAAATTGAAAACAAAATTACTCAAGCCTTTGTTAAAATGTTGAAAAATTTGTCGAATAAATATGAACATAACATGGATGATGATAATATTTTCCATCTCTTTACCAATGCCCTTTTTCCTAAACTTCAATATCAGGTCTACACTCTCTCTCCACATACATTGGAGGAGGCTATTGCCCAAGCTAAATGACAATATTTCCTTATTCATCAATTAGAGCCACCCCAAACTTCTACGGGTCTTTATCTCTTACTTAAGAACAAAAATAGCAATGTTACCAATGATGGTGTTACAAATGCTTATGACACCATTCAAAATTTTCAAGCTATCATTCCTAACCCCTTCATCAGAGCCAGCTCCCCCTTCTTAACAATATACCAATCCTCTTTTATCTTCACCAAAAAAAATTAATGTTCATAAATGTCTATCCTCAGTTGAATTGATTAAGCATCTACCTAGGCATCTTCCATGAGAACTTGACCCTACCCATCCTATGAAATCCTACTATGATCCTAAAATGTTTTGTTGGTTTCACACTAGTTGGGGTCATTATCATGAGACTTGTAGATACCTTCATAATTTAGCTATGTACTTTCTTCTTGGTCTTAATTTTGATCATGATTATATCATTCAAAAGTTTCAAAAAGTTTAAGAAATAATTTTTAAGGATTATAAATCACATGATAAAACTCAAGCCTTGAACCAAGCCAATGCTCATTTGGCTATCTACAAAGACCCTCTTCCTAATCACCATCCTATCCAAGATAAAGCCATCCCTTCCACCAATAATGTAGAAAGTATTGTTGAACCAAAATTTTAAGAGAATGTGTTTAACATGACTAATATGTGAATGGTGGTTGATTTTATTAATTCCCAACCTATCTACATTCCTCCTTGATCTCAAACATATTGTGTTATCTAGGATTCTTCTCCAACTCATTTAAATGAGTTAGGGCAAGATGATATTATTACTTTTGATGATTCAATTTTTTATTCTCCCTTGGATAACACTTCTTATTCTATTTATATCACTCTTCCATCATCTTCTAACACTAATGATAATCCAATCTCTACTAACACTTCTTCTACAAAATCTCAAAATCAACTTGAAATAGATACTTCATCATCACAACATAATTTACAACATTGTTTTAAACCTTTACCAACATAAATTCCAATGCACTTCAGCTCCTCCTTTTGAGGACCTCCTTAATCATTATTCACCTATTTTGAATAACCTTATTATGGGTTATGATGAGTGGGATCCCATCATCGAACTCACTAATCTCCCATCCCAGATTTTGTTCCTTGATATTATGAGGACTTTTCCACATCATAGAAACTATCTTATGCAACTATTGCTTGAAATGAATGTCCCTCATCCTCTGCTAGTAGGATAGAAGGCATCCTTATCTAGATATGAGGATAGTATATTATAACAATGTGAAGAGATGTCTATTAATGTTGATGAAACTATGGATACTTCTCTTTCCTTAAAATTTCCTATAGCATATATGATTCCCAATGAGATTTTGCTTCATACAAATGATCCTCCCTTATTCATCAGTGTTCAAATAGGTGATATCTAATTTAAGCATGCATTTATTGACGAGGGTTCTAGAACCTACATTACCTCTCTCAACTTCATTAAGACCCTTGGATATTCATAATGCAATCTCAAGTCTACAAAAAACACCTACCAAGGATATGATAGAAGTAAAATTCCTCCTATAGGTTATGTACAACTTCCCATTACTATCCCACCTATCACCATTCATGTAAAAGTGATGATATTTAATTTTTCCCTTTCTTATAACATCTTGATTGGTAGGTCATGGACCCACCATATGAGAGTCATTACTTCTTCCATCTACTAATGCATTTAATTACATCATAATGGATCCATTAATAGGATTTAAGGTGACAATAACCCTTATAATTTTGAATAATTCCAAGACCATGGTGTCTTCAATATTCTTACTCTTTAACCTAACCTAACATACCATTTTATGCATCTCAACATCTTAACTTTACCATTAATTTAACCTGAGGTTACAACGAACATCCTGACCTCATTGGGAATATTAGTCATAACATCTTAGATTTAGATGATGAGATTAACCTAAAGATTAAAACTTATGATCTCTCACCTCACCTCATCTCATAGCTTCTTACTTTCTTGCAGCGTCATTCTTGTAAGCCTCCTTGTGATGATATTCCTGTAGTCTTAACCAATACTTGATATTCTATTCACCACACTTCCTTGGATGACAAGGTCATCCCTACTTGTGTCATTTATCTTCATACCTTGGATTATGATGATGGTTATTCTCTAGATGATCCATTCTTAGGTAGTCTTATACATGCCCATGATGTCAAGATTGTCTATTATCATTCTTCTTTACTTGAGTATTTTTACGTATCTTCCTATCTTCTTTTATTTAAAATTATTAATTTTGGTATTTTTCCTCTTTATAATAAGGTAGATATGGTGCCAAAACCTCAAATTTCTAAGGAGCCTTATTGGAGTATGCTCATAGATCATGCTATGATCAGGCCTTACCACTTTTCTAGGTACCCTGTTCATCATAGTTAGTTTACTCTTAAAATTAGTGTGACCCTCCTTAGACCTTCTATATATCCCACTCCTCCCTTATTAGAGCCCATTCTCAATCCTACTATAGTTGAGACTCTTCCCACTCCTATTATAGTCTAGCCTATTCTTGTTCCTACTCTCAATGAACCTACCCCTACTTCTCATCCCATTACTTATTATGTCAATTTTAGTTTCATTCATTTTCCACCACCACACATTATCCCTTGGTGATGGTTTTCTTCCCTTGAATTAGATGGATTGGTTTCCCACTAAATGGGCTAATGAGTCTTCTCCATCTTCTTCCACTCTTTTTATACCTCATCTTATGAGTGCTTATCCTGAGACCACTCATAAGCATATCTGTTACTTCCATGAGATAGATAATCATTCTTCTACCCATTATCATAATTTGCAATAGTATATTGATACTTTGCATCCTTTTTCTCCTTCCTTAGATAAAATCATGACTCCCCCAAAGGTTATACCTAAATATATACCTAAGTATGGTGAGGTGTATTGTCTATGGCACCAATGTGGCACCCATCACACCAATCCTTGCTGCATCTTTTAACAACACTTTAAGGATCACCTTGTAGCTATTATTAGACCTTATTTTGTTCCTCCCATATGTCATCCCCATATTAAGGCTTCTCTTTCTTCTCCCATAGATCCACCTCCAATGGTTATATCCCCTCCTATGGTCCCTTTATCACCTTCTATGCCTCCACTCGTGACTCCTTCAATGGTGGACCTTCCCTCACCCATGGATCCTTCTCCACCAGTGTTTTTTGTATCTCTCATAGAGCTCAGTCCCATGTATTATCCTAAACATCCCTTGCCTAGTTCCCCTCCTTAGCATGATCCATTGACTATTCTTACTTTTTCTATTGAGGAGATTAGAAGAGAAGTATTTTCCCTATTCTCATTAAAGATTGATGAGACATTAATTGTAATTCATATCCAGCTTCATAGAGATTTATCTAATGTCTTGGATAATGTGTGTAGGAATATTTATTAGTATTTATGAGCACATTCATGGTGATTTTACATTTAAATTTTATTAGATGTGTGCTCTAATTTTATTTTTATCTATCTGTTATATCATTTGATGCTGTGTCAAATTCATATTTTTATTATATAGCGATTTTACCTTTTGTAATATATCTTGCATATATTTTCATGACTATCTTTATTTATCATTGATTTCTCTTTCTTTCTTGATTTTTTTATAAAAACTCTTTTCTTGTGCCTTCATGATTGTTTGCTTTCTTATCTCTATTTTTCAAAAATAATTATCATTATGATGTGGTTATACAAACACTGTTCCCTTTGGTCCTTGTCTTGTTTTACCATGTGATCAGTTAGAAAACAATGCATCTCATTATAATTTCCTTTCACCAATCCACGTTTGGATCTCCTTTTTCCCTTCTTCCTTTTTTTCAAACTAAGTATATAAATGATTGAGACTTGGGATTACATGCTAGTTCATTGTTAAGCCTAAGTATCTTAGTCAGTCTTTGTCTTTGGTTACTTATCTTTCTTTAGCCTTAGCCTAAAGCTCATTCGTGTGTATCACTACATCTCTCATGATTGGTCAGTCTAAATCTATATGAAGGAGGAATCTTAAAAATCCATAAAATTTTAAAAGCCAAATCATTTTATAAAAGGCAATAATATAAAATTTAAAAATATTATTAAAATTCAAATCACACTAACAGATTTGATTCAAAGCACATATCGTTCTTCTAGTCAAAGCTCAAACTCTAAAGTCAGCCTCACGATAGAGTTGAGGTCATTTGGGGTGTGGTAGGCCAGTAGATTAGGAAAAGAGAATAAAAAATATTTTAGTACTACCTAGTTTATTACGTAATTACCCAATCTTTGTAGTAGATCGATGACTTTGTAAGGGGTCTTAAGGAATAAAGAACACATCATAGAAATGTAGGTCCATTTTAATTTTTATTGTACTAATATACCTTCATGAATTGATCTTAGTAGCATTCTTATATGCCTACAAATCTTTGTGTCTATAGTGAACAAGTTTCCTTTGTACATTGATGGTCATTAGTCACTTAGTGTCTTCTCATGTCCTTAGTATGCCTCTTATCTCCTAAGGTATTCTCATAAGATACCTATGTTATGATTTTTACACTCCCTTTTTCATTCCCTATATCCCTCATATTTCCTCTTGAGATTTTTTTTTTACCAATCACTCCCCTTCAAATTTCATTTGTGAGTTACTTTGTAAGATTGTAGATAGGACCTGATGTTTCACACAAATTAACACCTTTTCCCTTCCTATTATCCACTTCCTTTATTACCTAATTTTTTTTATTTATTCCACCTCAATGGTGTTCTCTTTGTGAGTTGCAGTGTAAAACCATGGATAGGACCTGCCATTCCTCATAAAATTTTCCAATAATACAAGTCACAAACAAAATTACATGTGTCAAATATGAGATAAGATGTGATTGATTATGAAGTTACTAGTCATTAACATGATTTCCATCTTGATTTAGTGTGTTTTATGCTTACTGCATTTCTCTTTCACTTTTATCTTCTTATTTCCCAAGTGCATGTAAGAATACAACCATTTCTTGAATTTTTCATACTTCCCAACTTGAATTAGTGTGATAAATTTAAGACCAATCTTTTGCTAATTTTGTATTTTTTATTATACTTCCCACCGTGATTTAGTATAATTGAATTAATTAATTAATTTGTTTTTATACCATTTGTGTGCTTTTACATACCTTACATTTTATTACATTATTTTCATACTTCTTAATGCGATTTAGTATGATTTTACTTATTTTAATTTGGTGCAAAAATATTTCACTTTGGTTTAAAAAAAAATTCATTTTTACCATTCTTTAGTTATTTAGACTTAGTCATTTTATTTTATTACACATTTCTCAACTTGAAATTGTGTGTAGTACATTTTTGATTGATTATAGTTTACCAAGTCATTTTTGCCTATTTATTTTTACCCATGAATATGTTTTACATAATGTTAGAAAAGAAACCACATCTCATATATTTCCTATAGCATATACAACAACAACTAAATATATGTGCTAGAAAAATATATATCCAGAGCATCCACAACCATAACCATAATGATGAAAACATACACAATCACATCAATATGCCAAAGTGATACATCATATATATATATATATATATATATATATATATATATATATATATATATATATATCTCACAAGTTTTTGATAGAAGTACAACTATATACAATGTTTGATCTCTATAGCTGGGCTCTATCCTATCTGTCTCATGGCCTAGCCATGTTGCCTGTTGAAGCCTTGGTATAAATCCTCAAAATAGTATTCTATATAGAGGCCATCCAATATCTTAGTCCCTCTACCTTTACCTATAGGTATGCTACCTACACTTGTGCCAATTGGGTCAAGGTCATTGTATGTGCTTATGTCATCTGCATCACTATAGCTAGATGTAAATCTCTCTTCTACCAGGGCCTGCCATGCCCATATCTCACCTACACCCATTATTATTAGTGGTTTTATCCTCCCTCTTTATGCTCATATCTATCTTACTACCTCCCCTACTAATCTTAACTAGCTCACTTGAGTTGGGTTAGATGGTACACTAGGGTCTTTTAATGTAGTGGGGTCATACGGCTGTAGAGCCTCATCCATAATGTCATGGAGTGCTCCCATCATAAGGGACCCCCATATCTCATCTTCATCCTCATATATGATTAAAAAATCACACCTAGATAGATATTAGATCAATATTATATCTCATAATATTTATCTATTTCTAGTCTTTATTTCAAAATAAAAATAATTTTCAAAATTCAAAATTTTCAATTATTTTCATGAAAATTCCTTATTTTGATTATATATTTGTTTTTATTCATCCATTTTTCAAAGAAAAAAATGCATTGGAATCATGATGATGTACAAAATATTTTCCACTATCATATGCCTATATTCCATTTTTTTTGATTTTTAGCTATTTTTTGCACAAACTTCTACATGTTTGCTTATTGTTCTTCATATTGGATGCATTTAATTTCTCTTGCAATCTAATTATTTATCTACAATACTAAGGTAAGTAAAGGTATATGTTTTTCAATTCTATCCTTTCATTTATCTTATTTTCTACTTATTGCACTTTACTTAGCATCAATATTGTGTGTTGTCATGTTTTATTTCCCAAAGCACCATCTTGTGTTGCACTTATGTGACATGTAATGCGATTAAAGTGGGGCATATGTATACACATAATATTTTCAAACTTTTATCACTTATTGACACTTTGTATCAAGAACCAATCAAGTCTCAATCTCTCTGAGTGCATGCCTTAAGAGGTGTACTAGGAAAGGGGTGGCAGACCATTGGTGCTTCATAAGATTGTTGTTCCTTTTTCCACTTGCCATTTACACACTTATTTCATAAAACCATTTAACCTAAGATTATTCTTATATATTTTACCCATTCAAAACATTTTTCACATCTTTATCCTCTTTTTTCTTGCATTGAACCCCTTTGACTAGTTGACTATACTAGGTTGAGTGGGTCAACCCTATATATTTTTTATCCTCTGATTACTTACAGGGTCGATTAGGTCAACCCTATACTATTTTTGGGTATTTTCAAATAATATTTTTGTAATCTCTTTAGCTGACCTAGATTGGGACCTAGTGATTTATCTCTAAAAAACATACAGGGTCGACTGGGTTGACCCTTCACAATTACATATTCAAAAGGATTTAGGGTAAGATATGCCTATATATACAAGTTAATTTCTAACCATTTGAATATAGAGAAGTAAAGAAGAATAAGTGCAAATAAACATTTACATATTGACCATTCTAATTAAGGAATAAATATTAGGGTTTCATACTTTCTTTGGAGATATGAATCTTGTCTTGTGGAGAAGTCTTTTGGATGCATAAATAGATTGTGTATCCTAGAGATTATTTGTCTTTGTTATCCTTACATACCAAAACAATATCTTGTAAAGCACCTTGGCCAAGGGAGATATTGAGGCTCAGTGGGTTCGTATTCAAGGTAAGTATTCTTAACTTTATTTCTCCTTTGTAAGAGTAGATATATAATGCATTTGTGCTTCTCTTCCATGTATTAGAATTATATATACATTGATGTGAGTATGTGTCTTCTAAACGTGTTTAGTTTAGTTTGTTTTAATTTCTAAACCCCACTTTTTACCATAAAATTTGGTGAAAACTATATTAGATTTACTTTCTTGTTTATTATAATAGAGTGAACATTAAACCTATGGCTCTTTTAGGGTTATTACGTCATTGTGTTAGACATACACTTTGGAACCCTTCCTAGCATGGTGTATTATGACAAGTGATCCCCTAATTGGGTCTAGTAGATCTCCATATTGGTTATGCTCTTATTTAACAAATGTATTCCCAATCAAAAGTGTAGGTATGCTCTATCTTCTTTGAGGTAGGATTGATTTATAGACATGATGCATTTTTGATTGCATATAAAGAGAACTAAAAATCAATTAAGTGGATCCTTTGATACATGAGAGGGACCATGGGGATAATTTTAAGATACGGTAGATTTGACACCAATTTGAGTGGTTATGTAGATTCAAACATGGTTGGAGATTTAGAAAAAAGGAGGAGCACAATAAGATATGTATTTACTATAGGTGACCCAATGGTGAGCTTTATGTCACGACTACATAAGCTTATGGCTTTGTCAACCACAGAGGCTGAGTATGTTGCTATCATAGAGGCAAATAAAGAGATGATTTGAATATAGTATTTGCTTGAGGAGTTGGGGCATAATCAAAAGGAAGGGAAGTTATATAGTGATAATTAGAGTGTTATACACCTAACAAAGAACTCTACTTTCCACTCTAAGATAAAGCATATATAGTTAAGGTACCATTTCATCAAGACAACTTTGGAGGAAGAAAAGGTGAAGCTAGAGAAGATTCATATAAGTCAAAATCCTATAAACATGATGACCAATGTGGTTATAAGGGAGAAACTAAAGCTATGTTCAACTTTAGTTGGCCTTCACAGATGACAATGAAGGGTTGAGAAACCTGCTTAGAAGAAATCAGTCTCCAAGTGGGAGATTGTTATGTTATAGATCCTATTTACACATTATAATGTATGTAAAATATTGTACATTAAATTTACTACACATTCTTAATGTATTCTCTCTATTTTGGGGGATGCAACCCCCAAAAAATTATCTAGACCCCCTTTTTATGTAATTTTAGATATGTGGTTTATCTATACTTCTATATGTGTGGTGTCATCACTAATGATTAATGGGGAACCCTTATGGGTTGACTTGGCTCATGGTTTTGGTACCCATTATTTTTTAAAATTGCTACATCAGTTACCTATTGATGTATTATAGATGGACATAAGTAATACATCAGATGGATAGAGTTTGAGAAGGTGAATAGAGTGTGTGAATTCAGGTATGAATTTAGGAGAGTTTGTTGAGTGCATCTAAAAACAATATTTGTGCATTATAATTTTGATAAGACTGATTTGAGAGTGGATTGTACTCTTGTTGGATTGTTATAAGTTCTAAGTAAGTGTTTATGGTGGATGTAGCCCACATTGGGTGAACCATGTTAAATTATATGTTCTTTTTATGCATTTTATTTTTTGTTCTATATGTATCTCTTTTCATAGCTCTTATTATTGTGATTTTCTGAAATTATTAAACATTAATTTTTTTTTAATTCCTGACATCGTCATTATTAGAACATGAAAATCTTTCCAACTTTATGGGCGTATCATACTAATGCTCACACTCCTATTGATTCAACTCCTAATTCTTTAGTTTATATATTTGAAGCCATTTTTCCTATTGAGGTCCAAATTCTCTCGTTACATATTTCATTTCAAGTTATTCTTGATGAAGAATACTAAATAGTGGGTAGATTATCTAAATTAGAACTTCTATATGAGAAATGACTAGCTGCCTTAAATCACCTCAAGGCTTATCAAAATTAGCTACACTGAGGTTATAACAAGAGTACTATTTCTTGATAATTTGATCATGGTGATCTTGTGCTCAAATAAAATTAAAAGAATAAAAATGTTGAATGGAAAAATAAAGGTAAGTTTGGACCAAATTGGTAGGGCTCTTCATTATCACAACAAAATACAGATCAAGTACATACAAGTTAGATACTTCATAGGGTAATGAATTTGATAAGCCAATGAATACTATGCATCTTAAGCATTTCTATGCTTAAATTATCATGTTATATATGATAGGTGTTCCTTCTTGGGGGAATCTCTATTCTATTATGTCTAAGTCATTTCCATTCTCCCATGCTTGGGAAATTCTATTATAGATATGGAAATTTATGATCTTACAACTTGTAAGAATATTATAATCCTCTTGATTTCTTAAAAATTCTCATTCATGTTCCTCCATACAACTCATTCCCACCTAGATTCATTGGTGCAAGGAAGAATTTATAACCTATTACCTACTATTATTGAAATATTTGCACAAAATTATTTATATCTGATCCTTCCCTTGTTCATGTCTCTTGATAATATTGAGGAATCACACCCATGAGTACATTTACCTTTGATAAGTGTTTCTAGATTTTTTATTTCCCACTTCCTACTTGTATATTCTTTGGTAAAAAATACCCTTGTTTATATCCTATTCCAAAAATCCCTAAAAATTCAAATATTCCAAAAACACCTTAAAAGTCTTATTCTATACATACCCTTATTTATATCCTATTCCAAACATATCTAAAAAGTCAAATATCCCCCCAAAAAACCCTAAAAATTCAAAAGTGAAAAAAAATCCTAAATAGTGGTGTTCTTTCCCACAGGGTACCCATCTCTAGTTTTTTGTATTTGATTAGTTGTTCTCTTGGTGATCAACTTGAGTTTCTAGTTAATCATATAAAGAGAAAATTTTGATGTATCTCATTGATTATTTTCGTTTCCTCATGATTGAAAATGTTTCTAAAATTGGGACCAAATTTCCACACTTTTACGATTTTACAATTTCATCATATCCATGCTCACTATTTTGAGAGCTTATCATTTTCATGCTCTCACCATTTTACAAGCTTATCATTTTTGCACTCTCACCATTTTTGGTAAGCTTATAAAATCATGATCTCAAAATTTTATGAGCTTATCATTTTCAAGATCTCACCATTTTATGAGCTTATCATTTTCATGATCTCACCTTTTTAAGAGCTTATCATTTCCACACTCTTACCATTTGCAAGTTAATTTCATGATCTCACCATTTTATGAGTTTACTTTTTTCATGCTCTCACTATTTTATGAGCTTATGTTTTCCACCCTTTTTCCATTTTTCAAGTTAATATTTCATGTTCTTGCTATTTTGTGAATTCAACCACTCTATCTCTTATTATCCATTCTTATCCCTAATCATACCTGTCATTTTTCTATGTTTATTTTCACGTATATCTTTGGCCATATTGGCAATCTTGTTCAATAATACACTCTCACCATTTTGTTAGCCTATTATTATGTCTTCTATGTCATCAAATATCTTTCCTTGTCATAAAATTTTCTTTAATCCCAATTTCCTTGGGAGAATTACATTTGGAATAAAGTTCATGTTGGATATAATATCCATGGAACTATGTAGGAAACATCCACTTACGTAGGGAATTTGGATTCAACTCCACCACTTATTATTTTTCTATATCCCCCTTTATCATGATATTTTATTCATACCTTGGGTCTCAAATAGAAATTCCTTATTATCACATAATGATTTTTTTTAATGGAATGTTTACTTGATTTCATTTTTGTGCTTCTAAATGGAATGTTTACTTGATTTCATTTGTGTTTCTGTGAATAGAATGTTTATATATTTTTGGGGTACCTTAAATTGTTACATTTTAATTCTCATATGTCTTGGTTTATTAATCAAGATGTTTGTATGTGAGTGAATGTCTTCAAGATTTATTTCTTGGAGTATTGTTTTACTTAGTCATGCATTTTTTGTTACTTGAGTTTCTTAATTTTAATGTAATATGATTCTCATTTAAGTCTTGATTATTCATATCATGATTTTGAGTGGTGAACACTTATGTCTAAATTAAATTGATATCAATGAATAATGTTATACATTTGAAAAACTTGATTGTCTATATCTTATTTTAACTTGTATACATTTGTATTATGAATTCAACTTATTACGTATTTTGACACATGAATGTTATCATGATCCTTCCTAGATTATGATGCATATTGTCATGTGAAATATAAAATCAAGCTTTATAATGGTTACCATGTCAATGCAAATAATTAATACATCACTATATATCTAATTTAATCATCAAAAACTAATGAGCATCATGATTATCAATTCTATCACATCAAATGTTAAGAAGGAGCATAATTTAATATCAAGAGCATAACAACTCATATCTAATCTATGAGTAGGAGACATACGTAAATACAATAGAGAAACAAATGAGATAACACATAATATCAAGAATCTCATATATATAAATGATCAATGTTTATGTATATCAAATGGAACATGTACATAAAAAATGGAGAGTATAACTTGACTCAGTCGAGTGCATAATGAATGAACAAGTACATAGATAAGAATACAAGGTAAAATATCTCCAATCTAGTCAACTCTAACTATGACCATCTCTAACAAATATATCTCTATGCTCTCCCTACCATTAACTCTCTCCTCCCCATATGGTGGTGGCAGTGGTGGTACTGAAGGACCCAAAGTCATTGAGTGTGGTTTAGGATGCATAACTGATCTAGTTAAGGCTAAAAACCTATGGGATTAAGAATAAGATCTATAATTTTATTATTTTTGATCCCTATACTCTAAAAATGTAGGCCTTTTAGTGGATGTAGGTATTACTACCTCATATAGTGTCTTTTAGTATGTATCCTCATCTTTAGACCAAAAGATCTCATCACAACTGAATATCACTCCTCTCTTAGTGGATGCCTCTCTGGCCTCATCTTGATCAAGTTGTAACCTATTCAATACTACCTATAATATATCCCTATTATCTTGTAGCAAGTCTCATTCTATCTATGATATATCTCTTTAAGTTTCCACCTATGCATGACCCTATATAACATCATCCCTCTCTAATCGGGTCGTGTCCATATTAGATCTCAAAGTATCCCTCTTAGTAGTGAGATATATCACTATTAGATCAAACTTGGATATATCCACTCTCAACCTAGATATCTCTACTTGATCTAATGTAATTTTCCCATGTGCCATAGATAACTACTGAGAACATCAATCTAGTCTACCCTGTAATATTGCCAACTCTATCTCTTGAGCACTAATATTTTATCTTTGTATTAATATAAGTGACTTTGTCTCTAATAATATGGGAGGTATAGATGAACTAGCTTATCCTGAACCCCCTATCCCCTTTTCTCTTTTATCTATCCCTAACCTATCTATCTTTACCTGAGCTGATCTCTACCTTCCCCCTCTACATACCCAATCTCCACATCATCACCCTCCTCTATGTTAATATCTTCTAGATCATCGAAATCAAAAAAATATTCTCCCTCCTCCTTTCCCTCCTCCTCTTCTCCTCCTTAGCCTCCTCTATAACTCTCCTCCCCATAGTTCTAGCTTTAAGAGATCTCACTATTTTTATATCCATACCACCTTGTGGAATAGTCAATCTAGTTGTGTGTTGCTTCACTCATCATGTAACATATGCATCTATTACCCATACATCATATGACCTACCTATATATACCCAATTTACATAGTGTACCAATCCAAAGCTAGCTTTGGCCTTCACTTTATTTGGGGTTGGCACCCACTCTCTCATCTTCATCACTACATGATAAAATCTATGTGGCCCTATTGATACATCCTAGTGTATATCAAATTGTTGCAATACCCTATTTGGTTGATATCATTCAATAGAATAATCCTATCACCTAATGATGTAGCATGAAGTGGTCATGTATAACATCACCTCTACACCCTCTACCCACTAAAATTGGATGTCATTGTATGGCCTCTATGTGATGTCAACATCAATCAAATCATCAATCATGTGCTTATAATGTCAAATATCCCCTAGATGACCCCTATTACCTAGTCTCCTTTGATCCCATTCATAAGTTATAAGCTCATCTAAATCCATTGACTGTCACATACTGATAGGGTACTCAATAGCTCCATGTTCCCATGCCCATACATAAAGCAATGTCAAGAGGCCTATACTCTGACCCCCATAATGAACCATGCTGTACAAATAATGATATAACTTGGCTATGATCATTGGTCCCCATGTGAATAAAATAACATTTGATAGTATATCCTTGACTATGCCATCGAGCCCCATATAAAAAAAATATTTGCTTTTGTTAGGAAACAAAATAGTATTGACAATAACTATAATATCAAGAATAACCCAATCATAAATTACTAGTATAGGCACATCCTCTTCCATTACCTTAGCTTAGGGAAGGTCCATCACTATCTCAATATAGTTGATATCAACATAACCCCTACATACCCTCTCAATACCCATAGGCCCTATTAGCTCCTCTAAAATTGCTTCTCCCCCCCAAAAGTAACCAATATAGTGGATGATCCACAATAAGAATGTGAAGTATGTGATGCACATCCTCCAAGGTCACTATCATATCTCCCATTGATAATTATAATGCAAATGTATTTGATCTCTGGTGCTTATATAATGAACTTAGTAAGGATCTATCTACTTTGATCATGGACATACTTGTAATAAAGGCCAATCCAATAGTGTCAAAGAATCCCAATATAAATAATCCATAAACCAAGGATCTATAGGATGTGCGATCTCTACTCTCATCAAATAAGGACCCCCATTCACTCCAAAAAATACATCTAAATCACTTTGTTAGTCTTTTATTTATACTATCTACATATCTACTATCTAATCATGTCTACTAGTCTAACAATCTTCATATCTAGTTATGTCTTGTTCCATTGATAATTCATTAGCCAATTGTGGTGATTTCACTATTGTTTAAATCAAATTCACCATTTGATAGGTTAATTTCACTGTTCCTTGGATGAAATCATTGTTCAATAGTCTTGGTGATTTCAGCATTCTCTTGTCATTTTTATTGTTCTTCTAGTCATTTTTTCCATTAGGTTAACCTAGTTTTTACCTATGTTTTCACTATGTACAAAGATGATATCATCGATTAGGAGGACAAATCCACCAATTAGGTATATCTCTCTAACATTTTTCATAAAAGAGTGATTTCACCTTTTTCATAGATGAAATTGCTAAACCCTATGATAATTTTGCTAAACATTTGATAATTTCACTATTTTTGGTGATGAATTTTCTAATTTCATGAATGAATTGATAGATCAAAGAATGAGAATCTTGTCACAAAGTTAAATTTCCTAAGTAATAAATTATATTAAATTATTGATGCAAGTTTTATGCACATCACATCATAATGAGGTAGCCTCTAATGTTTTAGGATCTCAATAAAGGTAACCTCCACTTTAGGGCATGAGTTGTAGGTATGTGATTTATTAAAACTTATTGATGGAATTGCTCTTAGGGTACACAGGTTATTGACAAGGTTTTTAGATGGAGGTGTGGTTCCTAAAAGGTAGTGAATCTCTACATGAGTTAGATGGGTGGATGGTTTTTAATCTAAATTGGGTAGATCTAAAAATAAAATAAAAAAAGGGAGGGAAGGGTAAGGAAAAAAAGAAGACTCCATGGTTTTTTAGGAATTATTTACTTGGTTTTTTTCTAAAAGGATAAGTGCTCTCATAACCTATGCCTATTTCTAGTAGGGATTTGTACACACACAATTAGACATGGCTAAGAAGTCTAAGGGAATAACAATATAGGAAATTCACAAGCCTCAGACAAAGGTTGATCCCTTTAGGGAAGATATTGCACACCCTTAATTAGGGGATTATGGTTTGGGATAATGAATTATTTGAGGTAGCTATATCATATGGACAGAAAACTACATCAAATAAATCACTCATACACATTTATAATTATAAATCAATTTGAACTTTATTAACTTAATTAATATATTTACCAATCTTTCAATAGCTGTTGCACATCTATAGATCAATACATCAATCAAAACACTTAAAAATCAATTCAAAACTATTACACTCTAAATATTATTGAAACATACAACCAAAAAATTAATAACTAATTACACAAAATTTGGAAAGAAAATACTTAAACACTTTACTGATGATAAAAATTGATGCTACTCCTGTATTCAAAATTATTTGACAAAAATCCAAGTTAGATTACAACTATTTAAATAGGCTTGGGGAAGGGATCACCTCATCCTCCAAGTTCATGCAAAGTGTTTACATGTGGTAGTTAGAGCATGAGTTCTAATTTTAGTCAAAACCATATAAGATAAATCTTATAGTTATCAATTAAATAAGTTGACCTTTTTAAAGCCATGCAATGTGTGCATGTGTACAAAATATAAAGTTAATTTTACAATAAAAATCTTGAACTAAAAGGAAATTATGCACCATTAAAAAATTTTACATGCATAAAATCTTAGCCTATCAAGGCTATGCCATGTAAAGTATTGCATGCACTTTAATCAGTGTAGTAGATGTGGTGGTAATAGTTGAAGTTGTAGATGTCAACACACCACTAAAATCTTACTTTTCTTGATAAAATTTATATGTTGTATTATGTTGTTGCCATATAATTTTCAAATTTAGTAACGATGATCGATGTATCCTTTTGAATTCACCAAGGAGTCTTGCATGCTCATCTTTGGTCATCTATAATTTATTCTTGAAAATTTCCACCTTTGTAACTTTATTTCTAGCTGCACTCAACCTAGACTCTATCTCTTCTAGTGCTATGCCTTATAAACTTTACTTGAAGTCATCCATCACTTCCTGAATGAGTTTATCAAAATTGATCCTACTGATCAATTTGCTTGTGGATTCCTTCACCTTTGACAACTTTGTTGATGCTTAATTTTGCAATTAATCACCAAATTCATGGGAAGTTTTGAAGATGTAGGACTTGTTCCTTGAAATGACCTTTAGATTTTAATGAAGCTGGCTCTTCTCTTGGGGTTTGATGTAAAGATGAAAGAAATGATGCATAAAAGAAATACTTAAACTACTAGGTGATGTGCCAAGATTGTATTCCTCTACCAAACAACACATTAATTAGTACTAAAAGAATTTACTGAAAATATTAAGGAGCATAAAGAGTGATCAATAATTCCAACATAGACTATAGACCAAATCAAAGGCTCATAACAAAAAAGATAACCTGAGTCCTCATCTATCTGAATAGCACAATATTAGTTTTAACAACATTAACTAAAAGATTAAAGAACACATAACATGATTAACAATATCAGTGTTTATGTAAAGCTAACACAAGGCTCATTATAGAAAATGAGAAGCAAGAATTACAAATAGACTATAATTGCACTAAACACCACTCTCTTCATAATTTGATAGGAAAACAAAGTACATAAGGCAAAATGCACAAAATACAATGTTTGATACCTTAAGAGAGGCACATGTTAAGGCAATAGAAAACGCTTCAAAAGCTAACTTCTAAACTCTCTATTGATCTATATTATTTCCCTCTATTTTCATTGATCCTTCCAACCTAGATGCCATTAAACAACTTAGAGCTTACTTCTATTATCTTTACAAACTGTCTCCCTAATTTTGTTTTAACTTTTACTCCTATTTTTATTTAACATGTAGTCTCTTGAAGTATGGACATGTGGAGGCTTCCATAGTTCTTTAGAGTTGTTTAAGCTCTTTATTATTTTTTTACTTAGATTTTTAGCCTTTATAGTTTTTGGAGATTCTACACCATTGGATCTATTACTTTAGATTGAGCCATTGATCCTCTTTGATTCCATTTTGACTCAAGGTGAAATGACATTTATCCATGTGGTAGCATCATGCTCAATATAGGTATTTTGATACTTCTTTGTCCATAAAAGAGAATCAAAGTGACAAGTAGCATAGTCCACGTTCATTTGAGTCTCAAATATTTTAAAAAATTAAACAAAAGGAGACTCTTTGAGTCTTAGCGCTCACCATTAGATTCACTATTGTGATCCTCACCATTGATTCACTGTTGACCCTTGACTTAAGGTAAAATAATGTTTATCCATGTGGTAGCCTCACACTCAATGGGGGACTTTTTGATGCTACCTTCTCCTTGAAAGAATGCCAAAGTGATAAGTGGATAATTTTCATCATCATTAGAGTCTTAAAGCTTTTCCAATCCTTAAAAAAAAGAGACTCCCTCAAATCTATAAATTAAAAAGACCTAAAATGTTTATATAATCACATATATACTTAGTCAAATAATATGTGTATGTCCCAAAGGTATAAAATAAAAATATAGAATTCTAACTCTATAGTTCACGGTGACTCACCATGGACTCCATGCCTACATGAAATAACTACAAAAAAAACTTTAAACCAAAACATGCTCAAAATGATCTCCTATCATATCTCACTCAGAGCTTCTATAATGCAACCTAAAAACTAGTCCATTCTACCTCCGATGGATATTACCTCTTCTATAGATCTTAGAAAACTATGTCTAACTCTATTATTTCCTTATGAGAGAATGCTTGGAGGTTCTAAACCACTGAGTGCAATTTAAATTCCAATTTTTCAATTATTACTAAAATGGTTTCCACCTCAGTGATAGTTGAAGAATAACTGAGGGTCTGAAAAACTATTTGATCATGTTGTTTTGTGACTAGAATATTTTGAATTTGGTCTTCCATTAACACCATGCTATCATCTAGGAAAGTGGAAGGGAGTCCTACTTAAACCAATTCTTCAATGTGCCCTTTCATTCCTTTAACCCCTTCCTTCAAAATATTTAGTAAATTCTTGCATTTGGATGCAACTTTGTTATATCTTAGAATCTCACTTACTCTTCTTACTTCTGCTCACTTGTCTATGATCCCAATTACCTAGAGTATTTAATCTAATGCATCATATAATTTTTGATTGAATAGTTGTGATTCAAGTACCTTAGCAACAACTAAAAGTAGGATATTATCTATGGAGGAATCCACTTTCACACATAAGATCTGAGCATCAGATATAAACTTGAGTGTAGGATTTAGATGGGTCACATCCACTAAAATTCTCTTCCAATAAGAGACATAGAGTCCTTTGACCATTGATATCATTACAACTAATTAGGGTCATTGGGCTAATTCCTGAGTTAGACTTGCCACTTCATCTTTAGAGTTCATACATTCAACTTGTGAGTTACTCTTTTTGACCTTAGTAGCATTTATTTTCTATTGCAACTGAGTGACCTCAACTTCCTTATCATCAATTTTCTTCTTAATGAGAATCTTCTCTAGTTGTAATGAGATAATAGAGGCCTTGGCTATACTAAGCTCATGTTATAAATAATCTACTTTATCTTCTGAAGTCTTCAAGACTTATTTGGATATTGCCCCTTTTAAGTCATTATTGAGTTGTGCTATCTCCTTGTCCTTGGCCTTGAGCTCTTATGTCATGTGGTTCATAGTGGCTTAGGCTTAGATTAAGCCTAATTTTGCATTCTGTAGTTTATCAAAGACTTTGATATAGTATGTAGTTACCATAGCTATAGTTTCAATCATAAGCTACACTTTGTCCTAGGGTTTGAACTAAGTTATATCCATAGCCATTGCACTCATTCAATAATCCTCAAGGTACATTTGCTCAAATGGCTTATTCACATTAGGGACCATGTGGGTGATAGTGAGGGAATGCTGTTTGTGGTATAAAGAGACCTCATTTGTTATGTAACCATTGTGCTATCTTCCTTCTACCTTTTATTTTCCTTCCTTGCTTCTATGGCCTTATTTTCCATGTATGATTGAGTATGAAATTTTGAGGGAGAGGTCACTACAACACCAATAAAATGAGACCCATGGGGTAAACCATAAGGCACAATGATTGATTACTAGGGTTGGTTTTGTGATAAAGATGGCATTTTCAAGACCCTAGGAGAAAAAATTGGGAAACTTAACTATTGGGAAGTGAATGGGAATGAGGAACTAGGAGTTGGTATAGTTAAGATGGTTGAGAATGTTAAGCCATGTGAAGGAGGTGGTATTAATAGAGTTTGAGTGGAAGATTGAGGAGGAGTCATGTATGAGGCATTATCTACCTCTTTTTCTTTGTCTCCTTCTTGAGACTATACTCTTGTTTCTTCCTCTTAGGGCTCTCCATAGAGGAATCCACTTTCTCTATTTGGAATGTCACCAGTTATGACTAGTCTAACACCTCTTGTGCAGATGATGTTACTTGTGAGGGATTTAATGGGACCTTATCTTCAAGGACTTTAGAAGTAGGTTGGGCCATATTTTATTTCTCCAAATCACTAAGAGAGGGTGGCTAGGTTAATTTTGTGTGTGCCACTATAGATGTCCCTACCTCATGTACCTTTTTCTATGGTTCTAAGAGGTTGTTGGTATCTAGGCTAAAAGTAGGAGTAACATGAGCCTCATCCCATAGATTTTCCCACTGTTTATCCATTTTTACATCCTCAAAATTTTAATTAAACTCACCAATTTATTTCCTATACTTCCATTAGGCAATTATTTTCTCTTGACTCTAGCCCTTCTTGACTAAGCCCTATCTCAACCCCTTAGTCATTTATCTTGTTGGGTCATAATTTTGAATGGGTTGATAAAAATATTCCCATGGTGAGAGTAGGATGTATTTTAGTTCACATATGTATCTAGTGCATCTCTCTTGGGGGATCTCCTATAATTTAAGAGGTTCTTGATATCATGATTAAAATAAGTATGGAATTTATTCTTGGCAAGCCAAGAAGTCATAAAACCATCAGGGTCATATTTCCATAGATCTTGAATTAAAACTAACCCATATGTAGCTAATTTCATCATCAAAATAAATTTTGCCTACCTCTTCACCATAATAACATTGTACTTGGTTAGTGGGATGTCATGGAAAGACCTTTTCTTTGTCCCTGCTCCATACTCAAAGTCAATAACCATTAATTGTCAGGTTACTTCCAAACCTACTATTCTACTAGTTAAAACTTTGGGAAACATAAAATATTCTTCCCCAAAACCATGAAATCTAATGAAAGAATGATGGGCTCTAAAAAAGAAATCACAAGGGTGATGGGAATTAAACAAGATGGACCTAACCGAGTCATTTATTATATTATTTATACCCCCTGAATCTAACTCCCCTACTAGTGGTGCCACAAAGCACTCAATAAACTCATAAACATCTAATGACTCTGATAACACAAGAGTCTATGCAGGTACAAGGATAAAATTATGGGGGTCTACTCCCTCTAGGTCCCATAGAGTCAAATTTATTTGATGCTATAAAAATTGAGTATTTTGATACAAAATGAGGTGGAATAGATATGATGAATACCTAGAAGTAGGGTTGACACTAAAATTAGCTAGTTGTTGGCTCAAAGTATAGGTAATGTGCTATGTGTATTAAAATTTGTATACTTATGCCTTGGCTATAATATTCATCTAGAAAAGGGCTACCATCTACCAATAATTCACCATTATGTCTTTATCCTCCGCAAAAATTAAGGTGAGCATTGAACATGCATCCTATGGTTCTTGAGTCAACATGCCCAAAGGAAAGGGCAGGGGTTGAGGTCTAGTATTATCATCTGGTAGATGTAGGTCCTTATTCAATAATGCTTGTTTATAGTGCACTTGAGACCAAACATGTCTTGACTGAGTCATGTCATAAAAGTTGGCTAAAGTATCATGTTGTAAACTTAGCATTTCATGAATAACTTGGGGATTAATCACTACCCTTATCAGTCCCTTTTGAATTATCACATTTATAGAATTATAATTTTATGTGCATAAGTCCACTAATTCGAGGTATGAGTGTACTATTATCACCATGTATTGGGCCAACCCTAAGGTCTAAACATCTCATACCAAAGGTTTTGGGCTTGGTCTAATTCAACATTCTTGATTGTGTCACCTCCCTAAGGGTCTTATTCTTCTTCCTCAAAATAGGGTAAAAACTTTCATCTACATAATTGAGGATGAGGGAAGAGTATTAGAATATATCTTTGCTCACTTCTCTAGTTTTTGGGTATGTTGCCTTGGGTTATGTAGGAGATAAGGTGTATGAATTTTATGGTGCTGATATGGTTTTCATTTTGAATGAGGCTCTAGGCTATGAGGCTCTCCTTGTTGTTCCTTCAAATCAATCCTTTTACTCAATCAAACTCAAATGCTAACTCTTCACTCAGATATAAGTAAACTCTTTACTTGATGGTGAAGAAAATGAGATGAAAATCTCTTTTTAAATTATATTACTTCCATGAATGTGAATTAATGACTCTCATTAATGAATTAGTCATGTATCATTAAAAGACTCTCAATTCAAGGCTCCAAGGTGTCGATTATCAAATCTTTGAGATCCTTAATTCAAATTTTAAAACTTACCATTAAAGACCTTAGGAAATTAATTATATGGGTGTATTTTTGGGATGGTCATAGGTGAAAATATCATATGAAAATCTAGAGATCCTATGTGATCAACACATGTTCAAAGAACACTTATTTAAAAAGAGGTGAGAAAAGAAACTCAAAACAAAAAAAGAAAGGGAAACTCATCTAACTATATACAGGGTCAAAAATTCTTATGTGAAGAGATTCATAAAGATCCCATTAACAAGAATATCTAATACCTCTCTTTATTGAGACTTTAGCTCATAAGCATTGCACTGATTGCATGCAATGATTTTGAAAGGACTTGTCCACAAAGAGTCAAACTTACCATGATTCTAAGGCTTGACAACCCTTACATCCTACTTTAAAACCTAAATCCCAATCTTAAACTCAGGTTCAAATGTATTTTGATCAAACTAGATCTTGATCACTTACTAGTGATTTATCATTGAGTCATGAGCCGATTCTCTCTTTTCCTAGAGTTCTAATAATTCTATAATTCTGACTTGCATTGGATCATTTTCTTTCATTTTTAACTGATTTATTAACTATAAGGCTATAATTTCAATTGAAATGGGCATTACTACACCCATCCCATATACCAGTTCATATGGTGAGGTCTTAATCACCTATTTGGGTTTAATTCATTCCACCCATAAGGCTACTTTTAGATGTTCATGCTATCCTCTCTTATGATCATCACCCATTCTCTTAATGAGTCTAGTTAGATTCTTATTGGTTAATTCTGTTAGACCATTTCCTTGTGGATAATAATTTGAAGAAGCCTTCAAATATATACCATTATTTAGCATAAAATTATATACCTTTTCCCTAAGGAATGCCTTATAATTGTTGGATATGATAGTGCAAGGAGGTCCAAACCTAGTGGTAATCTCTTCTAAGAGATCTATGATCATATTTTCTGTGGCCTCTTTCAAAGGAACTACCCTAGTCCATCTTGTAAAATAATAAGTGGTAGTAAGAATCCATTTGTGTAATGTACTTGAGATTAAATTAATCATCTTAATGAAATTTAGGCCCCATTGAGAAAAAGCTTCTTTAATAATTATTGGACTGAGAGGCAAGGCTGCATTTCTCCTCTTACCCATGTAAAACTGGCAAGACTAACACTTACTGACCATGTCATGGTAATAAAAAAACATTATAGGCTAAAATTACCTTGATTAGAGTATTTTTATAGTAGCAATTCTCATTGGGAAATGTCCTCCAGCTGTTCCATAGTGAAACTCACACAAGATCCTTTTAGTGTCTTCATTTTCAATAAACCTGAGCAAAATTCCATCAAAATTCCTTTTAAAAAGGAAATTATCTATTAGAACAAAACTTGATCCTTATTTTTAGTAATATCTTCTACTCTTTGGAGATAACTATCTTGGATATTGACTAAACTTCTTAAAATGAATTTTGTTAGTGACCCAAGAGTCTATTTCATTTTCTTGTATCCATAACACGACTCCTGTAATAGATTCTTCTTCTAGTAGGGCTATGGAATCTTGTGAAATGTATTAACAAAGACCCCTTCCTCTTATCCACTTGGTAAGTTTTAAATTGATATAATACTCTAATATTTTGGTTATCTAATTGGCTCTTTTCTTAGTTATTTCCCCTTCCATAATATATTCTCTGACACTTAGGTGAGCCACACATACTACAGTCTTGTTACTTGTTATTAAGTGTCTAAATTTCTTTAGACCTTTTAAAATAGCATAAGCTTGATTTTCAAAAGAATTATACCTAGATTCATAATATCAAAGGGTCCTTGAGAAGAAGGCAATACAATTCTCTCCTTATTGTTCCATGTCCTTTTGTGTCATCATTACTGCTATGCTATGCTCTCTTTCATAAATATACATTATGAAATCCTTGGAGAAATCTAGATTGCACAATATTGGGGCAGATACAATGTCCCTTTTAATATTTTCAAAAGTTTGTTGGTCTTCACTCATCCATTTGAAACTGAGATCCTTTTTTAACATTAGAGTAATGGGTCTAATCATTCCAGCAAAATTTTAGATGAATCTACTTACAAAATTTATCCTCCCAAGGAAAGATTGTACTGATTTCTTATTTAGTGGTAGTGTTAGGTCTGAAATTGCCTTAAATCTATTTGGGTTTATGGCAATCCCTTCTTTTGAAATAATGTGTTCAAGTAGCTTACCTTGAGGTACTATAAATGATCTTCTGTAGACTTGGGGGGAAGACAGTGAGATCATCTAGGTAAGTCAAAATCATTTTATTTATTAGCTCCCCAAAAGCAATGTCCATTGCTCATTGAAATGTGGCCCCTATGTTAGAGAGTTTGAATGACATTTTTTCATAAGCAAAAGCTCCCCACTTTGTTGTCAAAGTGGTCTTGTGTTGATCCTCTTCTATCAACCATATTTGATTATATCCTGAGAAACCATCCAATAAAGAGAATCTCTCTGCTCCAGCTACTATCTATAGAATTTATTCCATTGAAGGTAGAGGGTAATGATATTTAAGGGAAGATTTATTTAGATCCTTAAAATCTACACAGAGTCTAATTTATCCATTTTTCTTCCTTACTGGGACAAAGTTAGAGACCCATGTGGCATGTTTGATGGGAAAGATAATATTGGACTCCAATAATTTATTGAGATCTTCTACTATGAAAGACTGAATTCTTGGATCCACTGGTCTTTGATTTTTATAGATAAGATTTGATCCTTCTATCAAGTCAATAATATGTTGGATGATTTATTTTTTATAGCCATGAAGATCCTCATATGTCCATGCTATCACCTTATTATACTTATTGCACAAAGATACTAGTTTATCTTTCTCTTTTTTTTATGGTAACATTACCCACTTTTAATTTTCTCCCATTTGAGATCTCAAGTTTTGAATAATCTTCTTTGCTTACTATGAAATTTCTTTTGTCCAAGTTTGCATCATCAGGGTTGAATAGATTCTCAAGGGTTATCCATCCCTTTGGAAGCTTGTTAGACCTTAGCTAAATTATTTAGTCACCATATGCCTCTTCAATCTTAGGTTACAATTGGTTAGTAAATTCTCTTGATTGTTGTAGAAACATAATGATCTAAATATCACTCTCAAACACTTGTTAATTATCTACATTGTTAGGAATGGAGGGATGTATGACCAATTTGACTGATTCTTTATTAACTATAAGATCTTTGGTTGGATCGAACTAGGATCCAATTTGAGCCATTATATCTACCTTAGCATTTTGAGACCTTAGAATAAATTCAATATTGAATGCATCAAAACCTTCAACCAAGTCCCACACTCTATGATGGTAATATCTCATTCTTGTATTCTTTGTTGTTGTAGTCTCCATGATTTGCTTGACCACTAATTTTGAGTCACTAAAGACTCTCAAATTCTTTATTCCTTACTTTTGGGAAAGGATTAATCCATGCACTAGAGATTCATACTTAGATTTATTATTAGTGTAACTAAAATGAAAACATAGTTCCTTAAGGATAGTTTTACCTTTTGGAGAGATAAGGCATATGCCTGCTCTTGAGCCATTATTACTTCTTGCCCCATCAAAATTTAGGGTCCATATCAAAGAATCATCTATGGGAATCTATTTTTCATTTATCACCTATATCATAATCTTAGGTATCTCAAGATTATCATCATAAATCACATAATTTCCCAAACCAATGAAATCAAAATTACCAAAAGGGTCTCTGGGTTTCATATCTGAGAGATAATTTTCACCTTCTTGATTGTCATTATCTTCGATGTATTCCTACATATAGACTCTTTCTTCTTTGGTGATCATTTTTTGAGATGCTTTTAACTTTGATATTAATTGATTAGTAATATACTCTTTATTGAGTGTTTTTGATAATACTTTCATCTTTAAACCATACTTCATTCTTAGAATAAGATGTGACCAGTCAAGAGACATGTACCCTCCAATTTTAGCTATAAAGTCCATAGATAAGCATGAAATAAAAATGGGAGGGATATCTATGACTATTATATCCTAAAAAATAGTTATGTTTGGGAAAGAATATGGCTAGAATGGAAGCACTCTTATTATCCCTATGGTTTGTATTGATTTCCCATCAATTTGCATGACTCCTTTAGTTAGTAGTTCATACTTAATATTTAGGGAATCATCTATTAACTTAGGCATGACCATGGTAATTTCACCTAAATCTATCATATAATTATGAATCAATTTCTTACCCAATATAAAGTCATAAATAAAGGGTTAGGTTTATATTTCTCTACCTCTTCTTTATCATTTACCAAGGTTGATGGTTGTTGTAGATAGGACATTTTTAGTTGCTCTTTGCCTTTATTTAATGGAGTATCCTTGATGAAACTATAATTTGGATCAATTTTATCCTTTAGTGATTATTTTAATAGTTTTTTTGTTTAGGGATGGCCAAAATATCCCATAATGAGACATTATTAGGAACTTTCTTCAGTTATTCTACCACATTGATTTGTCCAAATGGATGTACTTTGGAGTACTATGGATTCCTTGTCCTTTCAACTGCTACATTGGAGATTCCTTGATTGTTTTTAGTCATTGGAACTTATTGTCTTGTCATAGGGACCTAAGGAATTGGAGCTAATATCACCTTTTTTGATTCAATTTTAATAGTAGGAAAAACATCTATAGACTCTACCATTCTCCTTTTTGATCATGTAAAATAATTAGACTAAACCATACTCTTAGAGGTAGATACCTCATTAATTAACATAGATTATTCATATTAAATCCATGAGAATAAAACATGTTCAGGGGCAATATCTCAATATTGTTCCAATGACATACCTTGTATCTGAGCCACCATGGTTACATTCTAAACTCTAGGTGATTGATATGGTCTTGATGAGGTAGTTTCCTGGTTCCTCATTATTTTTTGTTTGGATATTCTTTGATATAAATTTACCATGGGGTAATAACTTGGCATGTGAGAGTTATTATAAGTAAAAAACCATACATTTGGCTCTTCCACCATGTTATTTTGGCTAAGGAATAGTTCTCTTCCTGATCTTGGTGGAACTATCTGAAATGGTGTGGGTATAGGGATAACCTAGTTATATGTTTGTGATGGAGTTGTTATTTGAGTCCCTTGATATTTATTTGGTTGATATGAGGGTCTATTCCCTTGGAAGCCCTGGTAAGGAGGTCATTGATATGAATTTTGGTTCTTCTTAAGATTAATAATTTCATTAGAAAAGATTCTAAGGATGTTCTTGACATCATTCATTTCTGATGAGGAAGAAGATGGAACTATGGTTGATGTACCTTGAGATGAAATAAATGTGTAATAGGAAATATTGACCTATGAAGTGATAAGGACCTCTTCTTGAATAGGGATAGATAATTTAGGAAACATAGGCATAAGAGGCCTTGGGTGTAATTTCCTAGCATCTATCAAGTTGTTTTTTGCTCTTACAATAAGGTCATAAGTGTCAGGAAGGGTCTACCCTCTTAGTGATTGGATCATGACTAAGATATCATAATTAAAATCCCTAAAATATAAAATAATTTCCATACCTATAGGTGGTTGATCTAAGATTGGGATTCTTAGCCATGTCTTCTAAAATCTAGTGTTGAAATCGGTCATTACTTCTTGGGGAGCTCTCTTAATAGTGATTAATTTTTATAGGAGGGATGATTTATCCCCCTTTTCATTAAATCTATCATATAATGAAATTATTAATTAATCCCAATTTCTAATATAATTTTGTGCTCAATATGTATACCAATAAAGAACCCTTCCTTTTAAAGAGGCAACAAGTAATCTCTAGCTAGTAATCTCTAAGCTACATTTTATTATGTGATAAAGTAGACAGTGCATACATCAACCACATCTTGAAGATGCTCAGACAGATTATTGAAGTAATCTCTAATAAATTTAGGTAATGCTTTTAGAGAATTAGATAGAATAGGGTCCCATGTATTAGGAGGTGTTGTCAAGATAAGGGGGCTTTCACCATTCCAATTGACAAAGTTCCTAGGTAGACCCTAAATTGCCATTTAACTTCCTAGTGTATTTTGATGAGTTGAATTTATTATTAAAGTAGTTGCCAATGGAAGTATTAATATCCCTAGATTTATAGTAGATTGAGATCTTTTAGTTAGCCTACCTCTTGAAGGAGTCTGCTCATGCACTTTTAGTTAGATTTTATCCCACTGGGCATGTCAAGAAAACTATTGATGCTTAGTTTTGAAACTAATCACCAAAGTTGTGGGAATTTTTAGAGATGTAGGACTTGATCCTTGAAATGACCTATAGATTTTAAAGAAGCTGGCTCTTCTCTTGGGGTTTGATTTAAAGAGTAAAAAATGATGCATAAAAGAAATACTTAAACTACTAAGGTGATGCATCAAGATTGTATTCCTCTAACAAACAACACAGTAATTAGTACTAACATAATTTACTACAAATATTAAGGAGCATAAAGAATGATCAATAATTCCATCATAGAATATAGACTAAATAAAAGGCTCATAATAGAAAAGATAACCTGAATCCTCATCTATTCGAACAACACAATATTAGTTTTAACAACATTCACTAAAAGATTAAAGAGCATATAACATGATTACCAATCTTAGTGTTTATGTAAATCTAACAAAAATTTCATTATATAAAATGAGAAGCAAGAATTAGAAATAGACTATAATTACATAGAACACCACTCTCTCTTCATAGTTTGATAGGAGAACAAAGTACATAAGGCAAAATGCACAAAATGCAATGTTTGATCCCTTAAAAGAGGCACCTATTAAAGAAATATAAAATGATTCAAAAACTAACTTCTAAACTCTCTATTGATCTAGATTATTTCCCCCACTTTTCATTGATCCTTCCAATTGATACTTATAGCCGAAAATATCCATCGTGAGTCATTACCACTTATTCGAGTTCCAATTGTATGTCCATAATTTTCTAATCCAAAACATGGATGCCATTACAACTAAACACTTAGAGCATACTTCTATTATCTCTACTAATTATCTCCCTCATTCCATTCCAATTATTACTCTTATTTGTCTTTAACCTATAATCTCTTCAAGTATGGAAATGTGGAGGCTTTCACAGCTCTTTAGAGTTTTTGAGGCTCTTTCTTGTTCTTTTACTTAGATTTTTAGCCTTTACAACTTTTAGAGATTCTACACCATTGGATCTATTACTTCAAACCAAGCCATTGATAATCTCTATTGCCATTTTGACTCTAGGTGAATCAATGTTATCTATGTGGTAGCCTCACACTCAACAAAGGTCTTTTGATACTTCATTTCCCTTAGAAGAGTGTCAAAGTGACAAGTGGCATAGTCCATGTTCATTTGAGACTTGAAGATTTTCCAAGCTTAAACAAAAGGAGACTCCTCAAGGCTTAACACTCACCATTTTATTTTTCATTGTGATCTACATCATTAATTCACCATTGGCCCTTGACTAAAGGTGAACTAACATTTATCCGTGTGGTAGCCTCGTACTCAATAAAGGTCCACTTGATGCTCCCTTCTCCTTGAAAGAGTACCAAAGTGACAAGTGGATACCTTATTCCATCATTATAGTATAAAAAGAAGACTCCCTCGACCCTATAAATTAAAAAAACCCAAAATGTTTATATTAGCTACCTATATACTTAGCTAAATGACATATGTGTGTCTAAAAGGTATAAAATAAAAATGTAGAATTTTAACTCTAAAAGATTTAAATCATGAAAAATATAGAGGATTTGTGCCACATGTGCTTGGTATTTGGGGATTAAGGCCCCAAACGATTATAGTGAATCCTTTGATTATTCCTACTTTATGAAAACTAAGTTTAAGGCATTGAATGCCTCTAGTGTTGTCATTAAGTCTAGATGACTGTATAACGAGTTGCCTATGTATGAAATTAACATATTCAATTTAGAACTATCATCTTTCAAGGAATTATATAATTGGTTGGATTTTTTTACTTGAGTTTCCATTTTAGCCTTCATAAACTCCATTACCTCTAAAGATTTGTAACATCAAGAAGTTGCTTCTTGCACCTCAGCTTCTATGCCTATAAGGGTATGCATAGTCTTCACTTGATCCCTTAATTTCTCTACCTCAACCTCCAATACTTGAACCTCAGCTTCATGCTCCTATTGTTCCATCTCTATTCCCTCCTTGATGGCTAATATAGCATCTTTATGGGCTTGGACTAGGTCTGTAAGATTTTTAATGTAAGGAGATTACCTAGGTTGTCTATTATACCTCTTAGGGAGGGAGAATAATTCATGTCTTTCTTAAAGAATTATTTTTGTTCCCTTATCATCTTGTAGCTTCCTCTTCTTCACCCTCTTTATACTACCAAATGTGGGGTTAAATAGAGTGGGGATAGATGGAAGCTCGGTGATCTTGAAGCTAGGCCTTTAGGAAGCCTTGCTTCTCAAATCTATAGCCCATGGAGGAATGTTGAACTGTGAAGCATTTTAGGTTGTAAAAACATCTTACTCATCCTCCTCTACTTCTTGTTATTTATTTTTTACATTAACAAGCACATCAGGTAAGAAAGGCCAAATAATCTTAAACTAATCCACTCATCCAATTTGAGGGAGTGGATGGACTGTGATCAATTGGGGTTTGGCCTTCCTTACCCTACCATAATTTATCACAATAGTTTCTTCTATGAAGGTGGTGGATGGAATTAGAAGGGTGATCTAGTGGACTAGACATGGAGTTATGGAATGACTAATATAATCCATACATTCTTAGACACCTTCTTCTTTAAGGCTCTGATAGTGGAAGTGCCAAAAGGGACAAAGGAGGTTGGCATGGTGAGTGGGATGGAAGTGGAGAGTGGATCAATGGTAGTGGTCACAAAGGGATTAATGGAGGTGGAAGTAGGCACTTCCACTTGGGGTGTCCTCAACAGAGAAAAAATGGAAACATGTCCAAAAATTGGCAAAAAAGATAAAAGAACACATATGAGGGGATGAGTACCTAGGGAATAGGGTGCTACTCATGGGTACTATTTAGTATCACTATTCATGGGTACTATTCATGGATCACTATTCATTATTACTATTCATGGTGACATGGTAGATCATTATTCATGGTGATATGGCAAGTTCACTATTCATGGTGACATGGTAGGTAACTTAGTAATGAGGTGGATTATGAATGACAAGGAAAGTGATGCAAGTGATGATGTAGCAATGAGGTGGCTTTGAGATGAGGTGGCATGGACTATAGGGGGTCCTCACATGGGGCCCAAAGTATGTGACTAAAGGTGGGATGTACTTTTACACTAATTTTTCTTATGTCTTCATCATCAAGCATTAAATTTGTCCATCTGGGTAAAGATGGCACCAAAGTTAGTGGATTTACTATTCATTAATTTTTGGAAAGTCAAAAGGTGGATGGTGAAAGTGATATTTGACACATAGGAACACTTAGATGAAAAATAACATTATTTCCCACCACTTAGAGAATGTGGCAAATTTATTTTGTCGTGTATGGTGTGGGTTGGTGGAAGAGTAGAAAACAAGATTGTGACGTGCTTGGAGTCTTGTGTGCACTTTAGAAAGTGGGAGACAAGATATTCTATGATAATTTAGATTACATATGAAGGTGGATTATCCATTATGGAAGCATGATAAGTGGAGGAAAAAGTAGGGAGCCATTATGAAAGCATGAAAACATGCCCAATAGTGCACATTTTGGCACACATGAACTATGACACCATATTCTCTCTCTCTCTCTCTCTCTCTCTCTCTCTCTCTCTCTCTCTCATTATTCATCTCTCTTTCCTTCTTATTTGTAAATCCTATAAACATGAATCTCTTCCCTTTGTAATGCATACTTGAAAAAACCAATTAAACCCCCATTTTGAGTATTGAACCTATGTTCAACTCTTCCCTCTTATTTAGATGAAAAACAAAATGAATGATAGAAGTCAATGGCCAAAAACCAATTGGTTTCATGAATCAAAGGATGAAACCCCTTTGGTTTAGTATGACAATCTCATCCTAAGATTATGAATGTGCTTCAACTGTAGATATAAAGTAGTAGAGTGCTAGTGTTTGTGTGTAGGTTTTCTAGTATGTTGAAGATTTTAAATTTTTAGTGTTAGTATTGTGTGGTGTGCATCTATAGATTTATATTATGTGAAGGAGTGTGTTTATGGCCAATCATATTTTGTAAGTGTGGTATTATACCATATTATTTGTAATCTATGTTATGTAATTATTGATGATGGATAATGTCTCCTAAAATATATTAGTAGTTTTGTTATGTGAATGTATAAGCAAATATTTATAAGTGTCACCATTCAATATAGCATGGTATTCATGTGTGTTTCCCATAGTTATGTTAAGTATATTTTTAGATTTGAGTTTATTTGTGTAGTTTGGATCTTATAGTGTTGGGTGTTTGTATTAATAATCCCATAAGGATTATTACAGTGGTATTAGAGCTATGATATTGACAGCCTGTGTGATTTTTTGTGTTTAAGAATTATTGTGATCTCTAGTTAAGTTATGTTTGTATTTTTCTACCTTTGTGTGAACTTATGGATCATAGAGTTAATCAAGACAAGAGTCCCTTATCAAAACATTTCAAAGATTCACTCAAGATTTTCAAGCCTAGGTCTTTATAAAGAGAAAAAGATGTGGGATATAATCTTTTAGAATTAGGAATAGGTCTTAAGAACCTATATTGGTCAAAAGATGTTATCCTTATAAGATTGAGGGTAGTGGAAGATTATTTATCTAAGGTTACCCAATCTGATTATAAAATTTTGAAAGAGTATTTGGATCCATCAGTAACTACCTTGTTTTATCCTAAGCTTATTAAACATGATGATGATGATGTGAGACTTTCAGTCACTTCTTGCCTCAGTGAAATCACTAGATTTGCAACTCCTAAAGTTTTTTACAATGATGACATGATGAAGGAGGTACTTCATCTAATGGTGTAAAGTTTTTGGTATTTGGATATGATAAGAGACCCTTATTTTGATAAGAGGGTAAAGATTCTAGAGACTATTGCAAGATATGGTTTTGCTTTTCTGATGCTAGAATTTTATTGTAAAAATCTTATTTTTGAAATGGTTCAAATATTTTGGGAGGTCATTAAGGAGGATCATTCAAAAAATATTATCATTTCTATGCAAAATATTATGTCTAACATTTTGGAAGTGGATGGTGATATTTCTAAGCTTTTTATTTCTAACTTTTTGGCTATTTGGAGGAAGGAACATGATGTGTCACCAATGGCACATGAGTTGTACAAAAGAGTGGTGAAATAGAATCTAGAAAAGGTTAAAAAAATTTTGATAGAAGAGGAATTGATTTCTTGTGTTTTGTAGCCTACAAATTAGATTGATATTAGTGAGCACTCTAGTGAAATTGATTCAAAAAAGGAAGAAGGGTCTCAGAAGGATTCTTTTGAAAGGTATGTTCTAGAAGAAGTTACTAATTTTTTTACTATGTCATCTACTGTATATGGCTTAGAATTTTATGAAATAAAATTAGAAACTTTGATGTGTGGTGATCTAATTCACTTTGATAAATTTGATCAAATACCCCTAACATTGCAAGATTTGAAAGCTAAATTTATGGTTACTGATGAAGAATTAGTTTGGGATCAAGATTGTTCTAGAGATGTGTAAATAAGTGATCATTTTTAGGAATATGTGGAAGAATAGTTATACTAAGAACAAATGAATATTTCATTTGATTATGATAAAAATGAGGGATATGGCCACTCAAACAATTTTAGATATGAGGATGGGAACCTAGCCTCAATGCAAGAAGAAAGGACTAGGCAAGATGGTCCTAATAAAAGGTATGAACATGAGTCAAAATATGACATCCCTAAAGATGTTAGTGAGATGGTGTTAGAAATTATTAAACATCTAGGAATTGAATAAAATGTGGAAGAGGACACCATTGAAAGGTCTGAGATTGAAATTCATATTTTAGATTTGATGTTTCCTTTTACACCATGTCCACTTTATTGTCATGATAGACACTCAAGGGGTGGAAAGAAGATAAGAGATATAATCTATAGGAATGGACACAGACAACTTTTTATCCTAGTTCACAATGGTTCACACATAAGAATATGGGATCCAGATACTTTTTTGAGTTTTATAGAGGTTCATAATTCTAATTTTAAGTTCTTTTCCATAAACATAAAGAAAGAATCATAATTAGTCTAGATGCACAACTTGATATTGGGAAGTTGACATACAAAAATAAGTTGCAGTTTGGGTAACCATGGTATTCACAAGGTTAGGGATGTGGAAGACATCTCAACCCATGTCTATGAAAATTATGATGATAGCTATATGTAAGCAAAATATTCATATTTTTGGTTACCACTTATGTCATCTTTGTATGTTTGTCATTTTGGACATCATGCACATGTTTTGGTGATTGGAGATGACTATCCTTTAGTCAATTTCTAAGGTATGTTGGATGGGACCACAACATTATATTTTCACTTTGGTTTTAGTTCAGTTGAGAATCACACTCATGTGAACTATATGGATGAAGATATGTGGATAAAGAAAGACAAGCATGTTAATCCCAATCCAAGGTATGGAGATATTCTAGATATGTGTTTCTCTTCAGAATATAATCATCATGGGAAGAATGCTTAGAGGGATATTAGAGACCTCAATTCTAATAAGGTTGATAAGATATTCATTCTATGTAGTCAAAAGAATCATTCTTTTAATGTTTTCCAATTGGAATGGATTGATAGAGGTAATCTAGTCATGAGAAAAATCTTTTCATTATTTTATATGGCCACATATCTTGTGCAAATAATAATGTGTCATCATTACAGCTACTGCCCTAATATTACACAAATTGATTTTGAGTAATCACAGATCTTATGGAAGCATATTGTGGAAGAATTTTTAGATATGGTTAAGCTATTTCTATCTTCCATGGGGGTGAGTACTAGTTTTTTCAATCACTATATGTTGATAGCCTTTTTAGATATTACAATGATGATTGCATGTGATTTTGTGGATTGTTGTGCATGGGACTGCATTTGTAACTCCCAGAGATTGAGGGATAATGAGTAATTATCAGTTTGTGATAGTAAAAGTAGTCCCATGAGAGTTATGGATTTAAATTTTAGTTTTACGAATATTGTCATGATCTGCATCATCTATTTGATAGGGATCCCGCATCATTGTTGGGACACCATGAAGAGTTACATTGAGAATCATGTTTTCTTGTTTAACATATTATTTTCCTTATTGCCTAAGATCATGATAAACAATGAAATTATAGAGGTTTTATGCACTGATATTCTTTGGCATAACATATTCTATGTTATAGAAACTAGTCTTTACAAAAATTCCATTTTGGTATTTGATGACAACTTGCTAGCTGGTGTACAAGAAGGGAGAGTGCAAACTTGGCACAATGGTATTCCAGTGTTAGTCAAAGTGGGGTAGTGATAACATTATGAGATATTATTTAGATTTAACTAGGATCCTAGAGTGTTAATAAGAGTGGTGAAATGACAACATGGTGAGATATTTTTGAGATTGATCTGGGATCCTAGAATTTCATCAGATTAATCATAGACAGAGCATTATGGTTTTCAATTGCTTGAGGGCAAGTGATTTAACTTATTTTGGGAATAATGATTTTTTATTCCTATTTTAGTTAAAGTTTTGAATTAATAAATTAGTACAAAATATGGAAATGAATATAGTCTTAATTTTTAAAACTATTTACCTTTTTAAAAATAGTAATAAACAAGGAGAAATATGACTTAGTTAGAAAAACAAGCTGAGATGGCTGATAGAGAGGATGAAAAATATTGTGTAGGATTGGGAAGGTGTTGAAAACCTAAATTTGGATTTAATTTGGTGAAAGGATAGGAACACCAAAAAAGGGACACTTTGGTGTTCGATGCTGTAGTCTAATTCCAACATTATTGTTCAAATCAATTTTTGATTTTGGATTTTGGTACAGTCTAGTTTCTAGGCCTTATAGGTGTCTTTATTTCTCCATGACCACTTGAAGGTGTCACTTTATAACTTGTTTTCTTCTCAAAATTTATGTCTACCTACACAAATGAAATAACAAACACATCAAAAGTAAAAGGGGAAAAAATTGAGTTAGGGGAAGTATGATCACATGATCTAGAACCCATGTTGTCTTGATCACTACCTACATTAACCCTCAAGCTAGGGTCTCTGATCAAATGTAGTTATCCCTTAGGGAATGTTCATAATCAATGCACATGGTAGATGTAAGAATGAACTTTTTCCTAGGCCCTTCCTTGATCAAGCATGCAAATCTATGTATTATGCAAAATTTTGAGCTATACAATTGACTAATTTTAATTATTTACTATGCCAAAGTAGTAAATGCTAGTTATAAAATGCCTTGTGAAGTCTTTTCTATAGGAGAATTTTTATTTTGAATTTAATATCTTATTCACATTAGCTGACATCAAAAAGATAAACAAAACTTAAGGGAGGGGCTAAGAAGGGTTTAAAATATGTTAAGTGAAGAAAAATGACTGTTGGGGCTCAAAATGCAAATGGATAGGATCACTAAAAATGTGACACTTCCATGTCCAACACTATTGTCTGATTTTGGTGCTCCTATCCTATAGGCTTAGAACCTAGGGGAATAGGATTGGTATGGGGAATACTATCTTGCTAAGGTAGAATGAATATTTAGATGGTTTTAGATGATTGGCAATGAATAAAAAGGTGATGAAGGTGAGAAAAAAGACCAAGACAAGCACATTAAAGACATGGCTAATACGAATAAGGCTCATATTATTTAGTCAGAGTCTCCTATGAATAAGACCATGAAAAGACATGATATTTGTGGTTTCTTGACCAAGTTAGGGTGTATATATTCACCCTCTTTTATTCTAGTGATGCAATGAAATGAACTACTAGAGTAAAAGAAGAAAAAAATTCATACTTGAACCTGCCTGCATGGAGGTGAATGTCTTGTAAGGGTCCAACTCACTTTCTACCTAGGGAAGTAGATAAAGAGACAAATAGTACCTAGAGAGAGAAAGAATCCAAGGAGTGGATACCCCTTATATTGAATCTGAATGCAAAATCCATGTATCATAGAGAAGGAGGGCAATGTTTTCCCCTTATGTTGAATTTTATTGAAGATGAATAATGCTCAGAGACCCGAAACTAATGTCTATCCTCTGTCCCACATAAACTCATGTAACATGTATGTATTATGTGAAGAGCAAAATCTATCATGCTCCCACTCTGAATATCTAAAATGGAATTGAGAAGTGTTCGAAGGCCCAAAACCAATGTCTATCCTCTATCCCACATAGGCTTGTGTAGTCTAGATCTAAGTAATATAATGTAACAACTACTGCAAATGGCCATGTGGTCTAATCTAGTGATAACCTAGGAATAGTTGGGTGTAATCTAAAAATTTGACAATGTATAAGAATAGAATGGAATATCTTACCATTCCATCTATATATCATGATTGATGAAGAATATGAACATTTGTGCCATGCCCCCAAATTTGGTATGTGACATGTCTATATAATCTATTAATTTGTATAGCCATATGTGATATGACATATTTTCCCATGCCTCATGTGTAAAACTAGAGACCAAAACACTATGCTCTGCACTATGTCCATAGTCTACTATCTAATTTTATAATTGTGTCATGCTATATAAAACTACATGTGTGAGACATGTAGTATGTACATGCCCCCAAATATGGTATTTGAGTTTGTATCTATATTTAAATCATTGTGAATCCATATAATCTAAACCACTATATATGAATAGTCTATGTATCTATAAACTAAAGATATAGCCCTCTGAATGTCTTGAGTAATATTGAGTGACCCACATAATCTGAATCACTATATATGTTGACCAATCTGAGTTGAACTTGATAATCTGAATGCTAGATGTGTAATAACTATGGTGTATCCATTTATGAGAGTGGATGGGTATGCTGGGTAAGTGTATAAATAGGAATAGTATGAATGATGCCACCTTTTGGGGAGAGGGATGAAATATATGATGGAAGAGGTCAAGCCAAAAGTGATGACTAGTGGTGTGGTTATAAAAACAAGGTTGGTATGTTTTGAATAAATTAAAAGGTTGTTGGATTGCTTATATTATGTTATTGAGAGTGGGACATGTTTTTGATTAGTGATGACCAAGGTGCATGTCTGGGTATAGGATAAATATAGAAATGTTTATGCCATAATAGGTAGATAATGTGGTAAGAGAGCAAAGTTTGAGTGATGTTGAAGGTATCACTGTCATGATTTTGTGAAAGGAAATGTTTTAAAAAGTGGAGTTATGGGGTTTGAGTTATGGAAAAAATGGTATTTCATTTTTGAATGAAGAAGTTGGTTAAAATGGGAAATTAGATTGATTCTTGATTCATTTGTGCATCGACTAGGTTGAGATTTTAATATCTAGAGTGAGAAAAATGTCGAGGAGATGAGCACCTATCATGACCTAGTTTGAGCATTTAACAACCCAAGTTCAGGCTGGTGGTGATGTGAACTTGGTAAACAACTCAAACTCTTGGTGTTTGTCATATTTTTGGCCTATTTTTGTGTTTTTGAGCTCTTAAATGTATCTTAAGAATTTTTTCCTATTTATAACGCTCATTTCCTGTATCCAACACTCTTGTCTAGGTTTTAATAATCCTATCCAGGGTTCAACACTTTTATCTAGTGCTTTTATTGTTACTGTAGCACTTTTGTCCAAGAGTTAGAGTTTTTATATGATGCAAATTTATTTTTCATTATTATTCATTTTTGGATTTTTATTTGGTATTATTAATTGATAATGTGCTATATCTAGTGTTTTATAGGGTGAGGTGTGGATGAGGGAGTTTCATAAGGGTTGAGTGATGGATACATTAAGGCTGCTACTCCTATCTATTAATGAGAGGGATGTTATATATAGGGAAGGGTTGGGTCATGTGTGTGACCTAGGCATAATATAGTGGGATCGATATCTGATGATCACCTTATGTGAGAGGTGGAATGTAGATACATGTACTTTTTGGCTCCCTACAGGGGAGATGACTATGATTTTGGAGGATGTGTATTATTTATTACATTTACCAATTAGTGGGTGGTGAGTGATGATACAAGATGATATGGTGATGATGCCATTGATCGTACGTCTTTGTCTTTTATTGGTGTGCTTTTGGGTATACCTTAGAGAGGTAGTGATAGTGATGTGCTACTATCAGTCATTGTGCAATCTAGAGTTTCATGCTTACATAAGTGGTTGGCTATTTTATTGGCATATTATGTTAATATGGATGGGAGTGGAGTATTTATTACATATAAGATGCACATGATTGTGTATAGTGTGGGGGTATATGGCAATGTATTATCATGGGGGAGGAATATGCTAGCCCAGTTGTATATGAAGGTGAGAAAAAAGACCAAGACAAGCACATTAAAGACATGGCTAATACGAATAAGGCTCATATTATTTAGTCAGAGTCTCCTATGAATAAGACCATGAAAAGACATGATATTTGTGGTTTCTTGACCAAGTTAGGGTGTATATATTCACCCTCTTTTATTCTAGTGATGCAATGAAATGAACTACTAGAGTAAAAGAAGAAAAAAATTCATACTTGAACCTGCCTGCATGGAGGTGAATGTCTTGTAAGGGTCCAACTCACTTTCTACCTAGGGAAGTAGATAAAGAGACAAATAGTACCTAGAGAGAGAAAGAATCCAAGGAGTGGATACCCCTTATATTGAATCTGAATGCAAAATCCATGTATCATAGAGAAGGAGGGCAATGTTTTCCCCTTATGTTGAATTTTATTGAAGATGAATAATGCTCAGAGACCCGAAACTAATGTCTATCCTCTGTCCCACATAAACTCATGTAACATGTATGTATTATGTGAAGAGCAAAATCTATCATGCTCCCACTCTGAATATCTAAAATGGAATTGAGAAGTGTTCGAAGGCCCAAAACCAATGTCTATCCTCTATCCCACATAGGCTTGTGTAGTCTAGATCTAAGTAATATAATGTAACAACTACTGCAAATGGCCATGTGGTCTAATCTAGTGATAACCTAGGAATAGTTGGGTGTAATCTAAAAATTTGACAATGTATAAGAATAGAATGGAATATCTTACCATTCCATCTATATATCATGATTGATGAAGAATATGAACATTTGTGCCATGCCCCCAAATTTGGTATGTGACATGTCTATATAATCTATTAATTTGTATAGCCATATGTGATATGACATATTTTCCCATGCCTCATGTGTAAAACTAGAGACCAAAACACTATGCTCTGCACTATGTCCATAGTCTACTATCTAATTTTATAATTGTGTCATGCTATATAAAACTACATGTGTGAGACATGTAGTATGTACATGCCCCCAAATATGGTATTTGAGTTTGTATCTATATTTAAATCATTGTGAATCCATATAATCTAAACCACTATATATGAATAGTCTATGTATCTATAAACTAAAGATATAGCCCTCTGAATGTCTTGAGTAATATTGAGTGACCCACATAATCTGAATCACTATATATGTTGACCAATCTGAGTTGAACTTGATAATCTGAATGCTAGATGTGTAATAACTATGGTGTATCCATTTATGAGAGTGGATGGGTATGCTGGGTAAGTGTATAAATAGGAATAGTATGAATGATGCCACCTTTTGGGGAGAGGGATGAAATATATGATGGAAGAGGTCAAGCCAAAAGTGATGACTAGTGGTGTGGTTATAAAAACAAGGTTGGTATGTTTTGAATAAATTAAAAGGTTGTTGGATTGCTTATATTATGTTATTGAGAGTGGGACATGTTTTTGATTAGTGATGACCAAGGTGCATGTCTGGGTATAGGATAAATATAGAAATGTTTATGCCATAATAGGTAGATAATGTGGTAAGAGAGCAAAGTTTGAGTGATGTTGAAGGTATCACTGTCATGATTTTGTGAAAGGAAATGTTTTAAAAAGTGGAGTTATGGGGTTTGAGTTATGGAAAAAATGGTATTTCATTTTTGAATGAAGAAGTTGGTTAAAATGGGAAATTAGATTGATTCTTGATTCATTTGTGCATCGACTAGGTTGAGATTTTAATATCTAGAGTGAGAAAAATGTCGAGGAGATGAGCACCTATCATGACCTAGTTTGAGCATTTAACAACCCAAGTTCAGGCTGGTGGTGATGTGAACTTGGTAAACAACTCAAACTCTTGGTGTTTGTCATATTTTTGGCCTATTTTTGTGTTTTTGAGCTCTTAAATGTATCTTAAGAATTTTTTCCTATTTATAACGCTCATTTCCTGTATCCAACACTCTTGTCTAGGTTTTAATAATCCTATCCAGGGTTCAACACTTTTATCTAGTGCTTTTATTGTTACTGTAGCACTTTTGTCCAAGAGTTAGAGTTTTTATATGATGCAAATTTATTTTTCATTATTATTCATTTTTGGATTTTTATTTGGTATTATTAATTGATAATGTGCTATATCTAGTGTTTTATAGGGTGAGGTGTGGATGAGGGAGTTTCATAAGGGTTGAGTGATGGATACATTAAGGCTGCTACTCCTATCTATTAATGAGAGGGATGTTATATATAGGGAAGGGTTGGGTCATGTGTGTGACCTAGGCATAATATAGTGGGATCGATATCTGATGATCACCTTATGTGAGAGGTGGAATGTAGATACATGTACTTTTTGGCTCCCTACAGGGGAGATGACTATGATTTTGGAGGATGTGTATTATTTATTACATTTACCAATTAGTGGGTGGTGAGTGATGATACAAGATGATATGGTGATGATGCCATTGATCGTACGTCTTTGTCTTTTATTGGTGTGCTTTTGGGTATACCTTAGAGAGGTAGTGATAGTGATGTGCTACTATCAGTCATTGTGCAATCTAGAGTTTCATGCTTACATAAGTGGTTGGCTATTTTATTGGCATATTATGTTAATATGGATGGGAGTGGAGTATTTATTACATATAAGATGCACATGATTGTGTATAGTGTGGGGGTATATGGCAATGTATTATCATGGGGGAGGAATATGCTAGCCCAGTTGTATATGAAGGTGAGAAAAAAGACCAAGACAAGCACATTAAAGACATGGCTAATACGAATAAGGCTCATATTATTTAGTCAGAGTCTCCTATGAATAAGACCATGAAAAGACATGATATTTGTGGTTTCTTGACCAAGTTAGGGTGTATATATTCACCCTCTTTTATTCTAGTGATGCAATGAAATGAACTACTAGAGTAAAAGAAGAAAAAAATTCATACTTGAACCTGCCTGCATGGAGGTGAATGTCTTGTAAGGGTCCAACTCACTTTCTACCTAGGGAAGTAGATAAAGAGACAAATAGTACCTAGAGAGAGAAAGAATCCAAGGAGTGGATACCCCTTATATTGAATCTGAATGCAAAATCCATGTATCATAGAGAAGGAGGGCAATGTTTTCCCCTTATGTTGAATTTTATTGAAGATGAATAATGCTCAGAGACCCGAAACTAATGTCTATCCTCTGTCCCACATAAACTCATGTAACATGTATGTATTATGTGAAGAGCAAAATCTATCATGCTCCCACTCTGAATATCTAAAATGGAATTGAGAAGTGTTCGAAGGCCCAAAACCAATGTCTATCCTCTATCCCACATAGGCTTGTGTAGTCTAGATCTAAGTAATATAATGTAACAACTACTGCAAATGGCCATGTGGTCTAATCTAGTGATAACCTAGGAATAGTTGGGTGTAATCTAAAAATTTGACAATGTATAAGAATAGAATGGAATATCTTACCATTCCATCTATATATCATGATTGATGAAGAATATGAACATTTGTGCCATGCCCCCAAATTTGGTATGTGACATGTCTATATAATCTATTAATTTGTATAGCCATATGTGATATGACATATTTTCCCATGCCTCATGTGTAAAACTAGAGACCAAAACACTATGCTCTGCACTATGTCCATAGTCTACTATCTAATTTTATAATTGTGTCATGCTATATAAAACTACATGTGTGAGACATGTAGTATGTACATGCCCCCAAATATGGTATTTGAGTTTGTATCTATATTTAAATCATTGTGAATCCATATAATCTAAACCACTATATATGAATAGTCTATGTATCTATAAACTAAAGATATAGCCCTCTGAATGTCTTGAGTAATATTGAGTGACCCACATAATCTGAATCACTATATATGTTGACCAATCTGAGTTGAACTTGATAATCTGAATGCTAGATGTGTAATAACTATGGTGTATCCATTTATGAGAGTGGATGGGTATGCTGGGTAAGTGTATAAATAGGAATAGTATGAATGATGCCACCTTTTGGGGAGAGGGATGAAATATATGATGGAAGAGGTCAAGCCAAAAGTGATGACTAGTGGTGTGGTTATAAAAACAAGGTTGGTATGTTTTGAATAAATTAAAAGGTTGTTGGATTGCTTATATTATGTTATTGAGAGTGGGACATGTTTTTGATTAGTGATGACCAAGGTGCATGTCTGGGTATAGGATAAATATAGAAATGTTTATGCCATAATAGGTAGATAATGTGGTAAGAGAGCAAAGTTTGAGTGATGTTGAAGGTATCACTGTCATGATTTTGTGAAAGGAAATGTTTTAAAAAGTGGAGTTATGGGGTTTGAGTTATGGAAAAAATGGTATTTCATTTTTGAATGAAGAAGTTGGTTAAAATGGGAAATTAGATTGATTCTTGATTCATTTGTGCATCGACTAGGTTGAGATTTTAATATCTAGAGTGAGAAAAATGTCGAGGAGATGAGCACCTATCATGACCTAGTTTGAGCATTTAACAACCCAAGTTCAGGCTGGTGGTGATGTGAACTTGGTAAACAACTCAAACTCTTGGTGTTTGTCATATTTTTGGCCTATTTTTGTGTTTTTGAGCTCTTAAATGTATCTTAAGAATTTTTTCCTATTTATAACGCTCATTTCCTGTATCCAACACTCTTGTCTAGGTTTTAATAATCCTATCCAGGGTTCAACACTTTTATCTAGTGCTTTTATTGTTACTGTAGCACTTTTGTCCAAGAGTTAGAGTTTTTATATGATGCAAATTTATTTTTCATTATTATTCATTTTTGGATTTTTATTTGGTATTATTAATTGATAATGTGCTATATCTAGTGTTTTATAGGGTGAGGTGTGGATGAGGGAGTTTCATAAGGGTTGAGTGATGGATACATTAAGGCTGCTACTCCTATCTATTAATGAGAGGGATGTTATATATAGGGAAGGGTTGGGTCATGTGTGTGACCTAGGCATAATATAGTGGGATCGATATCTGATGATCACCTTATGTGAGAGGTGGAATGTAGATACATGTACTTTTTGGCTCCCTACAGGGGAGATGACTATGATTTTGGAGGATGTGTATTATTTATTACATTTACCAATTAGTGGGTGGTGAGTGATGATACAAGATGATATGGTGATGATGCCATTGATCGTACGTCTTTGTCTTTTATTGGTGTGCTTTTGGGTATACCTTAGAGAGGTAGTGATAGTGATGTGCTACTATCAGTCATTGTGCAATCTAGAGTTTCATGCTTACATAAGTGGTTGGCTATTTTATTGGCATATTATGTTAATATGGATGGGAGTGGAGTATTTATTACATATAAGATGCACATGATTGTGTATAGTGTGGGGGTATATGGCAATGTATTATCATGGGGGAGGAATATGCTAGCCCAGTTGTATAGGGATATCTACAAGTTCACATAGGAGTCATTTAGTGGTAGGATGAGTGTGGTAACCTTATTACATTATTGGGCCTATGAGCACATAGTAGCTATGCAATTGATTGGATTACCAAGGGCAAAGTAGGCATCTCCATAACCATTTAGGGAGTGTTGGATGAGCACATTGGTTATTTGATCCCATGGGATGGTCCATTATAGGTGGTTTTTATATGGATTAATGGCTAGTGACATCATATAAAGGCCTTATAGAGGATTTCTTGGGTGGGTAGAGGATGGAGTACAACTACGATACATGAGGGTCAACTATTGGATACATGACCACTGGGGTGGACTATATGAGTGATTTTAGTATGAGCACATTACTAGATAGTTTGGGGTGCCACATGATGTGCCCCCATTAGAATGGGTGTGGGTGAGGAGTGCGCAAGCATCTACAAGGGTAGGAACTCATGTGAGGCCTACTGAGGTTGAGCTCACACCATTACCTTTAGATGTGAGGGATGAGGTCATATATATTCTAGATGTGGATGATGTTGGATGCACATATGCATATATTACATGGTGGGCTAGGCACTAGTGGGATCTATTATATCATATTGAGGTAGTGGATGCTCCCAAGTATGAGGATCTTGAGCTGATCTAGATGATGGGAGGTAAGTAATGATTACATTTGAAATCTATATAAATTTGTGCTTTAGTTTGATTTCAAAGTAATAGATAATGTAGTGTCATAATTTTGTGTGTAGGTGAAGTGGGAGATGCTCAAGATGGAGCATAGGCTGGGGTAGGAGGTGGAGATGATGATTGTTGGGAGACAATAATCAAGTCAAAACTCTGAGAGCTCACATGGCATATACCTAATAATGTGGTGGAGGAGGGATTGATAGAGCATGTGATGGTCATGTCTCATATCGACGCCCATCTATTTAACAAGGTTGTTATAGTGATAGTTGCATATGTTAGGGAAGTAAGAGGGAGAGACGAGATAAGATTTGAGTTGGATAGGAAAAAGATACCCTGACCTAATTTTGGATCTATTAGTACAAGGATCATGGATGAGTATACATATCTTTAGAGATGATACGTGGAATTGCATGAGGAGCATGGTAAAATACTAGAGTCAGAGATTCATTGCAAGATGCATGTAGTAGCTGGAAGAGGTGTGGGGTCATTGAGTGCTAGAGTAGATTATGAGACTAGCACTAGTGGAGAGACTGAGATTGAGAGTGAGGGCTTGACATCCATTCATGACTGATTGTACTTGATATTGGTGTATGTGTATTGAATTATATATATATATATATATATATATATATATATATATATATATATATATGGATACTTATTTTATTTTAACTCATGCATATTATGTTATGGAATTTGGATTATGTAAGTATATTTATTGTAAGTGGTTGATTAAAAATAGTTGATTTGCCATTGATGTTAAGGTTGTATATGTTTTTTAAAATGGTATTTGTGATGTGATTTGATTATTTTTGATAAGTTCAAGTGTGATGCTATGTTTTATTTTGAATTATATGTGAGTAAAAAAACTTTATTGTTTTATAATTTGGTAAATTGATTTGATGAAGTAAATTGGTTTACGATTCATAAAATAAGATATTGGTAGGATCAAGATTTAGATAATTTGGTTTGGTTAGGGATGGTTATTTAGAACTAGGAATGTTAGTTGTTATTATAAGGTGATGTAAGATATCACTCTGTGCATATCAACCCCATGGCTATTGTATCACTATTTGAACCCTAATGGCTAACTAAATAAGTGGCCATACTACTCATGTTATGTAGAAATATGCCTTATATTTGATACTATCTATGGTGCCCTAATTATAGATATACATAGAGACTCTATAATATGTAACCTTAATGGATGTGCAACTATAACTATGTACCATGAAGGAGGCTCATCTATCCACAATTTTACTAGATTACTACATGAAATAACACCCTATGGCCTTTGTTATGATGCATATGACTAAGAAATAGATCAAGATGGAATTATAACCTATGATTGTGGCTTGTATAATCTTAATAATAGTATATTTATACATGAAATAGGTCCTAGAAAACTCAATTGTAGTGAATATCTATTTGGAGTGATACTTTGTAATATGGGTTTATCTAATCTTAATTGTAGTGGGTTGCTACATGAGATAGGACCCTAAAAAATCTACTATGGTACTTGTGACTGTGTTGGATATGTGTATGGAAATACACTATGTAATCCTTGTACTACACTACTATATGTACACTTCTCTCATTGTACTAGTCTCCAAACCCTTTGAGTAGGTGGGATAGGAGATCTCCTATGACACTCTATCGTAGAAACTGCATTAATCTCATGATGAATAACCAATGATTCCTATGAAGAAATGTCGTAGGATGACTTAGTCATAGAGGAATGACGTCTAGGAATCCATGATGGAGGAGATGTCGGTGCCCCTAGTGTGAATTTTATGACACTATTACTAACACATATATTAATACAATCCCTAAGTCCATAATAATCATTATCTTTGTGTCCATATAAATGATGATATTTACAAAATGGATGATGTGGCTACCTTTGTAAGAGATGTGGATCTTGATGATGAGTAAAAGGCAATGTGATTAACCTCCTATATATTAGTGCTAATAATATGACATATGAGCTATCCCATTTTTAATCAAACTATAATGGTTCCCTACTACTATTTTATTTAGTGCATATTGTAGGTGGAGCTCTAGAAATTGGTGTTCTATTATTAATTGGTTATTTTTTTAGCTATGGTCTCCTATCTTGTTCGGGACATGGTGGATTTTGAGATCTAGAGCTATAGATGGAGGTAATGCTATGAAATTTAGAATAAATTGATTAACTGAATCTAAATCAATCAATCCCAATTTCTTCTCCAAGGCTAAAAATGTACAACATAAGTGCATAAAAGAGGACTCTCTGATATAATATATGCTCTAGGAGAGGTTGGTGAATCCCCTTAATAAAGATATACTATACCTCTAAATCTATTATTTTATAGATCAGGCATAACATACAATTATTAAATCATAAGATATAATCATTGACTATCTCTGAATGATTTTGATGTAATGCAAAAAGTGTATCATATGTAGCATGAGCGCCCATGTTTGATATGTAATAATTGATAAATGACTCCTCTAAGTCATCATATGTATGCAAAGAACCAATAGGGAGTAGAGGAAAGAACTAATTCTATGCATTAACCACTAATGTCTGTTGGAACAACTCACATGAGATGACAAAGCCTTTTGAAAGGCTTTAAGGTGCATGAATGGATTTCTAGTTCCATCGAATTGAGGTAATGATGGTATATATAAATGCTTAGGCAATAAAGTTTTGACAAATGTCTTTGGAAGAGGGTTATCATGTAAGTCATTGGCATCCATCCAAGACTTATAAGCCTTGTTTTCTAAAGTAAGGAGATGTACTTGGTGTTGAAATTCACCAACTACATGCATCAAAGAAACAATATCCTAGGATCTTTAGAGGAATGGTAACTTGGACCTTAGTAGAGGGATGTGGGATATCATTCTCTTTAGGTGTAGAGTGAGAAACAATTGCTACTATAGTATAGGGTGGCTTGGGAGATTTATTGGTATCTTTAGTATTTAGTGAATCACATTTTGATTGAATATAAGGTGTGTTGTTATAATTTAAATGTGCATCATTTTAAATAAAATCATGTATAGAAGTATAAGCAACATTTTTTAATGCATTATATTTGAGAGAAGGAGTAAGAGAAGAGTTAGAAGCATGTGATGTATTATCTTCTTCACTATATGCATAATAGTCATCATTATTCCATGCATTATCACAATCAAAATTTTGTTCATTAGAAAGAGAAGTAGAAGTATCACTGTCATATTCACTCTCATTGTCATATTCATTTGCATGTTCACTATCATACTCATGATCACTTCCATTATTACTAGGGAGAGGGGTAAGAGAAGATGTTCATTATTTTCTAATATGCAATAAATTGTCATGTGAAATTGGAATACTATGTGCATCATTGTTATCCTTGAATGGAGTGCATGAATTATTTTCATTTGAATTATGAGAAGTAAGAGTAAGAGAGTTATCATTTATACATTATTTTGTCATTATTTGAGATGAAAAAGTAGAGTTAAGAACATGTGATTGACCATTTGAACTATGCATTGGAAATTTTATTCTATTTCATTAATATTGTTGTAATTTGAATATAGAAGTAGCAAAAGAGAGGGAGAAACTAGGTTCAAATGCAGAAAATTATCACCAATGAGAGGTTCACTTGGAATTGCATGACTAATTTATACATTTGATGTATTGTTCATAGGAGAATGAGGTGAAAATTAACTTTCCCATTTATCAAAATTATTTTCTTTGGAAGAGGGAAGAAAAGAGATAGGTTTGAGAGAAGAAGATGCATCTACTTTTTATTCACTATCACTTTCATATGCATCATCATATTCCTCATTACAATAATAGTAATTGTCTTCATTGTAAATGAAATCATTTTCCTTCTTTTTTTCCAATGTGCAATTTTGCAATTTTGTCTATTCATTGTCATAATTATGAGAAAAATCTAGAAATTTATTTATAGGATGAGAGGGAAGAAGTGCCTTAGTTTCCATTCTATTTCTTTCATTAAAGAGAGTATGTAAAAGTACTATTAAGCAAATAAATACAAGAATGACTACTAACATAGGGATTTTGAAAATATTTTTGACACTACAAACAATTATAAAAATTCCAAAATCTTTATCTAAAAATTGTAAGAGAGGAAGGCTTATGGTTTGAGGACCTAGTTTGGAAATCTAGGGTTTTGGGTTGGATTTTTTAGAATTTTGAAATTTATTGCAATAAGTTTAATTGTAAAATAAATTTGAATAAAATAAATGTACAAAAATTTATACAAAAATTAGAATTTTGACATTGAATTTTAGCACAAAAATGTGAAGGAAAACCCTAGCGGTACCTAGGGTTTGAGAGTTTGTTTGAAGTCAGGTTCACCAAATGATTTAACTTATTTTAGGAATAATGTAATTTTATTCCTATTTTAGTTAAAGGTCTACATTAATAAACAATTTTAGGGATGGGGATTTATCATGTCCCCTTTGTAATTAATTTGAAGCTGAGGGAAAATTAGCTAATTTCAATATTCCTTCAACACTATTCCTAGGGACACTATTCACCAAGTCACTATTCAACAACACTATTCACATGTACTATTCACTGGTATTATTCATAGAGCACTATTCATTATTAATATTCATGGTGACATGGTGGATCACTATTCATGGTGACATGGTAGGTGACTTAGTAGTGAGGTAGATTATGAATGACAAGGCAAGTGATGCAGGTGATGATGTAGTAGTGAGGTGACTTGGAGATGAGGTGGCATGACTCACAAAGGTTCCTCACATGGGATTCAAATCATGTGACTAAAGGTGGGATGTAATTTTCCACTAATTTCTCTTATGTCTTCATCATCAAGCATTAAATTTGTCCATATGGGTAAAGATAACACCAAATCTCATGGATTTGCTATTCACAATTTTTTGAAAAGTCAAAAGGTGGATGGTGAAAGTGATGTTTGACACATAAGAGCACTTAGATGAAAAATAACATTCTTTCCCACCACTTAGAGAATGTGGCAAATTTATTTTGTCTTGCATGGTATGGGTTGGTGGAAGAGTAAAAAAGAAGATTGTGCATGCTTGGAGTATTGTGTGCACTTTGGAAAGTGGGAGACAATATACTATATGCTAATTTGGATTACATGTGAAGGTGGAGAATCCATTATGGAAGCATGATAAGTGGAGGAAAAAGTGGGGATTCATTATGAAAGCATGAAAGCATGCCCAATAGTGCACATTTTTTCACACATGAAATATGGCACTATATTATCTCTCTCCTCATCATTCATCTCTCTTTCCTTATTCTTTGCAAATCCTATAAATATGGATCTCTTCCATTTGTAATGCATAATTGAAAAAACCAATTAAACCCCCATTTTGAGTATTGAACTCATGTTCAACTCTTCCATCTTCTTCAGATGAAAACCTGAATAAAGGATATAAGTCAATGGAAAAAACACCATTGGTTTCATAAATCAAAGGACAAAACCCCTTTGGTTTAGTATGACAATCTCATCCTGAGATTGTGAATGTGATTTTAATGTAGATACAGAGTAGCAGAGTGCTAGTGTTTATGTGCAAATTTTCTAGTGTGTTAAATATTTTATATTTCATGTGTTGGTATTATGTGGTATGCATCTTCAGATTCAAATTGTGTGAAGGAGTGTGTTTGTGGCTAGTCATATTTTGTAAGTGTGGTATTATACCATATTGTTTATAATCTATGTTATATAATTGTTGTTGATGGATATTATCTCCTACAATATCTTAGTAATTTTTTTATGTGAATGTATAAGCAGATATTTATAAGTGTCATCATTCAATATAGTGTGGTATTCATGTGTGTTTCCCATAGTTATGTTGAGTATATTTTTAGATTTGAGTTTATCTGCGTAGTTTGGATCTTATAGTGTTGGGTGTTTGTATTAATAATCCCATAAGGGTTATTACATTAGTTTATTATATCTCTTCATCTTCATTAGAATCATCCTCAATATCCTTAATTATCACAAACTCTCCCTATGTTGGTTCTGAGCATAGAGGTGTAGCAGGAAAGCATTGTGATTATTCCACTTTGGGACTGCCTGTTGGAGTCTTAGGCTACCTTTTGTAAACTAAAGGGGTCATTAGCTATGTGAGGGAGCCTTACTAGGTAGATGCCACCACATATTGTGTTGCTATCCTAGTAGATAAAATAATCTATACTTGGGGAATAGTAGTAGTCACTTGAATAACACTTGTAAAGAGATGTTCTTGTGTTTTATCCTCCTCATCTGAATTTAAAATGATGGGGTCACCTACCTGTGCTCCCTTGATAGAACTAGTTTCAAGCACCTTGGGTTGTTTCTTGACAACCCTTAATTATAAAGGGGGATCTTGAGATGATGGACCCACCTGGTCCTTGGATAGTTCCTCAGACTATCCTCTCTAAAAGTTAGAATACTCCCATCCTCTGTATAGAGAGTTCTTGTTATCCAATTCTCTTATAGTGACTGAGGGCTCATCTTGGATCCTTTTTAAATGATCTTCCCTCAGTGTAATGACCCTAACTCTCTCCAAAATGTCCTCATCTCATTTTGCATTAATAAACATAAAATCATAAGAATAAGGAACTTGGCCATAGGGGATGTTAAATCCCTATAGATGCCTTTGAATAAACCTATGTTAATCCTAGTCTCTATGTAGAAGTATGGGGAAAGGATAACTCCCCCACTTGCCTCCCACTTCTCCAAAATTCTTCTTTATTGTGTAGACCATTCTCCCAATTGTTATATGGTGGCCAATTTACAAATATTTCTTCTACCTAGGAAGACCACCATAATTAGAAAGTAATTTATTGCTTTACCAACTTGTTTAGGACATATTTTATGAGACACAAAGGATTAACCTTGTTCCCCCAAATCATTATGACTATGAATTTTGGATAGAGGAAGTAATCCCATTTACCGTCTAAGTTATTTACAACATATGGTCCAATTTTGGGCATGTGTAAGCCATGAATGGCTTGACAAAATTATAGATATATGTCCTCTACTACTCTGACCATATTATTAATGTAGGCATATATGTGCATAAATTAGTAGTGTTCATAAATTATATTTTTGATATAGTCTATGGCTAAAGTCTATAATTCCCTAAGGTTTCTATAACAAGTTCCCATAATGACATCTAACAAATAGGACATCATATAGAAATTGCTCAAAGGCATGGTACACTTGTCCTTGTGAATTATCTGCTCTCTCAAATGGAAGCTGATTATATCACCTCGGGCATATGCAACATCATGGGTGAGCATCATGTATAACAATGACACCCAATCTAGATTAATAAAATGAATACTTGGCATACTGTAAAGTTAGTTCAAGAGGACTATGTTGATGCATATCCCCATTCTAAACTTATTGATATAAATAAATCCCTTTGGCTTCTTCCCTTTCCATGTGATGGTCTAGTATGGGAGTAACCATGAAGAGAGTGCCTTTTCCATTGAGGTCTTTGCTTTAAACTAAGGTATTGTATGCTTGTCAAAGTGTACATCGGGTATATTCAAAGACAGGTATCTTTGGAAGTCAAGTCTTGAAATGCACGTGATAATTATGTTATTTACAGAGTAATGAAGGAAATAATCCTATGATATCCTACCTAAGAAAAATATATGTGTAGGAGGTTGATGCATGGCATCACCTCTAGATTAGAGAAAATAAAATGTAACCTTTAGCATTTGAAAGCCATCAATTTTTGGACAAATAACCTGTTAGTGAGTGTCATCTCATCCTCCTCTAAAAGCACATCCATAGAATTAACTATGTCCCATAACTCTGAATAGTTAGTGTATCTATTTTTGAATATGGTAGAATCAAACACTATATCCAAGAACTCTGTCGAATCTTTGATTGAATATGGTGATGGTGAATTTTCTCCCCTGAATATCCTAGATGAAGATGCCACTACTATATATGCTATGTGCTACTTATAGTTTCCTTTTAGGTGATATGTATATTGTATTCTCAATTCTGATCTACCTTGATCACTATTTACTCTTAATTCTCTTTGTAGGGAGTAGCTAGGGCTCTTTGATGCACAGTATAGTAGGAGAATTCAAATGCAAGTTTATTATAAATTAATGAAGTATTCAATGGTTATGCATCAAATATATATAATTTTACATTGAATAATAGTTCATGTGACATAAATTCCCAATTTTTACTTTACTCATAATTTTTACATAATTCAAACTCTATTAGTTCAATTTGGTGGGGGTCTCATACTATTAATGGGAAGTATTTTCATGCTTTATTCAACTAAGTATAGTAAGGGCTAATAGTGTTCTCAGTAGTAAGGCATTCATTAGGGAAAATGTTTTGGCAAAATGTCCAAAATCTAATTCCTTCAGGTGAATTATTTTAGACAAAATGTTTGCAAATAATTTATATAATGAACTATTTCATCATGTAAAAGTTCTAAAGAAATTATCCTGAAGGGTCACTTCCAAAATTTCAAAAGGGCTATGTTCATCAATAAAAAACTTAAAGGGTGTACTTCAAAGGGTGTACTTCATAGAGAATTTCATCCATGACAAAAAGTCCTAAAGGATCTGATTCATAAAGGCTACTTCAAATGGATTTAAAAGGTTGAAGGGAAAGTTTGAGACAAAGTCTTGAGGGGTAGGTTTCACAAATACTAAAGTGTATGTCCCCTTGGGGTCATTGTTTTGGAAAAATTATGTAGGGCTTGAATTCTATTGGGGAAATTGTTTCAGATAAAATTTCCTTGAAGACAATTATCTTGAAGGGGTAAGTTCTAGAGGGACAATAAAAGGGCCTAAGATAAAGTCCTAAAGGATAGGGAAATTTTATCAAACAAAATGTCTGACATAATAAATATGAAGACTAATTCTTGTAGAAAAAAAGTTTTGAAGATAAAAGCCTAGAAAAGATAAGCCAAAAATATAAAACCTGATAGAGACAAATTGCACAAGTATGATAAAGATAAACCCAAAAACATAAGCCCAATAGAATAAGCCTGGTAGAAAGAATTAGTCTATGATCATAATACCAATGCCATTTTGCTAAAGTATGAAAAAGACAATAATCAATCTTTTCCCATAATTTGCATAAACATATAGAAGAGGGGATAAAAGTCTAGACCATAGTCTAAAAAAAGTGGGTGCCCATTTCCTTATGAAAAAGGGGGTGTTGCATATAACAAATGGTGACTCATAGGGGGAATACTCCTAAGTATTCAAGAACCCAAAACTTTGGTTTACAATCTTAAATCAATCAAGTATATTATAGAATAAAACTTAAATCATAAACATGAAAGAGACTCCTAAGTTCATTTGCACAACATACTTGAATTTTAATTTATTGGATCTATGTGTCAAACATGTAGTTTATCTAACCCCTGCTATGATGATTTTTTCAAAGGATGGATGAAGCTATAGGTTTAGTTATAATATCTCTTAAAGCTCAAAAATAAGGGAAGCTCATGCATTACTCTACTACCATCTAGACGTCCATAGTCCCAACATAAATACCTTGGGTTCCTTCTCTTCTCATTTCATTATTTTTTATTGATCATGATACATGGTATATTGACCTTATTTCATCATGTGAACCTTTTGATTTTATTTTAATTTTCCTTTTATATTTTGATATTATTGGTTTTTTCTTCTTATTTTGTTTTTATTTTGATCTTGGATGAAAATAAAAGAGTTGAAACGCTAGTGAGATAGTATAATTATAAAACAAATCATTACTAGAATGTCCCTGCCAGTCACATCTATTCTTAGAATTATCATTTCAAATAGGTATTTAATGTGATAAGTGCATTTAATCCAATAAAATAATAAAACTTTCTAAATTTGTATGAAGTAATCATAAGAGCAACTTCTGCATGCCTGGTAAAATGTTTTAATTGTGACACCATCTAGAATAATCCTTGATTACCAACCTTCATCCTAAAGACTCAAAAAACACAAAAATACACCTAATCTATAAACTAGTCCCAAAGTGTCTGAAATTTTAATTTTACCCTTTTCTACAAGTCATAAGCTCAGTTGGTTTTGGATTTTTAGCTTGGTTATAGTTAGAGCAAACATAATTTTGATTGTCATAGAAATAAAAAAAACTAATCTAAAAAGTGGGAAATTAATCTAGAAAAACAAAATACTGAGAAGTAGGAAAGATTAAGCTAGAAAACCATAAATACAATCTATAAAAGTAGCAAATCAAATCTAATCCTACAACTACATTCATCTATTTCATCAATTTAGGGATCCTTCAGTCAGTACAACCATGAAGTAGTGATTCAATAATTATCTATCGACTAGATATGTAAGCTTGTTGCCTTGGATATCCTTAAAAAAAAAATTGTTATTCCACATGATCTCTAAAATTTGATATAGTCCAATCCATAGTGGGACAAACTTATCATGTTGTCCTTTATTCTCATGAGCTTTATCTTAAAGTAGCACTAGATCTAAAATTTTGAATGCTTTGACTTTCACTCTCTTGTTAAACCACCTCTTGACCATATCCTTGTGTTTACTAAATGTTTATAAGGTTTTAGTCCTTGAATATTCCATTTCTATTATATCCAATAGTCTTAATTTTGCTTTATCATTTGGTTCCATGTAGTCTTGCATACATTGATAAGTGGGTAGCTTCAACATGATAGGGAAAATTGGTTTGCATCCATACACTAGTAGATAAGGTGAAGCTTTAAGGGCTTGCTTGTATTTAGTCCTATCTTCCCAAAGAGTATACTTCAATAAATTGTGCCAGTCCCTAGGCTTATCCCCTAATGATTTCTTAATTACATCAATTAGATTCTTGTATATTAATTTTATTAATACATTTACCTAGGGGTAATAGTTAGAATTTGACCTGATAATGATTTGGTTATCATGTGCCCACTCAATAAATTTTGCTGATATGAAAGTCGATCCATTTTTACAAACCAAAGAAATGGGTGAGCCAAATCTGGTGGTTATGTGTTCCTCCAAAAATTAAATCACATCTTGTGCTCTATTATTCTTTATGGCTATGGCCTTGATCCATCTAGTGAAATAATTAGTAGAAATAAGCATGAATTTATGGCTTACCAAGGAATTTGGGTTGATGACACCAATGAATTTTAAACCCCATTAGGCAAATTGCCTTCCTTTAATAATTGGTTGTAAAGGCATTATTGCATGTACTTCTATCTTGGCTAAAGATTAACATTAATGGCATGTTCTCACATGAACATGAGCATACTCAAGGATGATTGGCTAATAATAACCCATTATCAATATATTATGGGTCGTGGTATTTCTAGATGGGTGACCACTACTTATCTTCTGATGCAATTTATCTAGGATTTATATAGCTTCCTCTACATATACACACCTGAAATAGATACCTTTATAATTCATTTTATAGAGGAATCCCTTCTTGATCATGTAATGAGTAGATTTGAGCCTCAAAGCTCTCATCATTTCTCTATTGAGCTACGGGAAACAAGTTTATTTAAGTAAATATTGTATTATATCAGTATACCACTCTCTTTTAGATACTATAGCTTCACATACCTCTTCAACAGTGATGCATGGATCAGGTTCAGTCATGAGCTAAATAATGTCTTAACCTTTAATGATATTTGTAGGCTTGATCTCTATGTTGAATTCTTGTAGTTTGGCCATCTATTTACCTCAACATTCCCCTAGATCATTTTGAGATAGGGTGAGTTTGACAATAGGATCATGAATAATTGTAATGGTTTTATTACTTAAGATGTAATGCTGATATTCTTCTTCACTTTTTTGACAAGGGTAAAAATCTATTTGTCAATCATAAAGTACCTAAGTTGTACATCTTTTATATTTGTGCTCATAAACATGATTAGATGCTCTATCTTATCCTTCTTCTATGTGATGACCACAATAATCATATTCTCTGAAGAAAATGAGTATAGGTATAAATATTTATTAAAATCTAGAATAATCAATACTAGAGCCTATGATATTACGTCTTTATTGTCATGTAAGGACTTTCAGTCTTTAGCTATCCACTCTATTTTGGCATCCTACTTGAGCATGACATTTAGAGGCCTAACAATTTTTGAAAATATTGAGATGAAATTCCTTATGAATTTAATATTTTCAAATAATTATCTAAGCTCTTTCTCACTGTTTGATGACTGAATTTTTAAATCACCTAAATTCTATTTGTATCAATGGCGGTCCCATCCTTGGTGATGATGTGAGTCAAAAGCATGCCTTTAGTGACTCTAAATATATATATTTTTGGGTTTAGTGAAATACCAAACCTTATTCATCTCTTGAATATGGACTATAGGTGACTTATGTGATCCTTCCTATCCTTTGAAAATACCGTAATATCATTCATGTATATGATTATGCATTTTCCTGTTAGTCCTTTGAAGGCATGATCAATGGCACATTGAAAGGTCACTCTTGTGTTTATTAGGTTGAATGGTATCATCTTATATGCATAAGCTCCCCAATTTGTAGTTAACACCATCTTCATTCTATTCTCATATTACACTAGTACCTGATTATAGCCTAAACATCCATCTAAGAAAGACATCATTTTTGAACCACTTACTATTTGTATCACCTCATCTAGAGAAGGTAGGGGATAATTGTCTATTTTATAGGCCTTATTTTAGGTTCTTAAAATATACACATAATTTGATATCACCTTTCTTCTTTCTTACTGGGACCAAATTGGCCATCTAGGTAGAATGTTTTACCAAAAAGATTATTTTTGTGCTTAACAACTTCACTTCTCTTTGAAACAGAGGCTTTAGAATAGGATTAATCAGTCTTTGCCTTTGTTTGAATGGCTTATGATCTCTATTCAATGGAATCATATGAGTAATGACCTGTGGGTCATATACTTTCAAATATTCATATGTCTAAGGAATGAAATCTCTATATCGAGTGATTAAATCTTTTGCTAACTGTCTTTCTTTTAGGGTACAACTAAGGTCAATATTAACATAGTGTGGGTTATGCTCATCTCCTAGATTTTCTATTTTTAAGTTTGATTTATTGATCTTGGGCTACTTGAGTTGCTAAGATTGAGGGTCTATGTTGAATGGTCATTCCAAAGAGACCAACCCAGTTAGAATTTGATTTTCTATGAGTTAAAGAATGCCCTCTTTATCTGATTCCTCTTGATAGAGGTGATTAATGTCCTTGCCATCGATGATTTGAGATTTGAATTCCCCTAAATTGGTTAAAATTGAATAATCTATTAAACATCATCAAAGACCTAGAAATTTTATATGTTATCCAGAATAGAGGGGCAAGGTACCAATTTAATTGAGAACTTTTTATTATCTTAGATTATTATAATAGCTCTAAATTAACAACATTAGTAGCTAATGAATCAATGGTTTGATTTTTCTCTCTAAGAAATTTTACTATGTTGAAAGCTTCAAAGCTTTCAATCAGGTCCCATGCTTTGTGCTTGTATCTCTTCAAATAAGACAACTTGCATTGGTATTTATTTTTGGCTTGATTGACACTAGATCTGAGTCACCAAATATTAATACTTACTTTACATGGTTCTTAAGTCCAAATTTTAATCCCAAAATTAGGGCTTCATACTAAACTCTATTATTAATGTAGGGAAATTATAACTTGTATGATACCAAGAACATTTTACCTTATGGATCAATTGGCTTGATTGCTATGCCTAATCCTTGCTTGGAAGTAGCACCATTAAAGTGTAGAGTCTATAGCTAATTGGAACCTTCATATTCTAGCTTCTATACTTGATTTTGATTAGTGAAAGTATAAATGCCAAGGCTGGGTGACTCATACTTTACCTCTTCATTCTTGATGTTGTACTCCATAATGGGATACTTCATTATTGACTCTCTATCAATTCTAATTTGATTCATAATTCCTCTCTATGATAGCTAGATATGAGAGAAGTATATAGAGAAATACTTATTGAGTGTTTTAGACCAATCCCTGCTCAAAAATAGATCATAGCCTTCAAGTATATCTATGACTAGAATATTAGTGGTCATCTATACTTGTGGTTCAAAATCGACTTGAATGCACACATTGGTCAATTCTCCAACTATTGGTACCACTATTTTTTCCAATTGAGAAACCATTCTCTTTGAAGTAATCAGTGTTAAACCAAGATTTTGCCATATATAAGTAGCATGATAGTTGTGGATGCTCTAGAATCAACTAAATAATTATAAATGTTCTTATCAAATGCTTGGATAGTTAGCAGGAAGGGTGGAACTTATAGCTTACTCTTGTAGATTGCATTGTCATCAATAAATTTCACTTTGTCTATAGATGCTTTGGCTCTTTCTATAGGAGCTTCCATTAATAAACTTCCATAGTAGATCCTTTCGTTTAAGGATCTGAGCTAACTCATGAAGAGTTATATTTGCCTTGATCTTTTTCATATCCTCTACAATGTTGTATCCTCCTTTACTTGGTTCTTCCTTCCTCTATTTTTGATTGTTCCCTTTTGGAGGGGTTGGATTATTATCTGATTTAGGATTAGAGGGAGTCACTATGGTATTTGGAGGAGTCAATGTTGTAAGTGGCTGCTTATTCCTTAGGTTGTATTAACCTCTCTAAAACTATAGAAAATCATGAACTTCATCTATATTATGTTCTAGTTTATTGTCATCTTCACTTGGGAAGGGAAATTTATGAGTTCTTAAGAACATAGCGGTACTTGAAGAGCTAGGATCCTAGTGGATTATGCATTTAGTCTTTTCTAACTACTCTTTGAAATATTTTGAATGTTATAGATAACTCAACATAGTTAAGCTCACCATGTTCATAACTATTGTGAATTCTACACCAATTAGGAAGAGTCATTTCTTCTATGTTGATCTTTGAAAGCTTGTTAGGTTACTCAAGCCTATTAAATAGTTTATTATACCTTTGTAATATGGAATTTTGATTTTTGTTTGTGCCATTTGTATTGCCTATCTTCCTTTGAATATTTAAGAAGTCTTTTCTCAGAATTTTTACCATCATCTGGATGGAATCTAGTTCTTCCTTTGTAGAATTGATACCTTGTAAAATAGTAGTGGGTAGGGTAGTTGATTTTTAATTCTACTAGTGGCCATTACTTATCATATGAATGTTTAAGAAGATAAAATTTAGCTATATTGTCTATGTTAATGGAGGCAATGTGTACAATTGATTTTGATTAAATATGGTAACATTCTGCTTAACATGTAGTATCAGATTTAATGTTGGAAAGATGTTGACATTAGATGCACTAAGAATTTGAAGATTAATCTACTTGTCTATATTGATAGCCTCTTCATATACTAACATCAAACTATTTGTAGAAACTACTCTTCTTAGGATCATGGTAGTGATTGGGTCTAGGGCATTCTTGTATATTTCCAATGTTAATGGATCATCTGGTTTATCCCTGGGGATCAACCAATTGTCTATTTTTTGGAACCTTACATTGAAATCATAGATGATATCATTAGGTTCTATCCTTATGTTGGTATACCAAACCAAGATTGGTGACCTATCCAAATTATGTAAGAAAATTTGCTTGACATTCATCCCCAGAAGTGATAGAATTTTTAGTTAGATTGAAATACAAATCATAAACAACATCCATTAAAGTAAAAGGGAATAATATACATGTAACATCCTCATGAATAACATTAATTATCCTTAATTCAACTTTAAAATATCTGATATGTTCCTCTATTATCCTTGCTCCTATAGGAGAAATAGATGGTAAGTACTTTTTAGGATTCTAAGGTAAACATGCATGTCTCCTAGGATGGCAATAACAAATCCAACTAACCAGGGCTAAGCCATTAGTTGGTTAATAGGTAAAGGGTTCCTTACAAGTAAGGGGTTCCCTACTGGAGGAGGTGGTTTTTTTTGAATTGGGGTTGTTGGCATAGTTCTAGGTCTCCTATGATTTGTCTAGGGTGAGACTAGAAAACCAACTTGGAAATTAGACCTAGTCACTCTCCTAGGTGACTCCAATAAAACTCTAAGTAAGAATAACTATAGTTATTGGGGGTGTTATCCCTCCTTCTAGTGCCATTGAAACTATTGAGGTGGGTTTTATGCACACCACATCATAATGAGGTAGCCTCTAACATTTTAGGATCTTAATTGGTGTAAACTCCCCTCTAGAGCATGAGTTGTAGGTATGTGGTCTATTACAACATATTGATGGAATAGATGGTAGGGACGTAGGTTGTTGACAATGTTTTTAGATGGAGGTGTGGTTATTAAAAGGTAGTGAATCTCTACATGAATTGGATGGGTGGCTGGTTTTAAATCTAAAGTGGGTATATCTCAAAACAAACTCAAAAAAGGGAGGGAAAGCTAAGGCAAAAAAGAAGACTCCATGGTTTTCAATAATTTCTTCCCTAGCTAGTTTCTAAAAAGACAAGTGATCTCAAAACCTACACTTGTTACTAGTATAAATTTGCACACACAAAATTAGACATGGCTAAGAAGTCTAAGGGAATAATGATGCAATAAATTCACAAGCCTCAGACAAAGGTTACTCATTTTAAGATATTTATTTCACACCCTTAATTAGGAGATTATGGATCAGGATTATGAAGTTTCTAAGGTAGATATATCACACATACATAAAAATACATCAAAGAAAGCACTCATACACATTCAAAATTCTGAATCAATTTAAACTTAATTACTCTAATCAATATATTTATCGATATTTTAATAGCTATTGAACATCTAAAAATCAATACATCAATCAAGACAATTAAGAATATTTCACAGTTATTGCACACTAAATATTATGTTTCCACACTAAATATTATTGAAACATACAACCAAAAAAGTAACAACTAATTACACAAAAATTGGAAAGAAAATACTCAAACACTTTGTTGACGATCAAAATTGATGTTGCTCCTATATTCAAAATTATTTGACAAAAATCCAAGTTGGTTTACAATTGTTTAAATAGGCTTGGGAAAGGGGTCACCTCATGCTCCAAGTTTATGCAAAGTGTTTACATGTGGTAGTTAGAACATTAGTTCTAATTTTAGTAAAAATTATATAAGAGAAATCTTATAGTTATCAATTAAATAAGTTAACCTTTTCAAATCCATGAAATGTGTGCACGTGTACAAAATATATAGTAACTTTTAAAATAAAAATCTCAAAACACAAGGAAATTATGTGTCTTTAAAAAATTATACATGGATAAATTCTTATCCTATCAAGGCTACATCGTGTTAAGCACTACATATACTTTAGTTAGTATAGCTACTGTAGTGGCAGTAGTTGAAGTTGCAGATGTTGATGCATCGCTATAAGCTTGATTTTTCTAGCCTCATTCTCTTGATAAAATTTATATGCTGCATCATGATCCTATCATATAATGTTCAAGTTCAATAGTGGTAGTTGATGTATCCTTTTAACTTGACAAAGGAGTCTTACATACTCATCTTTGGTCATCTAGAATTTATCCTTGAAAATTTCTACCTTCGTAACTTTCTTCCAAGTTGCACTCAACTCAAAATCTATCTATTTTAGTGCTAATCCTTGCAAAATCTAATTAAATTCATCGATCACTTTTTGAATGAGTTTATTGAAATTGATCCTACTGATCAATTTGCTTATGGCATCCTTCACCTTTGATAACTTTAATCATATAAAATCTAAAGGATTTGGGCCTCATATGCCTAATATTTGGGGATTAATGTCCCAACTAATTTTACCAAATCTTTTTCTTCTTCCTACCTTATGACAACTAAGTTCAAGGCATTGGATGCCTCTATTAGTGTCATTAAGTCTAGATGATTATATAATGAGTTGCCTATGTATGTAACTAAAATATTCAACTTAGCATTGCCATCTTTCAAAGAATTATATAACTGGTTGGCATTATTTACATGAGGGGCCATTTTGGCCTTCATAAATTCCATTGATTCTAAAGAGTTGTAACATTAGGAAGTTGCTTCTTACGCCTCATCTTCTGTGCCTATAGGGATATGCACAATTTTCTCTTGCTCCCTTAATTGCTCCACCTTAGCCTCCAATCCTTGAACCTCATCTTCAATCTCATGTCAATCCATCTCTATTACCTCATGGATGGATACTATGACATCCTTATGTACTTGGGCTAGGTCTACAAATTTTTCAATGTAAGGAGATTGCTTGGGATATCTATTATACCTCTTAGTGAGGGATAATACTTCATGTCTTTCTTTAAAAATTATTTTTATGCCCTTATCATCTTCTAGGTTCCTCTTATTCACCCTTTGTATACTGCCAAATGGGGGGTCAAATAAAGTGGAGATAGAGGGAAGCTTGGTGATCTTGAAGCTAGGCATTTAGGAAGCCTTGCTTCTCAAGTCTATAGCCCATGGAGGAATGTCCAATTATGAAATATTTGAGGTTGTAATAACATCTTCCTTAGTCTCCTCTACTTTTATCTATTTTTTTTTTACTTTGATATATACATTAGGTAGGGAAGGCCATATAATCTTAGACCAATCCAATCCTCTAATTTAAGGGAGTGGATGGATTGTGATCAATTGGGGTTTGGCCTTCCTTCCCATACAAAAATTTTTCATAATAGTTTATTATATGGAGGTGGTGGATGGCATTGGAAAAGATATCTATATGTACCATGCATGGAGTTATGGAGTGGCCAATGCACTCTGTACCTTCCTAGATACCTTCTTATTCTTTAAGACTTTGATAGTGGAAGTGCCAGATGGGATAGAGGAGGTTGGCATGGTGAGTGGGATGGAAGTGGAGAGTGGATTAATGGTAGTGGTTGTGAAGGGATAAATGGAGGTGAAAGTAGGAACTTCCACTTAGGGTGTCCTCAATATAGAAGAAATGAAAACACATCCAAAAATTGGCACAAAAGATAAAAGAACAATTATGAAGGGCTAAATACCTGGGGAACAGGGTGATGCAAGATTTGATTAAAGGTTTATGAACTTAGTTGTTTCTATCTCTAATTATTCATTAGAATCATCCTCAATATCCTTAATTATCACAACCTATCCCTATGTTTGTTCTAAGTGTAGAGGTACAATCGGTAAGCCTTGTGATGATTCTATTATGGGACTACCTATTGGACTCTTAGGCTTCCTTGTGTAAACTAGAGGGGTCTTCAGATGTGTGGGGGAGCCTTTATAGGTATATTCCACTACCTCTTATGTTTTTATCCCAATAGATGTAGATATTTAAACCTAGGGCATAAAATTAGTCACTTGAATAGCACTTGTAGCAGGATATTCTTATGTTTTATCCTCAACAAAATCTAAACTGATGAGGTCACCTACCTATGCTCCCCTACTAGAATTACGTTAAATCACCTTTGGTTATTTCTTGACAACCTTTAATTTCAAGGGGATCTTTAGACGAGGGACCCACCTAGTCATTCGATTGCTCCTTGGACTGTCCTCTCTAGAATTTAAAATGATCCCATCCTTTATATAGAGCCTTCTTGCTATCTAATTCTCTTACAGTGACTAAGGGGTCATATTGGATCATTATTAAATGACATTCCTTTAGTCCAATGACCTTAGATCTCTCTAAAACATCCTCATCTGACTTTACATTAAGAAATAGAAAATCATAAGAATAGGGAACATGGTAGTAGGGGATGTTAAATCCATGTAGATGCCTTTCAATAAACTTGTGTACATCCCAGTCTCTATATGGAATCATAGGAAAAGGATAACTCTTCTGCTTGCCTCCCACTTCTCCAAAATGCTTCCTTAATCTGTAGACCATTTTCCCAATTGTTATATGGTGGCTAAAGTAGAAATATTTCTTCTACCTATATAGGTCTTCTTTGACACTCTACCATAATTAAAAAGCAATGTTTTGTTCTACCAACTTGTTTGGGATGTATTTTGGGAGACATAAAGGATTAACCTTTTTCCCCCAAATCATTATGACTATGAATTTCAGATAAAGGAAGTAATCCCATTTTTTGTCCAAGTTATTTAAAACATATGGTCTAATTTTGGGCATGGGTGAGCTATGAATGGCTTTCCAAACCTATAGATATACATCCTCTACTATTTTGACCATATTATTGGTGTAGGATATATGTGCATAAATTGGTAGTGGTCATAGATTATATTTTTGATATAGTTTATGGTTGGAATCCATAATTCCCCAAGGTCTCTGTAACAAGTTCCCATAATGCCATCTAGTAAATAGAACATCATATATAGAAATTGCCTGAAGGCATGGGATGTTTTGAATTATTTTATCTCTTAGATGGAAGTTGATTATCTCACCCAAGGCATACGTAGCATCATGAGTGAGTATCATGTATAATAATGGCACCTAGTCTAGATTAATAAAATGAATACTTGGCATATCATAAATTTAGTTCAAGAGAGCCATGTTGATGCATATCCCTAATCTAAACTTGTTGATAGAAATAGATCCTTTTGGCTTCTACCCTTTCTATGTGATGGTCTGGGAGTAGCCATGAAGAGAGTGCCTTTTTCATTGAGATTTATGCATTGAACTAAGTCAATGTATGCTTGTTGAAGTGTGCATTGGGTATGTTCAAAGATAGGTATATTTATAAGTTAGGTCCCAAAATGCACATGATAACTATGTTATTTCCAGAGTAATGAAGGAAATAATCATGTGATATCCTACCTAAGAAAAATAGATCCCATAGGAGGTTGATGCATGGCATCACCTTTGGCTTGGTGGCAACAAAATACAACCTTTAGCATTTGAAAGCCAATAATTCTTGGATAAACAACCTATCAGTGAGTGTCATCTCATACTCCTCTAAAATCACATCCATAGAATCTACTATGTCCCATAACTCTAAATAGTTGGTGTATTTATTTTTGAATATGGTAGTGTCAAACACTATATCCATGAACTCTATATAATATTTTATTAAGTATGGTTATGGTGGATTTGATCCCTTGAATGTCTTAGATGAAGATACCATTACTATATACATTATGTGCTACTTACAGTTTCATTTTAGGTGCTATATATATTATATGCTCAATTTTACTCTAGCTTAATCACTGTTTACTCACAATTCTCTTTGTAGGGAGTACCTAGGGATATTTGATGCATAGGATAGTAGGAGACTTCAAATGCAAGTTTGTTAGAAAGCAATGAAGGCTTTGATGGTTACACATCAAATATATAGAATTTTGCACTGAATAGTAGTTTATGTGACATAAATGCCTAATTTTCACTTTGCTTATAATTTATGTATAATTAAAACTCTATTATTTCAAGTTGGCAGAGTCTCATACTATTAATGGGAAGTATTTTCACCTTTTATTCAACTAAGTATAGTAAGGGCTAGTAGTGTTCTTGGTATTAAGGCATTCACTAGGAAAAATGTTTTGGTAAAATGTCCACAGACTAATTCCATATGGGGAATTGTTTTGGATAAAATATTTGCAATAATTCCTTGAAGACCTATTTCATTAGGCAAAAGTTCTAAAGAAATTATCTTGAAGGGTCACTTCTAAAAGTCCTAAAGGGCTATTTTCATTAGGAAAAAATCTAAAGGGTCTACTTTGTAGGGCATTTTGTCCATGAAAAAAAGTCTCAAAGGATCTAGTTTGTAAAGGTTGAAGGGCTTAAAAAGGCCGAAGGGCAAGTTTGTGGGGAAAAATTCCCATGATAATTATCCCAAAGGGTAAGTTCTAGAGGGCAAAGGGTCTGGGATAAAGTCCTAAAGGGTAGGTGATCATTTCAAAAGGGGTTGAAGGATCACTTAAAATTTTTGAAGATCATTTAAAGGAATACAAAGGGTAGATGCAAAAGTTTTGAAGGATCTACTTTGTGGAAAAAATTCTTGAAGGATCTACTTCATAAGGTAAAAATACAAAGGGTCTACTTCATGAGGTAAAGTTTTAGAAGGGAAAGGGTCTCAGACGAAAGTACCAAAGGGTAGGTTGCACAAATCCTGAAGGGTATGTGCCCTTGGGGTCATTATTTTGACCAAATTATGTGGGGCATGAATTTTATTAAGGAGATTTTTTTGGACAAAATGTCTACAAAAATTCTTCCAAAGACCCAATTTTGTTAAAAAAAATGTCTAAGGCAATTATCTTGAAGGGTCATTTTGAGGGAAAAGTGCCCAAGATAAAAGTCTCAAAGGGCAAGTTCGAAGGGCAAGGGCCTAGGATAAAATTCCCAAAGGGTAGGTCCAAAGGGGGAAAATGTCTCAAATAAAATGTCCAATGGAATTCAATTGGCTTGAGTGAATGTTGCAAGGAAATTATATCATACCAAATGTCTGACATAATAAATCCAAAGATTGAATCTTACAAAACGAAAATTTTGAAGACAAAAGCCTAGAAAAGATAAGCCAAAAACATAAAACCTAATAGAGACAAATTACACAAGTCTGATAAAGATAAACCTAAAAATATAAACCTAATATAATAAGCCTAATATAAATAATTAGTCTATGAACACAATACCAATGCCATTTTACTAAAGTATGAAAAGGTCAATAATCAATCTTCTCCCAAATTTTGCATAAACATATAGAAGAGGGGCTCAAAGTCAAGACCATAGTCTGAAAAAAGTGGGTCCCCATTTCCGTATGGAAAAATGAGATGTTGGGTATAACATAAATTTTAAATTAAAAAGAAAACAAAGGTATATACTGGTGTCCCCATCCCTCATGGTTGCATGTTCTCTCGAACCCAATTTGAAAGCAATCTTGATTGTCCTCAACATGTCATTTTATCATGGTCTCTTGTGCATAAATTAGAAAAGGTAATTTTTCAAATGAGAGGGTGAAAATAAACTAATTTTCTACCCTAGGGTGAATCTATAAACTTTTATTTGAAAATTCCTCCTTATTGCCTTATGTTTCTTCTAGTGAGGGTTATTTTTAGCCCTAGTGTTTGTTTTTCATCTAGTTTTGCCTATTTATTTCATTTTTTCTTCCCATATATTATTTATACATCATTTTACCATTATTTTGAGGGTTCACTTAGCCAAAATTTTCCCAACTATACCCTTAAGGGGGCATCTAGGGCTTAACCAACAACACTTTAGGGAACATTTGAACTCATTTTTCTAGAAATTTTAGCAAACTTTCATCAAACCTAACTCTTGTCAAAATTTATTGTACAATCAATTTTAGTTTTTTATTCTTTGAAATTTCATTGGTTTTTTTGTGTCTTGTAATGCCTTCTCAAATTGGGGAAAATGTAGACATTCTAATTTTATCATGCCCATGTTAAATTACACAAGGGGATAACTTCCCATAATTTCAATTTTTTTGATTAATTATCTATTCAATTCTTTATTTCTTGATCATTTATTTGATCAATTTACTCTTCTTTATTCAATATCATTTATTTGGTCAATCATATTCTCTGTTCAAATCACTTCCTCTGTCTAAATTTTAGTTTAATGATAATTTCCTTGCATTATATTTAACTAAATGGGTCTTTGAGGTATTTAATTAATTACTCTTCTAATTATTAATTAATTCTTATTTTTCTTCCAAGTGGACACATTCATGCAAAAGGGAATCTTGAAATTTTAAGGATATACCCTTGAGAGTACAATAATTAGAAATAAAGTGGGATTATTATACACCTTCATCTTGGAAATAAGATGAAGGTCCCACCTTTGAGATCCATGTTTCCTCTTGGAGAGGATGCTCCACCCTTCAACTTGATTGAGATGAAGGGATTATTTTAATTCATCTTTATTAGTTACAAAGGGGCATCTTCCACACTTCATCTTGATTAAGATGAAGATATTATTTTCATTCATCTTTGTTAAATATAAAGGGGCATCCTCCACCCTTCATCTTGATTGAGATTAAGGGCTTATATTAATCCATTATTGATATTTTCAAATTTTATCATCCACCCTTCATCTTGATTGAGATTAAGGGCTTATATCATTGATCTATGTGCTTTATCTATGTGCACACTTGAGGACTCTTTGGAAACCATTCATGTTGACTTCAAGATGAAGGGTTCTCATCAATATAGTTTTTTAATAAATAAGATCAGTCACATCACTATTTTGATGTTCAAGAAATATATCGAAGCCTTGGCATTTTATCAAGCTAAACTTGTTCATTGATTTACACCCTTTATTCAAAGTCTTCAAGATCCATATATTTTATAGAGATGCTTAACTTAAAATTTGCATTGACAAAGACCATATAAAAAATACATCTACGCTACATCTTAAAAATTATCAACCTATAAAGGAGGTTTACATGGTGTGAATATTTATGCATTTATAGTCTCTTTGGTATTTTGTTGAGCTATGAGGTCCTAGGTGTGTCTTTAGTATTTGTTATCACTTTGCTTGTCTTAAACAAAATTTTGTGAAAATATTTAAGATATACATTCTAATGACACACTCCATACCACCTTACCAAGAGCCTTATTTTCCTCTTAATGGTTACACAAATAACCCATATCCAAATCCACTCATTTAATCTTATTCCATCTTACCTTTAATAGAACTCAATGACATGGGAACATAAGTTGAGTATTTGAAATAACCTCTCAATCAAAATATATGATGAATTATTAGACCACATACCCTACCTAACCTCCTTGAATTCAAGGGAGAGGGAGATCCTAATGCACATGTCAAGGCATACACTATTACTATTCATAATTTCTTCCCTTGGTATGGGGTGGTTGTGAAAATATTCCAAAAAAACCTTGAAAGAATAACCTTTGATTTGTATTATTACCTCCTTAAGGGCTCTATACATTATTTTATCCAACTCATGTCTGATTTTATGAAAGCCTTCAATATGAAATAACTCTTAAATACTAGCATACTAGAGTTATTACACATCAATTAAGATCACAATGAATTGGTTGCCCATTTCATTATGAGATGTTAGAAAATATTACACTCATTTTCCAACATGCCACATATTGATCAAATGAATCTATGTTGTCTCTTCTTTCACTCTCTTAACAAGGAGATGAGAGAATATGTACAAAAATCTCTTATTAATCATATAAAAAATCATTTTAAAGTCATCTTAGAATCGACCAAGAGGTCATTGACAGTGGTCACAAGACCTATGAGACCAATATAAAGATATTTATCCTAAACCAAAACATGGAGGCTATCAAAACTATAATCAAAATAATTCTAACAATCAAAGTCCTAAGATTTTGAACAAGAATCATAATGCCACCATAGATGGTACCACATATTAAAATAACATGGTGAATTTAGTTAACAATAATCCACCTCAAACCATAAACAATAATAATAGTGCCAAAAATAAACATATGGGTGTAACAAATAAAAACCTTCCACTCATTATTCACACTATTGATTTTAGCCACCCTCCTCCTTGTACACTTAGTGGAAAAACCAAAACCAAAGCTAATTTTAAAATTAGTTTCAAAACACCAACCCTAATTTAAATTAACACTTCTATTATAACAACAACCAACAAGGGTTCAATCAATAAAGCCAATATCAAAAGCCTCAAGACTATGATACTAATTCCTACTATTTTTTCATAGAGTCATTGAACATTATACTCAAGCATGGAGGTAATAAAATAAATTCATTCAAAGACTCCCTTAAATATATATATATATATATATATATATATATATATATATATATATATATATATATATATATATATATATATATATATATATAGACACATTCTCATGGAATGCCAATGCAAACCCTCAAGCTTAATGAACTGGTCCCATAACACCTCAAAATATTAACTTGAACATCTATAAAAAGCCCTTTCTAAACCATAAATAACACACCATACAAAACCAACAACATGGTAATCAAACTAACCAACCCCCACTAGATAGTACCCATAATACTGAGGCTTTTACCTATGGCAAAATCAACCCTAATTTGGATCCCCACATAGGACCACAAGGAAAAACCCATATAATAGGAGTTTTGGGACTTGAAACTGAGGAAGATGTAAACTATATTTTTAATTGTACAAGATATTATCAACACACAACCTCTTACATGATGAATGTCTTAGAAATTGATACCAACCCCAACTGCATAGAGAATTATGATTTATTTTTTTATCTCATGAAGATATTTTCCCATCTCTCTTTCCTAGACATACTTTATTATACACATCATTCAACATTAATTGATACCTTAGGATTTGGATATATAGCTAGTATCCCACCTCTACCATAATCTTAGGTCAATCATATTGATCTAGATATATTCACACTTAGATGAAGTTTATGCGACATTGCTTACTTTTTTGATCTATGTAGCCTTCCCTAAACATAAAAATGGTTAGAATGGGAGACCCAACCATTTATTTCCAATTAAGGATCTATAAAAATTATGTAAAATAGTAAATGATTGATGATGGGGCATCTATCAACATAGTCCCCTTTTTCTTTTTATAAAAACTTAGGCATATAAAAACTAATGATTGTACTACTAGGAACACTTTATGAGGTTATGATAGATTCAATTCTTCCTCAATAAGGACCATAATGATTTTAATAACCTTAGGTCCTAAAACCATGTTGACATAATTTTATGTGATCTATTGAGATAAAACCTACACCATGAGCTAGGTAGATCTTATATCCATGGGATGAAGGTGATCTCTTTTACCTTATTCTAACAAATCAGATTTATCCACGTAGGGAAGGTATTCATCACTCAAGGAGACCCTAAGAAATTTTATTCCATTTGAATGACCATTCATAAACAACCAAGGTTGTGTATTGATTATAACTTGCCAACTATGGTGTGTAAAATCCCCCATAGTTGGTTAAAGACAAAGACCACACAAAATCCAAGGTAGTCATGTCAAAGAGGGGTGTCAAAGTTCCTAAGCTCCCACCAAAATAAAAAATTGAAGAAAAGGGATTCCAAATAATGGAAAGAGTAAGCAAAGAAACCCCCATGATAATGTCAAATATTTTGACCAAGTCTATGGACAAGATTATCAATATACTAAAAAAGATGAACCAATATAGCTTTCATTTAATCCTTGCAAGATCACAATTTATACTCCTCATACACCTCTTTCCTTAAAGGCTATTAAACTTAGTGTTGAATACCACCATATTGGCATGATAAAACTTTTGGGTCATAAGGATAAACCCCTAAAAGATACTGATGATCCATATCTTTAGCATAATATCCCAATGCCTTATATGCAAGGGCAAGTTGTAACTTAGATTGTAGTTTAAAATTTAGGATAGATAATCAAACCATTCATCCTACCTTAACCATTCCAACACTTGAGGGAAGTATTTGTACGTTAATAATAGGCACCATAGAAACTAACATAAGTTCTAATGATTACCCAAATAGACCCAATGTTGGGTCCTTTTTCCCTTTTACAAGAGAATAAGACCATAAAGAGATACTCACTAAGTTATCATAAAATTTCCCCAAAAAATACACAATGGAAAAAACATAGTCAACCATGTCTTATCAATATTACTATGAGCTACACTAGTATGAAAGAAAACCTCCTATATAAAGAGGATACTTCAATAAATAGCCCATTGAATGTTCACAAGCTTTGACCTTCCTTATCTACCTATTATGATATTATAGGAAAAGATAATCATACCCTATCAAAGGTATTGTGAGCTTCATTATTATTCTCACAATGTCCTATACATCTAGGAGATCTTGTACTTAGGCTCGATAACTATATTGATAAAAATAAAGGAGAAGCTCAAAACTTTAGACCTAATTGGTTAGGCCCATATCTAGTGACTGAATATTTTCAAAATAGAGCCTATTAGTTATACACTTTGGAGGGAAAGGATTTTAGTGAATCTATGAACTCTTTGTACCTTAAATTTTTCTACATCTATTCTTTACATTTCACTTTTCCCTCATTGTATTTTATTTTCCATTGTTTAAATTTTGTCTTACATATCATAAGACATGATTGGTGATTACTTAGTTATCAATTCACATAACACAAACTTTCAAAATATAACTAGTGATCTCATTTTGATTTTCATATCATCTTATTATCATCTAGAAAATATTCTCAAAATTAACATTACATTAGTTCTTGTCTTAGTTATTGCAAGTAGAGTGTACCTATATTTCCTTATATATTATTGCAAAGCTTATAAAATACTAGCATATAACCTAGTCTAGATGCTTGTCCATGATAAATTCTCCTCTTATGATTCCCTCTAAGAATAACACATTAACATTATCAAAATCAAGGAGACCTTGTTCATCAATATTGGTCTTTGGAAATGAGCCCTTGCATATTAATAGTTATATGGGTACAATAACTGGGGGTAGGTGCCTTAAATTATGTGTGTGTGTGTGTGTGTGTGTGTGTATGTGCACACACATGTGACAAATGGAAAAAAATATGTTTCTATGAAAATCAAAAGCTTTATTAAAAACAAAATTTGAATTTCACATATCTCACTCTTTGATAATATTTGGTGTTGAGCCCTCACATATTACTAGTTGTATGGGGTTAACATTAGGGATAAATTACCTTACTCACCTACATCTAGCCTTTGGTGATGAGCCCATGTGTCTTCCAAGTCATATGAGACTAAGTGTAGGGGATCACACAAAAAAAGTAAATGCAAAAGTAATATCAATATCAATTTAAAAAGTGTCCAACTAAAAAAACTTGTATATATGTATATGCTAAAAGGGTTAAATTTGTCCCATTTACCAATTCTATCAGGCTAATTATCTCTAAATTAAACCAATAAAGCTAGTGTTTTATGAGTTCTAGTAAGGAGTATGTCAACTTCCTTTTTAATGTAAATTTTTTCTTTGTAAGTTTTCATTTTCACATCTCATATACATCATATTACCCTTTTTCACTCTTTTACTACAAACCAAAAGTCACGTGTTGTGTAAACAACGTAAGTAGTCATCATTTGCAAAAAATTATTAGCACATTAATAATTCCATATATGTTCATCAAATTACATCATTTTAATACATTTTGTTCTCACATATTTAAGCATTTTCCATAGCATTTTATCAATACATAGAGATACATGTTATATCATCACATGCCTAGTCATCTAAAGTGCATAAAATGAAAGGTATGCATGAAAATTAAAACCCATTACACATGAATGGTAAGTCACCAAGATAAACTAAAATGTCTCTATCTATCTATATATATATCATTATAAATTTTGACTACATATAATGAAATCTCTAGTACAATTCACCTCCATAGGGGGATTGTGAGTCAAACATATCAAAAATACAAAGAAAAAATGTATGTATGTGTATACAAGTTCAATATAGGCCCTAATATCCTAACTTCCTCTCACTTTAGTCACCTCCTATAAAGTATAACAACCGTACTGGGTTTTACTAGAATAGGGTAATTTTTTTTTAGAATTAATTACAAATATTCATCTAATAGATTTCACCATGATGAAACCTAAGTGATCTTTAACTAAATGTATTATTTTTAGTTAACCTTAAAAAGGTCTATAGCTAATCCATTTAGCTAATTATCACCATGGCAATAATATATCAAAATAGGTAAAACACTAATATACAAATAAAAACTATATTTATTTCATAGAAGTAGTTTTATAAATTCAACCATAATTGATACAAAATTACATCCACTGTTGTAAGTGTATATATGAATAAAAATACAATTTTAACAATAATAAATATCTCAATTATAATAATACAATGATACAAATATCCATAGAGGAAGTGTCTCAATGAAAGGTATCCATCAGTAATCTCAAGTGTAGTACTATTATGGGGAGGGAGGACATCATCTGAGTGCTTTTCCACACCAACCATGAACCATAATTCCCCTCATTATCTCCCAAAAAGGGAATGGACCTCCCTTCATGGATGAGTAAATAATGATGGTGCAAAAATCTAAAGTGACAAACTAGAAACCATGTGCTTAAAGATAACTAATACATGATGTATACCATAAAAAATCCATTCTAACATGATATCATAAAAACATGTAAACTATATAAAAAACATGAAATGACAATGTTTAACAATAAAAATTACTTTGGCCAAAATTTTCATATAGTTATTGATCTCTAGGATCAGTCAATTTCATACACACCACTCAATTAGATTACACCTCATCTTGTGTTAATGGCCCTAATTAAATGAGTGGAATCCATCACACTGCTTGTTTAGGGTCATTAATGCAAGATTTGGTTACTTATATAATAATATAAAAACCAATAGACTCAAACATAATATTTCCTATTAGCATATATATAAAATATGCTAAGTACGTAAATATCTAAAACATACATTTAGTCTATCAAATGTAATGCAATGAATCTTAATCATATAATTTATTATAGAATAATAAATGGATTTCATAAATAGTCCTCAATAGATTCTTACCATCTAGGTAAGAGACCTATCTAGACATCAAGTTACTAAATAATAATAGGCAACTCTAAATGTTATTTCATCTATCTAATAACATTAATTCATAGGTTAATGTTCACATACTAAAAGTACATTAATAATCTCATTTTAATACCACAACATTAAAATGTCATGTATTCAATCTAATACATATCATATTTACATGTTCTATCAAAATAGTCTAACACACCTAGAACTAAATGAAGATAACCAAAGACAACCATATATATTTGTTTTACCATGCAATGTTTTTAATTATTAACTGTGTGTGTGTGTGTGTGTGTGTGGTATACACATATATTTGAACTAAATAAATAATCTACATGTATCCTATATATTTATATATCATCCATATACTCAGTTGTGTATAATCAAGATAAGTGAACAACTAATATAAATAGGCTTGGTATACATTATACTCCAGTTAGACAAATCTATGTCTATCAACTAGAGTACCACATGTTGTAGAGAAGTAGGGGTCTTAAGTCATCGACCTTTTCAAGTGCTTGTCTGGCTATCCAAGTCAAATATATAATTATTACAACCTAACACAAGCCTTGACTAATCTTGTAGTGCTCAACATTTATCACTCGACTGCACTGGAATCACTTCACATAAGGCATAATCCTTTTGCACTCACCTAAAGAATAGTAGAGAAAAGACTAGGGCCCGTGTTGGGCTAGTTGTGACATGGCAAAAATATATCTTCCAAGGACTTTGGTTATTATAATTATGGTGGTAATTTTATGGGCAAAAGCCATTTTGGGAAGGATCCAACTGTCTATTAGGTGTAAGCCTATATGATGTGGTTTTATAGCTTCATGGGTGCAAGTCTTTGGTTTCCTTGGCTTAGCATAATTCTGGCACTCTAAGGATTTAATGGGGTACTTAGATGAGGGGCTTAGGCTTACTATCACACTTTATAATAGGGATCATTATAGGGTATGAGGTAATTTCTATACTTATTGCATTTCTATATAGAGTGCTAACACCATCATGCCCTATAGAAATGCAATGAATGGGCTAGGCTAAAAGCTTGTTGGAACTCAACATTCATAATATAAATATAAGCATTTTAACTATTAAAAAAATTAAAAAAACCATTCTCATTCTAAACATATAACCATAACCTTATAAATAGACTAACACTCATTAGATGCAATGTCATTCATCATTAAATAGAGTTTAAATACATCATGTATATCTATAGAAACTAGGCAAATGCTTATCTTAATGATGATAAAGGCCCATAGGCTCAAAAGAGAGCTTGGGAACTATAATGAGGAGCATTAGGGGCATCCATGCTAAAACTATAGCTAAATGGTGACTATAACATTCAAAAACAATCATGCAAAGCTTCACTACTCCAACTTGCCTCTCTCACTAATTGGATTAAACTTGGCTTTATATCACTTAGGGATATCATAGTGATAGGATAAAAGGAGCATGCCAATTATTGAGCTGGTGATGGATGAAATCATTTTGAGGCTCCACTACCTTAATTCTATTATGTTATGATCATCTTGTGTGCCCATTTCCTGATGATGCTTAAGTTAGTAGGGAGTTAGTTAGCTGCCTACCAACTAGCACCACAAGATGATATAACAAAAATCATACAAGGTGATTAATTCATGCCCAAGTGTCTACCAAGTTGGCACAGATATTATACTTAGATGTATTTTGGGCCCAAAATTACCCCATACAAAATTTTTAGTTCTTCCTTGGACTAGTCTTTCAATGCCTTAGGTGCATATAACTCTAGGACATTCTCCTTTAGCTATGCACTGAAGTCCTCAAATCCCTTGATGGAAATATTGAGTTCTTTAATGGAAATATCAATCTCCATAGAGCCATAAATGAGTGTGATCACATCTATATTGTCTAAATCCCTCCTAAAGGCCTCTAGCCTTTATTTTGACTTCATCACCCCTCTATCTAGGATTACTCCCTAATCACAGGCCTTCATTTGTAAAGCATGTAATAGTTCTTACAGGTCTTGTTCCTAGGTATTTATTTGGGCACTCAAGGTATTGACTTATGCCCTAATCTATGCATGCTTGGTCTTGTTATTAGTGTATATCTTCACCATTAGTTTATCCTTCTCCCCCTTTGCCTTTTTGAGGCACATGTCTATGACTAATGCCTAGTTAGAAAATTTACACAAGATGGCACCACATTTGTACCCTCTTGAAGTTGTGCGAAGAAGTTTTCCACCTCTTTGATATTTGTATCTATCTCTTATTTTGTTAAGATGCAAGGGTCTTCCTCTTCTAGTTATGGCCCTACCTTTAACTTTATGAGTATTTTCTCTACTAGTGTGCATACCTTATTGACCTTTAAAGAAGTCAAAGTGTCAATGTCATCTAAGAGGGATGGCTCAGCTTCCTCAACACACTTTGATAGTTGTTGGAATTTGAGCTTCATGGCCTTTAACTCTTACTCTACTTTTTAGCATGATATTTTTCCATTTTGAGACCCAAACATCATTGACAATTTTCTTCCATGCTACTTTAGAGGCCATCTAGATGAGTGTGTTGGATGACTTGACTAGGTTCAATACATGGGGGTTTATTAGAATGGATTCATGCCCTTATTTTGGTTGATATATACCAAAGATATCCTTTGATGGAACCTGAAAATGAGGCTCATCTATATAACTATCAAAAGTGAAAGATAGATTTTGGCATGTCCTTGTTATGGCCATTTCAAGGGGCATGTACTCTAACATGTATTAGTACTCATTAGTGTACCCCTTCTAAACCTTTTACCTCATGCTTGGCTAATTTCCCTATTATTTAATGATGATGAACTCCATCTATTCTTCCTCTTTGATGCTAATGATTTATTTAGTGCCCTCCTCTGAGGTCTCTCCTCCTTTCTCTTATAGGGGTTGTTCTTGCCCTTTGTCTACTTCTTCTTCATCAATGCGATCTTTGACCTTTTGTGTCTACTGGGTTTCTTTTATGCTCTTTATTTGATCTTTTAAGGAACTAGTATCACCTTCCTTGTCTCTAGGTGCCCATTCACTACTTGGGCATGCTTGTGGTGTTACTTCTTCCACTATTTAGTGGGGTTGCTAGGATCCCTTGATACTTTTTCCCTCATGGGTTCTATACTTGTGGCAATACTCTTTTCTTATTTTTCTCTCTTGGACCTTACCTCTTGGGCCTTGTTTATCTCCACCTTCCTCTTATTTATTATTTTGGTTATCTTTTCCTCCTCAACCTTTATCTCCTTGGCCTCAACCTTATCAATATTTGTTTGGGTCATATCAGCTACCCTCATGTCCTCTATTTTTTTATCTAGCTCTAGCATCACCTCTATATGTTCCTTGTTGAAGTCTATTTCCATCCATCAATGCCTCTTTTCCTTCTCAGTCTATGGAGGTCATGTAGCAAGTTTTGTGGGTGAGGTGCTTGATGGATTTTCCTCTCCCCCAAGCATGGTAGACGTTCCACCTTGGAGAGCCTCATGAATTTCTATGGTGCTAGGCTCATCTCCTATTTCTTCTTCTTGGATGATGTATACTTTCAACCATCCATATTATTCCTCTTCTTCCTCTTCCATTTATTCACACACCTGATGTGTTCCTACTTCCTCACATGACTCTTCCACCTCCCTCCACCAAGGTTCTTATGGGAATTACCACTAACCCCTTATAATTATTATTTTTCTTCTATTTTGGCTTGGGTGAAACAATCCTTAGCAATAAGGCCACCCACTTCTTCTTTGGTGCAGTGGGTGTGGTTTCATCACCAAAGGTGATCTTTAATCTGATGCACTCCTACATCTCCTCAAGTGCCTCCCCATTCTTATTTTGGGGAAACATATTCAATTCTACTAGTGCCATCTTGCCTTTAACATCAATCTGGAGGGGGAGGTCATCATCCTTCTTTGGGCATGTGCCTTTCTTACTCATTTTCATCTCATAGTAAAGCATGTGGATGTGCTTGCATATGACCTCCTTTTAGAGGGGATATATTTTGGTGTTATTTGAATCATCCTCCTCATCCTTGGTCACCTTCCCCTCTAGGATACATATTAGTGCCACAACTGATTCAATTCCAAATCCAAGGTCTTGATTAGGATGTCTAACTATTATACATTAGGGATTCTTTGGAGCATATCCCTAAAGTATTTAGTTGAGAAGGCATATGGGATATTTAGATAGCCAAATTTGTTGCCATCTATGAGTGAAAAACACACTACACAAAAGTGTTTCATTAAGGTAAAGGTTGCCTTCCCAAATATATTTTGAGGGAGTTCTTTAGGAATGCACCATTCCTCTCCAAATGGTTCAATGTACTAGGCACACCACCCCATCATGCGAGTCTTATATTTATAGGAGAAGACTGGGGGTAGCTAAAGTTTTGATATTTTAGCATTAGGGAGTCCTTATGTATGGAGAATACCTAAAGGTTGTCCTCATCACCATATCACACTCTAATGTCCTCCATGATTATTAGGATCAAAATTGACCCCCACCAAAAGGTCTCCCATACTGTATGACATTCCATCATGTTCTTCACCATTTCCTCTACTATGAACTTGGTGATGTTAAATTTAACCCACTATGCCATGTAATAAGTGATGCATAGGTACACCTTGGTGATATCTACCCATTGACCACTGGGAAAAAGTTTTAAACTTAGGAGGTGCATAAATACCCTCATTTCAAGGTCTTTGATGTTTTTGATTATGAATACAAAACCTACCTTATAGTATCCTAGGATTTTTCCAACCCTCTCAACTTTAACATCATTAGCCATCATCTAGTGGATTTTTGTGTCAGAGTCTAAGAGTCCATTAATCCATCTTATTAGGAATTTTAATATTTATATGTACATCCCTATGAAATAGATGCAATCTCTATGGATGTACGAGAAGAAGAAATATATGAATTACTCTAGATTTCTAAAACATGGCAACTTATGGAGTTGAGTTGTGCTAGTGGTTGCAAGTTTGTCTTAGATCAAGACATCAAACAATTTCATGCCTAATTTTGATTTAGCCCTCATGTATAACATCTAGTCTAATGCTAGATATTACGCATTGATCAAAGTGTGGTGGTTATATTCCTTGAGTTGATAGGTGTATGCAAAGGATGCCCAAATCTCTCATACCAAGACTTCCTTTAGGAACTACATCTCTTGGTATGACATTTTTGCAAGTGCCTCCAGATCAAACTCAGTAACACTAACACCTTCCACCAATTGTGCCTTCTTCTTTGTTAGGTCCATTCTTCTATAAATTGCACCCTCTTGGCTTCCTTCTCTAAGTATTGTGGGCTAGAAATCATGTATTTATTTCCCATCTTGAATTGGTTTGTATTGAAGCATAGTTTATTCACATTGGTAAAGCCTATAATTTTTTATGACACACCTCATAATCATGGGATTTTTAACTATGACCTTGTGTCTTGAGTTTCAATTACCATTAATGGTGGCCTCAATGTCACTCCTATTTTCTACTACATGGTTCTTTCACAGTCTATGCCTTACACTCCTCTACAGCAATCTCAAAGTGAGTGAAATTCCTCCCTCTATTCACTCATTCACTTTTGTCATATATGGGTGCTCAATTTCTCATTGTAGTAGCACTTTCTTGCTTTGGATCTGGTTCACTAGTTTGGTTCCAATTTGCTGCTCTAAGTTTTAATTAATTTCAAGTTTTTAACCCTAACGAGTTATTCATTTGCCTCTTACCCTTACTTTAGATACAAAATTAATTGCAAGTGTTTAATGACATGGTGATGCTTAGAATTTTTGGGATTCACCAAAACCCTTAAAATCCACAAAAAATTGTTTTCACACATGCCTTTAATTTAGATATTTGTGCATCTGCCATTGCCTTAATTAATTATCCTAACATTTTTTTAGGGAAGTGACATGTAGTTTAAATGGTCACTTATTGCCTCACTTTGGGTGGATACCATATTATCATGATGATGTTTAACCTATGCTATTATTTAATTTGTGTGACCTTCACCTTCCTTATGGCATCCTGGGTGCAACACCTCATATGCATGTGATTCAACCTCCAAATTCCCATTTCCTCTTCTTACTGCTCTTCCATTCCAAGCACACTTTCATGTCTTGGTTAATTTCTCTATGCTTTCATCTCTTATCTTGGCCTATCCTACCCCATAAAGATCCCTTGTGTTGGTCCTCCAATGCATAACTCTCTAGGTGTCTTGTATGCATAACATCTTGTGTGCCTTACTTTTATCTTGTGCATATTATCACCTTGTGCTCCTTTCTTTGTTACATAGTATTCCTATTTTCTAAGTTTATCAAGTTCCATACACCCAAAGACTTAGGTGTCAGGCCATAGGTTCTTATGAATCAACCTCACTTGATTCACCTAACTGGTAGGATGCATGTAAGTGTCAAAATAATCCTCCTATGAGCCTCAAGGCACTTTGATTTCTAAATATTACGCATGAAGTGTAGACACCTAAAACTAGCCATCGATAACCTTTAACCAGGGTTTTGACCATTTTCTATCTAAGTGCATAATTTGGCTTAAAATAACTAAAATGCATTAAATGAGTTGAAATTTTTATATTCAAGTTCCAATTTTTTCTATGGTATCATTAAATGGGGCAATGAAATTTATGAAGTAGCTAACTTTGGTCACATCATTTTGAGTCAAAATGACATTTTCGCACCTAGGTGCTTTGGATTGCTCTTTTTTTATAAAATTTCTTGTACGAGACATGTGCCTTTGTTATTTTACATTGGCAACATCCTAAATGGGATAATGGTTCCAACACATCTAACATTGACTTCCACTTCCAATCCAATAAAATTTCAAGTCAATAATATGACATTTTGACCAATTTGATTAATCTGTGCACAAATTGCCAAGGTTTTACATCAAAATTGACTAATCATGTTTAAGGATAATTAAACCAAATCAAGAGCTTAAGTTAATTTTACATGGAAATTTTTGAATATTTAATTTTAGAAATTGATATTAAATATATACATCATTAAATGACATCATTTCTTGGAAAGACATCCCTAGGCCATAAATGCATAAAATATCTCATTAAGACCCTCCCATACCTCATTAATGCCTCTTAAATGCCACTTATTTCCAAATATTTATGAATTTAACTATATAATTTAGATTAATTCATATTCACACATTTCAATCTTGAGATGGACGATCATGGTTGAACCTAAACCATTTCAAAAATCTATAAATAGGAGGCCTTGCCTATAGATTTTTAATCTTGGATAATGCAAAGTTATAATACACAAATAATTCCAAATTATTGAGCCAATAGAAATCCAAACATGGTGCCAAGGAGAGATGAAAGTAGCCACACTTCATTAATGAAGACTTCATGAGCACAAACTGAGCAAGCCACTACAACAAGCATTTTGAAGCATCCGAGGAAGGTAATTCTTTCATTTTTTAGTTGTGTTTTCCATTTTTATTTTTTTTAAATAAGATCCTCCTTTGAGATAAGCTTAGGGTGTTATTTTAGTGTGTTTTTGATTGTTTTGTTTTATTTACTAACATAATACTAATCTCCCTCTATTGCAATCCTATGTTCATCAAACATCTGGTGCACCTTATGTCTAAATCTGGCAAACCTCACATGCCTATAACTTAGGTGTCTAATTTCAAGCTCTTAGAAATCATTCATGTTTTACTCACCTATCTATAGTTATACATGAAGGTTCTAGAAAATTATTATCAGTAGGGCTCTAAGTACCACTTATTTAGTTAATAATTTGAGGTTGATATGCTTGTCATTCTAGTGATTTTGGTGTGCCTTCATGATCTAATGACTCCATATTTCTTGGGCATGCATCTCATCTAACACTCCAAGATCTCTAACCTTGTATTAAATTATTCTTAATCATCTAATCAAACAACTCACATGATGCACAATGATACCACCAAGAACTCCATTAATAGAATCACCTCAATGTCAAACACTATTTAAAATGGTGTAGCCTTATTTAGGCACTTGTAGGTTGTGCAATATGCCCATAACACTATTGACACTCGATCATCCCACTATTTGTGACCAACATTACATATCTTCATGAGGCATGTATCTAAAATCTTGTTGAAATCCTCAACTATGACATTTGCTTAAGGATGATAAGGTGTTGTCTTATGGTACACCAACATGTATTCTATCAGTAGGATCCACATAGTTTAATTAATGATGTATGTGCCTATGTTTCTAGTCAAGTTGAGTGGGTACCCATAATGACTTAAGATGTTCTCCCATATGAATCTTGTAGCTATGGTAGCTATGTAGTTTTTAGTTGACACAACCTCAACCTACTTGGTGAAATAGTCAGTGGCCCTAGACTGTATCTCATGCCTATGTGCCTTGCTATGGGAGTAATTGGTAGAAAAAAATCAATGGCCCATTTCTCAAATGGTGCCTAAGAAAGAATCAGGATGAGAGGCATCTCATCCCAGTGGTTGGGCCTCCTGATGTGCTGGCATATATCACAAGCTTTGACATAATCATTTACATCCTAAAATAGACTTGGCCACCACAAGCCTAATTGCAATACCTTGGGCACTGTTACATCTCATATACAATGGCATACTACTATCCCCTCATGCACCTCATTGAAAATGGATTCCCTTTCATGTTCTAAGAAACATCATCATAGGACTTCATCTTGGCCTAGTTTGTAAATTTCCCTACTAATGATAAAAAGGGGTAGCATGAACTGTGAGCTATTTCTTTTCTTTAGTTGTCATTATTTGGTGCATAGATCTAGATGTTAGAAAGTTGGCTATATCATCCAAGTATTCAAGCATGCACTAGACTATGCAAATTTATTCATCTAATATATCATCCTCAATAGGCACCATTGCATCACCAAAGTTCATATAGGAGAAATGGTCTGGGCTTGAGTTATATTTTCTAGGCTTGATGACAATGAAGAACTAGAATTCTTGAAATAAAACTATCCATCTAAAAATGCACTCATAGAGAATTAACTTATTCATGAGGTACTTAAGTTCCTTATGGTCTATGAAAAAGATCAATGGGGTTGCCAAAAAGTATTTCCTAAATGTTTTTAGGGTATAGAACATGGTAAGCACCTCACGCTTAATTATGGTATAGTGATACTGTGCCTTCATCAATTTTATGCTAGTGAAGGAGAAGGGGTTATCCATTTTGCCTTAGCCAAGTTGCACTAGTATTACACTAATCACAGAGCCAAGTGAATGAACATGGACATGGAATGGGTTCATCCAGTTGAGAAATTATAAAATATGCATGTTATCCAACTTAAGTTTCAAAGTTTCAAAGGCACCCTCTTGCAGTTTGCCCCAATAAAATGGGCCATCCTTACACAAGAGATCCTATATTAGTACCATAATCTTTGAATAACTCATGAAATTTTTATAATATCCATAGTGGCCAAGAAAGGCATGAAGATCTTTCTGTGTGGAAGGAGTCTGAAGCTGAATGATTATCACAATCTTGACAAGATCAATGAGCAAACCATATTTAAAGATGATGTGCCTAAGTAGGGTTCCAAAGGGTGTTTTGAAGATGCACTTATTTTTATTTAAGGATATATAAATCTATCTACACCTCTCAAACATTAGGCACATGTTATCATAATGGTAATTTATGAGGCCATACAGCATCTAGTCATTTAGGTATATCTAGAGGAACTTATGGATGAAGTCTTTAAATATGGTGATAACCACTATAGAGAACATATTTGGAGCATTATTGAGTCCAAAAGGCATCAAATTATAAGAATAATATCTTCATTTAGTTATAAAGGTTATTTTGGGCTTGTCCTCCTCCTCAATCTAGACTTGATGGTATTTAGAGAACCCATCAGTGAAGTTGTAGATTTCACAACCTATGATGCCATCTAGGACTTCATCAGTGAATAGAGTTGAGAAGGGGTCAATAACATAGGTGGCATTAAACATTATATAATCAATGAAAATGTAAATGTTTTGATCTTTCTTGATGCTAACCATTAAGCTTACCCACTCAAACTTTTACATGGGGTAAATGACCCCTGCAACTAGCATTACATTGATCTCTATCTCAACCTTGGCATAAGGGTTGGGATTCATCCTATAGGGGTGCACCTTGACTAGTCTTACATCATCAATTAAATTTATGCTCATCTTCCCAAGGGATGGGTGGGTGCCATTCATATCTTGATAATTCTTAGGGAACATTTATTGGAATTCCTTTAAGAGATACATAATATGTGCCAGTTCTACATTAGACCAATAGGCACCCATAGTATCTATCTTGCGCTATCCTTCTTTACTAATGTCCACCTTGATGGTCTTTAGTGGTGCATGGTAGGGTTCATTATTTTCTTGGTTTGAGTCATTGACTTGTCAAGTTCCCTCAGTTGTCTATATATGAAGATGAGTTAGGTCTTTTTCACTAGGAGTGCTATCATCTATTTGGCGTATGAGCTTCCTTTTGCCTATCAAGGTTTTTAAATAGTGATCCTTCCAAGTTTCATCATCTTATTTGCTCAAATTTCTTTTGAGAATTTTGTCCTTAAAAAAGTCAAGAGTTCTAGCCCTCTATCCCTAAACATGTCTTTTAGGTGATCCTCAAGTATTTTTGTGTTCTCGAATACTGCCTTTTGAATTACTTGTAGTGGCTTAATCAAATCCAAATTCTATGAAGAAAAGGAGAAGGTATGCACAAAATTATCCTTAAGGGAATCGTAATTGGTTATTTCATAGTGTGTCTCATTGACCACATACCATGCTCATGCCCATGTATTCAAAGTTCTATAGAAGGTGTACACCCATAAGTTCTTTAGGGTGGTCAAACTAAAATCAATCCATGTCTCTTTATATAAGCACACATGTACTATGGGATCAGAGTTGCTAAAGTATTCTGATATATCTAAGTCCTCATTAATTCTCCTGAATCTAGTGAAAATGGCTTCTTTCACATCTTGTCAAGTTGGCAAGTTATACTTTTACACTACCCACCAATGAGTGATAGTGCTTCTCAATGTATACACTAGTGCACCCATTCTCTCTATCTCTTTGGGGATACATGATTTGAGATAACATACATACTTTTCCACTATGTTGCTCCCTTCAAATTTTAGGAGTGCTACATGTTTACCTTTGATCAATTGGAGTACCTTCTTTCCTTTCTTCTTCTCACAAGGGACCCATCATTATGAAGTATGACCAATCTAGACCCAGCCAGTCCTCATAGGTTTTAACACCTTTGCATGCACCAAGTGGCACCTATGACTAGTGACCTCATAAAATTATTCAACCCATTAGTCAAAAGCAACATTGGTGGTGTCTAAGGTTGACTATCCATCTTTTCAAGAAAGCATTCCTTGATTAGTGGGGTCAAAATTCTTGATGCCTTGCATTGTGATGTTATATATATGGTTAATCTCATCCTCAAGATCAATAATATCTACATAAGGGGGTCCTTGACTACTTGAGAGGGAATCACTGCCCTTTTATTTCCATTTTGAAGGTCATATATCACTTCTTGAAGTGCATATCAACATTATTCACATAGTACCATGGCCTTTATAGAAACACATGATAGTTATCTTATTCAACCAACTCAATTACCTCAAAGTCAGCATGAAATTCAATTCCCATTATATATATATATATATATATATATATATATATATATAATGGTGCCCTTCAGAATTCTAATCGACTATGCTTAGGTATTGTTGCCCATAAAGAGTAAATGGGGAGAAGGCCTCAAGGCTGGCCTACCCATATTCTCCCATGCATTATTAGTTAGGATATTAACCTTGATTCCTATATATATATATATATACATATATATATATATACATATATATATATATATATATACATATATATATATATATACATATATACATATATATATATATATCTATATATATATATGTATATATATATGTATGTATATATATATATATATATATATATGTATGTATATATATATGATAGATATATATATATATATGTATATATATATAGTGTGTGTGTATATATATGTGTGTGTGTGTGTGTGTGTGTGTGTGTGTGTGTGTGTGTGTGTGTGTGTGTGTGTGTGTGTGTGTGTGTGTGTGTGTGTGTGTGTGTGTGTGTGTGTGTATAAAGGACCTCATAAACAAACCATCCATTAATGGTGGTATTCACTATGAATTCTTGGTCATACTCTATATTCTGGGTATGCTTGACCTCTCGCACCCTTTCCATGCATGACATAGATACTTTAAACTAGTTATTGACCTACATGTTTTAAAAGTAAGTTCTTTAATAGAGGAAATATCCATTCTATTTGTAGGAGGTAAAAGATCTCTATTAGTTCTTATACTTCAACCTCATGACCATCTTCCTTCTTGTGAGAGTAGTAGCTTATACCTCTAGGTCTTGTGCCAGTTAGAGCTCTCCTTATAGGTTTTGGATCATGATCATCACCTATTATAATACATATTTTTGGCATGTAGGGTATGGATAAGGCATAACTTTGGGTTCAGGTTGCATTATATGCTTAGTGTGGTTTGGCTCCCCATATTTTAGGTGTAACTCTATTACTAACACAACTAACAGTTAAGTGGTGAGTTGACTCTAAGTAGTTGCCTATACCTTGATTAGCCCCATGTTGGGTGGTTACACCTTTGGATTTCAATTTTTTACTTTAGGCTTATGCCTGATCATTCTTTCCCCCTTATTTATATTGGGCCTACCTTGGGTCAATTTTTTGTACAAGTCAGGGTATTCCTTGATTTTTGTGTGTTCCTTGATAATACCCACACATTAGATGTGTAGGGCAGTCATACAGATAATGTTCAATTGATCTGCACTTGTAACATTATCATGG